>CM031610.1:53593699-53689620 GCA_018398815.1 Conus ventricosus | reverse complement strand
TTTTTTTTTAAAAAACCCTTTTTTTTTGGGGAAAAAGGGGGAAATCTGCAGACAGACAGACAGACAGAGAGAGAGAGACAGAGAGAGACAGACAGACAGTCAGAGAGGCGGGCAGACAGACACACACACACACACACACACACACACACACTCTTTCTCTCTCTCAATTAAATGACATAAAATCCGCACACTTCTTCTGACTAATTTCCACCTACAAACTTTGTACACGGGGCCGAAACCTGATCACTTAATTTACGGCTCGCGGCAGTTTGCACCTAGCCTGCGCTGTGTAAACGAAGCACACTCGGCTGGGCTGCAACCCATTGCATCAGAAAATGATTGCCACGTCGCACACACCGAATCGAGGCTGTCGCGTGACACGACTGGGGTCGCCATTGTTGCTTGGACTATTGAACAAGAAGGCTGTGTTTTGTTTGCGCTCTGTTGTGACCACTGTGTTTTTACTTGTGTATTTTAAAATGGCTAAAACGTTACTGAAGAACAGGTTTGTTATTCGAGGCCATAAGTTTTACTTTAACTGCATGTTGTGAAACCGGAGAGATTGTTTTTAGAAAACGAAAAAAGTGAACTAACTGCTTTGGAAATGAACGGCTATCTTAAAGGTTTGTTGGTTCAAGGAAATGAAACAAGATGTAGCTAGTTTTAATACGTGTTTGACTATTGATGAGATGGTTCCTTATCTAATAAATGGCGCTGCATTGTTGAAAGTTGGCCGAAGCAAAACAAACCATCACGCGTTGATTGTTGGGAGCTGGCTTGAGACAGCTAAAGCCATGTTTAAAAACATGGCGTTCATTTCTTAAGGCGGAGGTAAACACGGCTGATTCGTATGCTAAAAAACTTATATTTGAAACATTTTTGCTGTTCTCCCAAGTAAAAAATGTTCTCAGTTTGATTAGACTTGATTGATTGTTAACTACAGATCAGTGTTCATGTGGCAAGCTGATCTGTGTATTAAGATGTGTATACTTTTCTACTTTTTTAATTCTAACCAGTTCATCTGCCTTTAAGTGTGCCCTTATGCACCTGAATGGCGATTTTCGAATGTTCTGGCAAACAAACTAGATAGGGTTAGGCAGACCTTAGTACATCTACCAGTATGGAGAGGAGTAGTGTGTGGCTAGCACTATCTTCATATAAATGCTTTAAATATACAGTGCCGGATGTACTACTACTGGCGATTAGAGCTGCCATAAAATCTTGGCTACAGCAATTACTGCTGTAACCCAGTTGCAAGCCCGGTGAGAAAAGAGGGGCACAGCAAACTAGGGCAAGCGATCAGAGAACTAACGCTCCACCCTAGAGCGGCCAAGGTCACAGTCACAGTGGCAAGCCGTTTCTTCACTGACGTAAGATCTATTTTTAGATACCGCTCATGCAGGAGCGGTCGGGGCTGTTTAGAGTTGGCTGCTTTAGCCAACAGTGCGCGCGGCTGTAAGACCACTGCAGGCCTACCACTGACGTAAGATCTATTTTTAGATACCGCTCATGCAGGAGCGGTCGGGTTTGTTTAGAGTTGACTGCCTTGAATTTCCACCAAGCACTTCATGACTTTGTATATATTGCTGTGATTACTGGCTTCACTGCTTCGCTTCAACGTCCTGCTTCAACTTTTTTGGCTGCCGCACACACACGCACGTCCCCCCACCCCCACCCCACGCACGCACGTCCCCCACCCCCCGCCCCACGCACGCACGTCCTCCCACCCCCACCCCACGCACGCACGTCCTCCCACCCCACCCCCCTGTGTACACCACACACACTCCCACCCCCAAGTCACCCCAAGTTCTTAATTAAGTTTTTAATTAAGTTACTTCAAGTTCTTAATAAGTTCTTGATTAAGTTTTTAATTAAGTTCTTGATCAAGTTCTTAATAGTTCTTGATTAAGTCATCCTTTAAGTACAACCAAGTTCTTATTAAGTTATCTTATAATTATCAAAAATACAAGCTATGTTTTTATCTTAAATAGTAGATGTCTAATATAGTACACACACGCCTCAAAAAACGTGTCATCGTTGAGGATGTCTTGCTCAGCGTTCTCTGCATAGATCTTAAGGAAGGTCTTACATCCGAAGCAACCGCATTGATTACAATTTGGGTCTATGGAAATGTCTTTTATAGACTCCATGTCTTTATTTATTGACTTTATCATTTATTGACATGATCTATTTTTATAAAAATTAAAATTAAGTTCTTAAAATATTATTCCATTATAAATGGATCAAAATGATGCTTTGTTATTGGCGGTTTTGGCGTGCAGTTGTGTTCGGCTTCTGTATTTAGCGGTGGAGATTGTTTGGGCTCTTGTTTTTGCCAGCGTTGTTTATATATTTTATAACCGTAATAACAGCCCCCAGCAGCAGCAAGGCGCCAAAAATGGCAACAGTTTTAAGTTCAATATACCATGAAGACTTTGGGGCCCTTGTATCACATGGAGTTTTTATAGCTGGCATTGAATCAACTTGTTCTGGCGTTGGAGGTGTTATGTTTTCATGATGAGTCATATTCTGTAACATTAATTTTTTTTGTCTGTTCCACTCTGCTAATTTTCTTCCTGCTTCAACACGCCCAGGATTTTTAATGGTCTCCGCCTGATTCAGCGTTTTCTGCTGATTTTCTGGCTTGGTTACTTTCTCCACCTGGTTCAGTGTTTTCTGATTCTGCTGATTTTCTGGCCCGGTCATTTTGAAGGAAATAAATCTATATGATTAAAAGTTATTAATCCCATGATTATGCGATAACAATGTTCCAAATCTGTAGTATAGATCACACCCTAGAGACTCTAATGACTTTGTTAAAACTGGATCCTGCGTTAAATCATACGTAAGATCTTGTTCAGAATCAATGGGAGCAAATCTACTGACTAGTTTAGTGTACAAACTAAGAACCGTTTGCCCCACACTTTTCACCATTCTAGACCCCAGCTGCGCTTCATACCTGTTATGATACTTTAAAATGTCTTGTGGCGACATCTGTTGAATCTGTTCAATGCTGAATTCAGTTCCGAGGAACTGTTTTGTTTTTCCACATGCTGCCAAAGAATACAGCCTTTCCTTTTTGGGCATAATAGCTTGATCATCAACTTGGTCATATAAGTTCAGGAAGGTTTAGGCTGCCTTGTAGCTGTAGGAGATCATCACTGTTCATGTTTTTTAATAATTATAATTATTTTATTTTATAAAAATGAGCACCGAAAAAAACTGTTACCAACCTTGTATACCATTCTGCTGTTATTGGAGGACTAAGTGTAGGATACTCAATGCTTGGTAAAAGCCTGTTAAGAATTAAACCAGCAGATCTTGGCAAACTAGACTTTGAGGATTCAGCAAAGCTAATTGCTATCATTGCAGCTTCGGTTGCCACGAAAGATTTTCTAGTTAAGCAAGGAATAATTCCAGACAATATAAATATGTAAGAAAAAAATACATTTATAAAAAATGGCTTCACTCGCAATAATGATAGGCGGCGCTGTGGTGAATGCGCTTGCTTTTAGCGGAAGTAATTTCGCATTTAGTAAACTGCGGGATGACGGCGAGAGAAAAAGACATAACAAAGCTATGGAGGAACTAGCAGCTGCACAAGACGCCTATGAAAAGCAGAGACTTGAGCAGTTAGATTTTATTAATGACACACTGAAAAGACAGGGGCATGCAGCTTACACATTTAAAAATGTTGATCAAGCAATAAAAACAATATTATCTTGTAACAGGCAAACCAATCGAGACATTGCCCCCACCAAAATTCAGTGACTTTTATCAACCATCAGAAAAACAAAAGATGCAAGAAATCGCGTTTATTGTCGTTGGTATGACCGTTGTGTATTTTATTGCGCATAATATTGGCTGAATAAAAAATGAACAAAATCTATTATTCGCCCAAAGGATATTGGAAGGGTATCACAGCAATTAAAAAGCTAAGCCAAGCAGCTGGAGTCAGTGAACAAACAGCAAAGAATGGTTATCTAAACAAGCGATTTGGCAAATTTATTTACCGGCGCCTAGACGAATACAGAGACCACACTTTGTGAATACAATACCGAACGACACTCATCAAATGGATCTTCTATATTTACCCTCTGATAGGATTAGACGAAAAAGATTTAAGTACGCACTCACAGTCATTGACATGGCTTCAAGATACAAAGATGCGGAGCCATTAACACAAAAGAGTGCTTCTGCTGTTGCTGTTGCCATACAACTGATATACCAACGAGGCCCACTAACTTATCCTCGCATGATTCAAGTTGATGATGGGAAAGAATTTAAAGGCCAAGTGAATCAATTATTGTTAAAACATAGAGTCACCATTAAAAGAGGCATTCCAGGAGTTCACAGATCACAGGCTTTAGTTGAAAACTTTAACAAACAGTTATCGGAAAGACTTTTCTCCTACCAGTATCACAGAGAGCTTATTGACAATTCTCGCAACACAGAATGGGTCAGAAGACTGCCCTCAGTTTTGCGCGCAATGAATAATGAAGAATTTAAAGGACTAAAACCAGTACAAGCAATCAAAAGAAAAACAATAAATGTTGTTGAAGGAGAGTCTTCATCCGGCAAACTATTACCGTTTGGATTGAAAGTAAGGTACCTTTATTTACCGGGGGAAGCAGAAGGGGACACTCGCATCAGGGCAACCGATCCAATTTGGAGTATTGATCCATATGAAATAAAAAGAATTGTAAAAATGAATCCGCCCGTGTATTATTTACGAGAAACTGACACAACAAAACAGCCAGCTCTCAAAGATCTTTTGTGAAAGAAGAACTGCAGATAATCCCACCAGACACTGTTCCGCTTTAATTAATTTACGTAAATATATTTGAGTTTAAAATGGAAGCTCAGAAGGAAGTGCAGAACGAAACAAGAATGGTAAAGGAAGAGACCTTGAAAATGATACGGGAATCATTTCATGCGTGTAATGCTATTAAGGAAACATTTTCGAGGATTAATCAATGCATGCTAAATCATCCAGATCGCCTACAACTCAAACCCCCAAATTGGGAAAAAGAATATCTTGAAATAATAAAAAAAATTCGAGCGCATCAAGCAAACATGAGAAAAGATTTAAATGAATTGGATGAAGCTATGATTGATCTTATAATAAAAGTTGATGAAAAATATAAACCCCTTGTTTATGCGGTCCTCCAGTGCCCGATTGCATATGAAAACTCTGGATTAACAAATACTCGTTTTGTGTTTGTTCTATCTAACGACTTCTTTGTTACAACTGTTGTGTTGATCTCATGTAGATTAGATCGCAGTTTTACGTTGTCATGATGAAAAGTCTTATTGCCAAACAATGCTTCTTTGTAGTTGTCATGTGATATGTTTGACTGCACAACGCTGCGAGATATTCCCTTTGCTTTCTTAATGATTTTTCTCCTGGCTCGAAATACTGTACATTTTTGACCTTAAACCAACAAACTCCTTGATCACCTTTCCGGATAATTCATCCTTCATCTTTCCTAAACCTTCTTATTAGTAATTGAATGCAAAGGCGAATCTTTAGGATAATCGGACGTGTCATACCATCCTGCATGCCCTTTAGCCACTTCTAATTCCATGTCTTTATAGATGTCTTCAGTAGGGATATCTATAACAAAACTATCTGTATCTGTGTAAAGCACTCTGGACTCGGGATACGAGGGCTTAAAGTAGTCATAAAGAAATTCTAACATCAAAAGCTTTGATAATTCTAAAACAGTAAACCCAATAAATACAGGTTTGTCTAATTTGACTTTCTTTTTTTTCATCATTATGCCAAAAAGCTGATCATGAAATCTTCTAAAGTCCTGATAATTAGGTTTTGAAGTTAGCTTAATTGCTTCGTTTCTCTTAGTAACCAATCTGACATCTTTACGCTTGTGCGGATTCTCCATAGTCTTTCCAAAACAGCTGTTGTTCATCAGCTTGAAAAAGTCTTTTTCTGAAGCATCTGTGGATTTAGTTCTGAGATCATGTTCTTCATGATGTATGGTTTCATGAACTGTTCTTGATCGAAAGCAATAATACGATGAACAGCTGTCAACTTTAAACCATGTCTTAAATAAAATTGTAGAAAGTCTGTAATGACAGACATAATTTTTTTTGCCTCGAAGATTAGGCACAAGTTTAGGTGGTTCTCTTGGATCCATCTTTAGACTTTCTGCTGCTAATGGATAGTCATTATGCAGGTCATGGAGTTCATGAGGATATTATAATCAACTTCTAGAATGAAACCACGCTGCTGATCAGGCGTTAAACTGCCCAACCACTTTAATGCTTTTTGAATATTATTCGTACCTGTGTACATTTTAAAGTTACGTAATGGAAGTGATTGCGCCATTGCCCAACCATACAGATTGTTTGCATCTAAATACATAAGATAGTTAGACCTTTTACTGGGATCATAATCGTCCAAGTATTTGTTGTTTGCTTTACAGTAATGATGCGACGCCATACTAATTCCTCCACGCAATCCGTTTTCAATCATCTGAATCATTGGTAGGTCAGACAATAAATCAATCTGTACTCCAGTAAACTTTAAGAAAGCATCCCATACTCATCCCAGGCGCAGAAATGTAAATGCGCGGGATCCAGGCTATAATGTTTCATGCAGGTCTTTCTATAATTTTCAAAGACGTCCGCCAACAAACATACATCAGCCATCAAGTAGGAGTCATGATAGTCTCCCATCGTTTTACAATCTAACTTCTGCCACGCATCTTGAGCATGCGGTAATCAGAATCGCTGACCCCCTTTCCTCTAAGGCTAGAAAAGAACGCGCCTTTAGGAGGAAGTGAGTCTTCATCAAACCTTTCCCAACTGTTCATGTACTCATAAGGGTAAACGCCCTTTCTAACGAGAGTTGGGTCAAAATATTCTTCCGTTATTGGGCAGGACTTTAAGGACATAGCCAGTGCCTCTAATGAGCCCATCATGTGTTGCATAGAGTCATAAAAAGACATGTTATTTAAGTGTAACACATGTACTTTCTGATGACTGTGCGATGCATGACACCCTAAAGGCATCGTCTACTGCTTTCATTATAAGGTGAGAGTCGTAACCTCGCAAGTTATGAAAGAATACAGGCAGCTTCCATGTCTTAGGATCAAACTTTAGTTGAAGATTGCATTTACTGTGCGCTGCACCTCTAAACTTCCCACTAATGTGATCATGGTCTCTTACTGTGGGGTTTACACTCTTGGGCGTTTAGCTCTAAACCGCAAATCCAACAATGCGTGGCTGAGTCATACTGTTGTTGGTCTTCAGGCGCCATTATGATTTCAGATAAGTTTAGATTATTAGAACAGGCGTTACGCACTTGCTGCATGCGTTTTAAGAATGTTTCTGCAGCATCTGGTCCTCATATAATTCTGGCTCTGAATAAACGCCATCCGACCTAACAATAATGAAGGCAAATGAACAAATTTGATGATTACTCATTAAGACTGTTTTCGAAGTTTTTGTGGCGCTGGCCCTTCATAAGGAACAATGAGTGATTCAAAGTCTGCGTAAACAACATATGGTGAATTTTGCATCCGTTTCCAGTTCTTAAAACTAACTTTAGATCCGGGTGGAGGTGTAATTAGTTCCGTATTACAGTCTACAGAACTTTTACAATGTTTCTTATGTTCGCTCGCGGCTTGAACAGATGGCATTCTTGTTAAACATTTTCTACAGAATTCTTGTTTATGCCCAATTTTTGAAGTATGCGCAATAATCTGCTCATTGTGCGTATCAATGTGTAATGGGGCAGCCCTGCTGGCGAAAACATTAGGAGTAAGTCCACATGACTTTTGCCTGGTTCGCCTATTGTTGGACTGTTCTTGGACACTTTAATTGGCACCAAATTTGTTTCCTCATCCCATGTGTATACATTAACAGTTATTGGGTTGTTTTGTTCTTCAAACTGATCAATTTGGTCTACACTAACAGGAAAGGATATTCCACTAAAGTTAAGATCATTGATGTAAGGGTGATAGTTAGATACTCTCTCTGCGTTTTTGCGGGCGTGATGCAGCCTTGCAAGAACACACCACATAAAACATTTTGTTGTCTGAATTCTTTATGTTTAGAACTGCTCTTTTCGCTACCAACTCTCGAGGCAGTGGAATGTAAGACTTGCCAACAATCGGTGCATACTTAGCCTGTTTTAATCTAATCTCTAAAACTTCGCCTCTGACCAACCAGAGCCTCTCATTTTGGCTTCTTCAGCGGCAGCGTCAAACTGTGTAAGCAGTTCGTCTGCCCAACCGGGTGTTAAGTCATTATGAGAAAGAATAGTCTGTTGTTTAGTTGAGACCCAGACTTCTAAATTTTTCTTCATTTATTGTTATATAGTCGATTAAAACAGCTAACATTACTTTAACTGGCGGGTCTATTGTTAGTTTACTTGGAACTTGAGAAATAGCATGTACAACGCTTGCTGTACGTTGTTGGGTCAATGACTTCTAAATCAATATCATTCAGTGCTCTTGATAAACGCTCTCTCTCAAGCATTCCTTCAAAAAATTCGTCTTGCCCTTCATATATCTTAGCCATGTTGAGCTTCTTTTCTAACTCAAAATATTTATTTAAATTAAAAAAAAAATACTTAATCAGAACCAATATCGACGGTCTTTTTGCGCTTGGACTTATAAACTAAAGTATAAACACCTTTTGGGGTTGTTAGTGTGAGCTGTTTAGAACAGAGTTTAATGTTTCGTTTACTTTTTTTTAAGCATTCCTTTTTTATCTGCTCGGGGTCTCGGCTGTTGAGAAAAACTTGTCCCCGCCTTTCTTTGAAGATCAAACTTTTGTCTTTTGTAGTCATCAAAAATCGGCCTGTAAACGATTAAATTCTTCATCCGTGATGTTTGAGTCAACAGCGCTTTTATTTATTGTCAGTTTAAACGAGCTAAGTTTAGCTGTTATTAGTTGAACCATAGCTGTGTGCTTTTGGAGTTTAGTTTTAATTTTTTGCCAGCCGCACTTACAGCTAATGAACACAGGCCGAGAGCTAAAGACAAACCTCCTAGAGGTAAAGCTGCGGGTGCGCCTATGCCCGTTGCTAAGAGACCAACACTCGTTTCCTGCTGATAGAGCACTTATAGTCGATGCTCCAGTATTAACATATGTAACAGCATTAAAGGCAGCAGAATACCTTCGTTTGGTTTTGCTGTATTTTGAAAGGTCTTGCTCTAGTTTTTGTTGCATTTGTGTAATGTTGGTTAATCTGAAGGTTTTTATGTCGGGGGTTTCTACTATCTCTTCTCTTGGCGACTCTGGCGCTGTAGGTACTTTTGGATAAACGTGAACAGACATGCTTTTTATAAAATAAAAATAATTTAGTATTGTATATCTTTTAATCTGTTATTTTCATATTCAGCTGCGCATCATATATTAAAACAAATGTACATTAAGCGGTTTATCGGCTTCTTCTTCTTTATCAATTTGAATGTTTATTACGTCTCTCACAGTTCTCCCGCTTCCATGTAACTGATTATCCTCCGTTGACCTTAGGTCAATCCATAAACCGTATTTTGTTGTTAAATAAATCATCAAGTCTTACACTGTGAAGGTGTAGATCTTTAGCCACAAGGTCAACTGTTGGATTTCTACACCTCCCACCTCCAAACAGTTTTCTTATTTCATCAAAATGCTGATAAGGTTTAAGCCGCTAGCATAGATTTGGTTAGGACTGCCCTCAATCGAGCATTGTACTTTCGTTATTTTTGGATTAAAAAACTTTTCACTTCCTCTTTTGAATGGTTCTCATCTTCACACAGCAATAAAATACCTTTAAGCGATCTTGCTGAGACGCTAAAACTAAAATTCCATATAGTGTCTGCCCTGCTTCTAGGATATGTTGTATGATGAATCACTCTTTCGTAATATATTGCTAATTTTGACTGATATTGTTGTTCAATCAGCCTTGCTAAATTAGGGTTGCTAACAACGTCAAACTCTAACGAGATGTCAGAAATGCTGTACTTTGCTTCGGTGTCTGATGATTTGATAACCCGTTTGTATTCATTAAAAGTTAGTTCATATGACAATCTGTCTTTTAATGCCCTTGAAAGTATGGCGCATGCGCTTTTAACAACTCAAAATCTAAGGGAATGGAAAAGCGATTTCCAAACGCAAAATTTACAGCCACATACTTTTTGCCGTCTTTAGTATCTGCGGCACCTATTCTATGTTTTAGTGCTTCTTCATTTTCGATTCCTTGAAACGCAAGATCAGCCCTTTCATTCCCGGTTAGCCATAGATCAGAATAGGTTAAAAATATGTCTGCATTGTGTAAAGAAATATTTCTTGCCCCTCAAGTTTTATAGAAATTTTCTTAACGATTGCCCGCCCCAGATTCTGTACAACTGTCCTGTTTGGGTCTGTTGTTGAAACGAGCGCTATTTTGAAAGTAAGACGCGCAGAGCTGGCACAATCACGTCATTTGCTCCTAGGTCTGAAATTTGACAGTAAGAATTTGATCTGCATCAATAGTAGATGGATTATTTGGAACAGTAATAGTCCGCTTATTTCCCTTCACGCCAAAGGGTTCTTTCAGTCTTCTATGCGGGTCAAGAATCAAGCCATGTGCTTGTGACATTTTTTTTATAAACAAAATAAAAAATTAATTAATTAATTAAAACCATGGCAGGCATTGAAGATGCAGAAGATTATGATGTTTTTGATCTTGGAGACGACATGAGTGAAATGATCCCTTTGACACAGCATCGCTCAACGCTCTCAATGCGGCGTGAATTAACAGAAAGTACGGTCGAAGCATTTTACAAAAGTTTAGGCCAAGAACCTCCCGAATTTTATAGACCCAAATGATTTTGAATTAGAAGATGGTCATTTGTCTGTGAAAAACGACCAAGGGCAACTTGTTCGGCTTACAACTAAACAGACCCATCAAAGTTTTTAGCCAAGAGTACAATTATACAAAGACTCAGTGTGAAAGATCAAAATCGCCTTGGTCTTGTTAGACCGAAATTAAGGGCGGAGGCAGTTTCTAAACTTCAAAACACACTGCAGGAACTCCCAACAGCTAACCAAATACAAAACATGGACTTGAAGAATTAAATCAATCGGCAGATGAAATAATAAATGCAATAGAAGCAGAAACCAGTTTTTCAGAAGAAACAGCATTAAAGACTATACACGACTCACCGCTACCCATGCGAGAAATAACGGCCCTTGATCATGCTTTAAGAACCATTAGAGGCGAAATTAACAAACAATTTAGCAAAACTAGGTGAACTAGATGAGCATATAAAAAGAGAAAAAGAAAAACTCGTTGAGGCTGATGACGCCACTTAGGGCATGATATTAAAGAAAAGATAACCCAAAGACTAAAAGATCTTGAACAAGAGAGATCGGCAAGACTAGAAGCGCTGACTACTAACCGAGACCAATTACGAACTCAAGTGAATAGAATAAGAGAAACTATCGAAAAAATTTTATATGAAGACACAACACTAGCAGAACGAATAAAAAACACGTTTAGAGAGCAAGGCGTCACATTAGCAAGCGTTATAACGGCCTTAGGATTTGCAATAAGTACACTGGTGTTAGCTATTACAAGGCGGCGGTGGCCAAAGTTCAGTACCTCCGCCGCCATCTCGCCTCCACCTGATAAATCATGGGTAAAAAAACAACTTGATCATCTTGCGAGTTTATTAAAACAATTAGCCAGTAAAGCCGTAGACGCTTTACCTGGTATATTAGGCAGTATTGTTAGCTGGCTTTTGTCTACTGCAAGCAAAGTAGTTGGCTTTATGGCCGAGCACTTATGGGCATTAGCTCTCTTTATAGTTGGGTTAATATTTAGTAAGATAAAGACCAAGTAATCCTATGCCAGTTAATCCAAGAACAAGCGCTGTCTTTTCATATTCATGGTCATCGCGAACAGAGTCCGCGAGCTTTGCTGAGTCTTCAATGACTTTGGGGGGTCGGACTTCGGGGATTGGATGACTTAATCTTGGGTGTTTTTTTACTGCTTGCAATATTACTGGCTCAGAATTTATGTCGTTTTTCCCAACCTCTGTTCATTGCCTGCTATAAGAATTTCATTATTTATAGTTTATTATTGTACCTATCTGGAGCCTGAGGTCAGAAGGCAACATGTATAAACCAGTGCCAACAGCAAAGTCTACTTTCGATCTTGCGTATTGTAAAACATGTTGGTACCTTTGAATACTTGAAGGTAAATCAACTGTAGAATTAATGGCGTCCTCTAAATTTGCTAAGTATTGTTTTTGTGCGTCAAAGCCAGTAGAAGGATCAGTTATGCTCGATCTCGCCTGTGCTTGCGAACCTAGCAAACACCAAACGTAAGTACGAATAGAGTCGTTTATTCGTTCTATTCCAGCCCTAGTTAGGCCCTTAGAAGTGTCTAAGATAAATGTTGTCCATGCTGTTTTATGCTCTTGCTGTAGGGACCCGGGCTGAACAGTTGGGCCTGAAAAGAAAGTTTTGAAAGGAGGATGCCAGTCATAGTTATACTTTCTGTGCGTGCCCCGAAAATAAAGGTCGCCTAGGCCATGATTATGATCCAACTTTTGTCTAAAGCCTGTCTTGATGTTAATATTGAATTCGTTACAGATCCTTTCAAAAGCCTTCATGTCTATTCTGTTGCTGAGTGGATTAAACGGTTTGTCATTTGGTAATGGAGCTTGCAATTCAGTCAAAATACGTCTGAAGGTGTAATAAAATGAAATCTGTACACTGACCTCACCAAAGGATCATGGTGATTTAAATGATCAGCATACGACACTCCACACCCAGTTGATGCGCAAAACACAGCAAAGTTTAACTGGTTCTGATAAAACTGCATCGGATGACTAAACCACGCTTTCTTGATGCGGTCGTTTTCAATAGGGGGGTTAAGATATCTGCTTAATGGAGTACTCACCTTTTTATGAAAAGAGGCAGTCTGGGTCACAGCAATGTCAAGAGTATCAGTTGCTATATTTTTAAGATTGTAGTGCGGCCAACAGAATATTTTGCATCAGTATATTTGAACGCGCTCATTTTTATTTCGTTCAAAAAATGTTTGTAACAATAACAACCCAAGACCGCCCTTCGTTTTTAGAACATGCTATTGATAACAATTGCGGGGCCAAAACGGTCGCGCTCCATGAAATATTCTACAAAGTCGTATGGTTTAATATAAGCGAAGCCAAGGAGAATAATACGGTTCTAAAAGTTGACAAAACAGGGACCAAAGTTAGCGAGTTAACAATACCTGATGGTTATTACGGGTTTTGCTCACTAAAAGAAGCAATGAGTAACTTCGACATTACTCTCAAACTTAACAATGCAAATCTAAAAACAATGTTAACATTCAAGCCTGAAGAAGAAGGAGGTTACTATTTTGATAAAGAGCTAGCTAAAATGTTAGGCTTTGCAGCTGACAATTATAGATTAGAGTTACACCAACCAAAACTACTTATGAGGGGGAAAATCCGCTCGATCTTGCATTACATTCATTACTCTATGTTCATTTGGATGAGCTGAGCACTGATGAAAATTTATATGATGGAAGGCCCTCAACTGTTTTAAGAGCTCTTCCATCAGGGAAAGCTGCATATTGCGATTATGAAATTATACAATTCCCTAATTTACAGTTTAAAAGATTAGTTTGTGGGAGGGTCGGATCATTTAATATAAAAATTGCAGACAAAACAGGTAAAATCGTGAAATGTGATAACCTGCACATTGTTTTGGAAATAAAATAATGCGTTACTAAAAAATAATGTCGCGTGGGCCAGAAGAACCAGGAGTTACATTAGCGCCTGTAAGGTGTATAACTTTAGAATTAAAAGACCTTGCAGACGTTGCGGACTTTGAACAGAATGGGAGATAGGCGCTTTGTATGGTTTTGAGTACACTAAAGATGGTGATTATAAACGCAAAGAGGTTGGCGACAACAAAAAGTTTCCTAAACTAGAACAACTGCGCAATCTAGAGGCAAATAATGTTGGCCAGTATGAATATAAAATAGTTCGAAAACCTGACCTCAAATGGCACTTAGAACCATATTTAGAATGGGACATAAATTTGAATTCATAAGCCCATTTACATATTTTAGCCGTCAAAAAAGTTTCAGAAAAGCATTCAACTCTGGCCCTTTACATGTAAGTCTTATGCCAGATGACAATAGTCGGAAAGAGATTGAAATAAAGCCGTATGGGAAAAAAACAGTACATCCTCACAGAAGAGAAGCGGTTTTAAAAGATGCTTCTACAAAATTACAGTTCATGCCGCAAATGAAATTAGGGGACACGTTCACAATAATATTTGAAATTTCTGTCTTAAAAGATAAGGAGAGGGATGGGGTTGTAGGCGTTAGTGACGTCCTTTTTAAAGGAATTCTAATTAGCTGGCAAAACTTAGACGTTGACAGCCTTAAAGTTACTGTTGTCATTCTTCACAATGGCGAGGATATTAAGGTCATAACAACAAGCACACAAAATCAATATTAGTCTAAATAGAAACAATCTTACAGCACTGAATTGGATTAATCTTACACACTTAGGCCTTATAGGATTTTATTATACTGAACAAGTTTTAACAGAGGGTATGATAAAAACAATAACCAGATTAGATTAAGTTCTGTTATAAAACTATGGAGCAGTTAAACTTTATGACAAAAACTCTCATTGCTCATTGATTTGTGGGCAGACTGGTTGTGGAAAAACAATATTTATCCTCGACCTGTTACAAACAGTTTATCGTTATAATTTTAATCATATTGTGGTTTTCTGTCCAACACTTAAATGGAACAAAGCATATCATGATAGAGGTTTATATGGACAGATGATGACATATATTTAGTTGATCCTAGCAATAAACTGAGTGAGTGTTTAGAACAGTTTTATAGACTGTTTGAAGGAACGCAGACACTATTTATTATAGATGACTGTTCGGCAGAAAGAGACATAGTTTAAAAAGAGAAACACTTTGTCGAAACTAGCTTTCAGCGGAAGACATGCTGGGATAAGTGTGTGGATTTTATGCCAGAAATATAACTCGGTTTTAAAAGACTTTAGAGAACAGTTAAAGACTGTAGTTTTATTTCACATGAAAGACAGAGACTCATTTGAAGAATGTTTGCACGAAAATGATGTTATTGAAAATGACCAGGAAAAACATAGGATTAAACAAAAACTGAAATCTGAAAAGTTTAGTAAATTAGTATTAAAAACGGATAACCCTGCACAGTATGTTTGTTTGTAGATAATCGTTATTTTTTGGTTATTGACGTCTTACTTGTCAGAGAACAGTAATATGCGCTTGCGTGTGTGTGTGTGTGTGTGGTCTGCCCGCCTCTCTGTCTGTCTGTCTGTCTCTCTCTCTGTCTCTCTCTTCTCTGTCTGTCTGTCTGTCTGTCTGTTCTGAGGGCAACTTGGCCTTAACGGTTTTGTCAGGGTTGCCAGTATTCTCTCTCTCTCTCTTCCGCCACAGGAAAAGGCGGCTTTTAGGCCACTTTCGCCCAAAAACTCGGTGGTGAAGCAAGTGAGTCAGAATCGGTGTTTCCCCGTTCTCTGAGGCAAACACACCATAAACAAGTAATTTCCAACAAGCAATCTACTCATTCACTTGGAAGAGGGGAGAGGAGAAGGGGGGGGGGGGGGGGGGGGGGGGCAGTGGAGGTGAGCAAAAAGAGTCCAACAAAATCACCTTAATCACATTCAATAATTGATTTGAAAACGTGATTCTCATTTTTAAAAAAAATCATTATCATCAAACACAAATACATCTCTGTGTGTAAGATTTAATACCTGTTTGTGAAGGAGATACAGATGAAAATAAAGTAAAATCCTCTGGCATAACAAGTTGGTATTCCATTTTGAAGCTTTTTTGCCACCAAACTTACTGTGTGTGGTTTTACAGTTTTAGTGAAACGTGTTACTAGCAAGCTGCGCACAAAATTAGTGCCAAAGCATACACATACTTATTTGCAACAACATCAGTAGTGATATCTGTTTATAAACCAATGAAAGCAGTTAATTATTTCTACCAACTGACAACTTTACAAACAACTCTCTTGACAAATGTATACAACTGTTATGCATATAAATGAATGTAACGGATCTCTTACGCACAGTGCTTTTGGTTCTTCCAGAGTGAAGTTTATGCATGATGCAATTGCCTAATTGCCTTCTTAATAATTAGGAAGGCGCCACTACACAACAGTATAACATTGAAAATAATATCAATCATAAAGTGTCATGCAAATGATTTCAAAACATTTTAATGCTACTAAAAGAGAGAGAGAGCGAGAGAGAGAAAGAGAGATTGAGGACAGACACACAAGCAGACATATTTTGTTCTAAATTAAGATTTTAAAAACAACAGCAGCAACAACAACACCTTAAGACATATATTTGTTATTTAAAACAGGGTTTCTTCATACCAATCGCATAGTGTGCGCGTGTGTGTGTGTGTGTGTGTGTGTGTGTGTGTGTGTGTGTGCACGTGTGTGCATGTGTGTGTGTGTGTGTGTGTGTGTGTGTGTGTGTGTGTGTGTTTATGTGCGCGTGTGTATGAGAGAGAGATGGGGAGAGACAGAAAGAAGAGAGAGAGAGAGGGGGGGGGGGGGGGGGGGGGGGGGAGAGACAGAGAGATGAGAAGAGAGAGAGAGAAGAGAGAGAGAGAGAGAGAGAGAGAGAGAGAGAGAGAGACAGTGCATATGATCAATACATAAGATCATCCTTAATCAGTTGTAACAAGTCGTTTCTGTAAGCATGTAGAAATGAAAGCCTACACAAGCAGACATGTGTCAGGCCATACAGTCAGAATCTATTAATGGAAGAGATCTTCTGCAAGATTCTTTGGCAGGACAGCTTAGAATTTCAACTGTTGCTCTTGGATTCTATAGCCGACTGCTTACTATTTACCCATGTTTACCCATTCATTTACTACTTCTGTTCTTGTTTAGAACAAAAATCAGGATTTGGGGGATTAAAAGCATTGTGACTTTAATTTTAGTTGAATTCTACTTGTTCTAAATCGTTTATAGATACACTGGAGTCCTAAAGCACTGCTGTCTGATATTAAAGTTTTTTTCATTGACTTTAATGCAGTAAACAATAATAGCTCCTTTGGTTTTATTTTTAAAGGGCCTAATCCCCACAGATTATTCAGTGTAAAGCTTTAATCAACCTTTAGGTAACTTCTTTTTGAATAGTCAGACTTGTGTCACATCCACCTTGCATCTTTTTGCATAGTTTAACTTTAAGAGTGACTTTAAACAGTCATAACTGTTAGTAGTAGATATTCAAACAAGACATTGTTTCCTATGTGACATATTTCAAATGTTATGCCTGTGTATAAGAACTTATGCCTATGAATACATCAATCATAGGATGACCATGTATCCAAAACAAAGATTCTATGAGTAACTTGTGCTAAGCATTGCATATTTTATAATTGATCAAATATAGTTGTGCAGATTTTCTCAATATTCTCTCCAGTCCTCGAGATGAAAAAAACACACACACACAAAAAACACACAACAAAAACATGTAGTCTCACTGTTAACTCAACATTCTACACCATATCAAACACCTTGTACCTAAAACCTTCATCTGCAATGCCCAATAGCATATATACCCAATAAAAACAGTCATGGTATGAACATATTCATTATCTTCCAAGACCATTTGTTTTTAGTAATGTTTTCATTGCAAGACAACAGTACCAAATCAAATCCTTTTTCTACTTGCAATGTTACAACAACATTAAAGTAAAATTTGTATCTTTTTAATGATTTTTTCTCCTTTCGCACTCTCAAGTTGCAACTCTCACATTCACTCCTTTCTACCAGTGAATGTATGACCATTTTCAAACAGTTGCAAGCAGACATTCTTGTGTGCAGCATAAGTTCAAGCTTCGATAACTCACTAAACACCAACATTGGTAACTGTATCTTCAGCTGACATGTCTCGTTTATAATTTTCACATGCATCTACTAAAGGGAGATAAGTTATCAGCAGAACCACATATTAGAGGATCTGCAAAAGAGGTCTCCTCCCTTAACCCCCCCCCCCAAAAAAAAAAAAAAGATACTGTACTATGCAATCTGTTGAGACTATTTTGCTGTCTCTCCAGTCCTCTGTCCTCAAATCTATTCTTTTTCATCACAATGCTACTGGTCTATGCAATAGGCTTCCATTTTCAATTCTGAACGTTTTAGAATACTTTATGATTGGCACTGATGGGGCTGACCATCAACAGTAAATACACTTTATCATAAATGTCAAACTGATAAGTAAATTTGGCATCTATAAAGTAAATTGATACGTTATGAAAGAATCAAAACATAGCGATCATAAATCAAATAACAGATGACATTTACTGTGATATATGCAGTATGCATAAAAATGTGATCAATTCATGACACCATCAAATATTTACAGGGGTCTTGACAATATTCATCCCTCTTTTAAAATTTAACGGGATTAGTTTATGCATACTTAAAAATTAAATGCACATACTTATACATCAAGAGATCCACAATTCCATAGAGTTTTTCTTCTGCACTGCAAACAAGTGGACGGATTCAGCATGTTTCTTGTTATGATTGTGATGATCTCTATGTGTGTGTGTGTGTGTGTGTGTGTGAAGTACATATATATGTATGTAAAAGCATATCTTTATATATGTATGTGTACACATGTATGCATAATGCATGTGACCACATGTTTGCCTATGCATATGCATGTGAGCAGACTTTTCATGACATGTTTACGGTTATCTTTTTCCTCATCTGTGACCTCCAGTATTATCTCTACCAAACAGACTGAGCTGAGGCAACCTTTCTGTATGGTGTCCACTGACTTGATCAGAAAACATGAGTATCAGGTTGTGACTCCAGAATTCCGGTCCACCCACAGTTTTAGAGTGCCATGTTCCCCATTCCTGCACCATCACCAATGAAATTCAACAGGGATGGGGGGACAGAGGAGGGGCCTTGAGTGACAGTGCTCCACTCGCTTCACTCTTCTCTTTGGACATGGCATGACAAGTTCTTTAATAACACTTCACAAAATCAGCCACTTAAAATCCTTAAAAACTGGGTCTTTAAATGGAGACTTCATTCAGTGATCAATTATGTAACAGTGTGTTAGATCACGTAGAAATGGGAATATAGTACCTCTGAAGCTCAAAATCACAAAATGGAAAAACATGAAAGGTGTAAGAACACATAGTCTACTATCTGTCAGAGGGTCTCATCACAAACTGACAATAATCTGTAGAGGTATGCCATTTAACAAAATTTTCATCAACATCAGTCCTGCAAAAATTCCAGTCTTTTGGGGCCACAAAACTGACAGGCAGTGAGTCACTGACAAACACAAATACCCAGTCAATGACAACAGTCTGGCCTCTTTGTCACCAAATGACTGCGTCCAGAACCATAGGACTAAGCTTCGAAAGCTTTCAATTTTGCTGCAAAGTGACACTCGTCCGAAAGTAAACATGTCCACACAAAACTTTTAGCATTTAAGATTTTTAAAAATCAAACAAACAACAACAAAAAAAGAGCTCATTTCAGTTTAATTCATATCGCTGATCATTCTTGCTGGAGGTAAAAACGACCCCCTAGTTCATGATATGGATACACCTTGATCAGACATGGATGTGAAACACTACAGTAATACAAACAAAGGAAACCAATGTGCCAGAATAGATAGCCTTCACAGAGTGAAAAAACATTGTGCAGGGCAGGAAGGATCTTGATTGGGAGATATAGCTATACTACTAAAAATGAACTGCCCGGCATCAACAATCCACTACAGCAGAGCTACCAAAGTGACTGGTGATACAAAAGGTTGTCCCTGTTCAACATCACAAATACATGTTTTGAGAATCATGTCTATAGTAATGTAAGTAAGAATAAACAAGCTTCAAAATATGTGACACTCCAGATCATATCACATTATCAGTCATTGTTTACTTTTTTAACCATGCTGAAAGAAAACTTTGTTTTTAAACATTATCACATAGATACACACATGTTTTGCTCCCTACAACTGTAAGCATGAGCTCTCGCAAAAAGCACTGTCATCAATGCACTCAAAACAAGCCATCACAATGAAAACATGACTAGATATTACACTGAAACTCTACAGAGGCATGATGATCATGTTACACCAGTATTCTGTCTGTCTGTCTATCCAGAGTTTCTTTGATAGAGATCTAGAAAGTGAGATACGAAATACATATGAAGACATCTGCCATAAACAATGAAAAAGTACCATCCGGTTTGTGATTTGGCAAAAGAAAAAAAATGTCTGTGTACTTTTTACCTGACAGTAACTTTTTTTCCTAAATGTGCATATAGTCAGACAATCAAAACTTTAGTCACTTAAAAGTCACTTAAAACAAAAATGTATTAAAAAATAAATTAACACGAACAATGATATCCTCACCCCTTTTCCCCCATCTGCCTTTTTCTTTGTGGCTTTCATTTCCTTGTCTCTATTTTAACCTCAGATATGAAACTCAACATGTACGTTTTCAATACTTCCTCTTGAAACCAACAGCTCCTGAAGTGTGACCTGTCAGTTCTTGTTGTGGCATTTTTTCATGACCGATTGGTGCCATAACTCTCGAGCCACTCAACCAGACATAATCATACCCAAGCTCATCCCATCACATCAGCAGAGTACAAACACCTATAACCATCATGAGCTCACTCATCAAAGGGGATTCTGCACTGATGACTCATCAGTTTGGTGGTGTTTACAGAACACTGGATATCATCTACAGACTCCTATAACCATCATGAGCTCTCTCACCAAAGGAGATTCTGCACTGACGACACATCAGTTTGGTGGTATTTACAGAACACTGGATATCATCTACAGACTCCTATAACCATCATGAGCTCTCTCACCAAAGGAGATTCTGCACTGATGACACATCAGTTTGGTGGTATTTACAGAACACTGGATATCATCTACAGACTCCTATAACCATCATGAGCTCTCTCACCAAAGGAGATTCTGCACTGATGACACATCAGTTTGGTGGTATTTACAGAACACTGGATATCATCTATAGACTCCTATAACCATCATGAGCTCTCTCACCAAAGGAGATTCTGCACTGATGACACATCAGTTTGGTGGTATTTACAGAACACCGGGTATCATCTACAGACTCCTATAACCACCTGTTGAAGCGCCAAGTTTGGTTCTTTCTAGAGATACCATCCACTAATCCCTCCCACCTTGCTGATGACAGCAACAGCTTACCCTTTGCCATGTTTCCTAGGTAATCCACAGTTCAAGAACACAATTACTGTGCCTATAAACTCATTATGTCTCTTGAACTACTTAAAAATTTCTTGGGACTTGTTGGACATTCATAAAAAAAACCCTCCCCAATTACCTATCTGTCTGTTGATATGTGCATAAAAAGGTGTAATTAGTTGCATCATTTGTACTATGCAGTTCCACTGATGTGGATCATGAAAGACTCATACTTTAAAGACCAGGTAATCGGATACAGCAGGACATTGAGTATGGGCCAATGCAGTTCCACTGATGTGGATCATGAAAGACTCATACTTTAAAGACCAGGTAATCGGATACAGCAGGACATTGAGTATGGGCCAATGCAGTTCCACTGATGTGGATCATGAAAGACTCATACTTTAAAGACCAGGTAATCGGATACAGCAGGACATTGAGTATGGGCCACCTGCAACTTTGGTCTAGGTATAAACCCTTGACGACTCTTTGATAAATTATATGGGTCTTGTACAATATGCGTTATCTGAAGAGGTATAAATAGCAAAATGGAAAACGGTAAAGCCCTTGCAAAATGTATGGGTTGTGGGGGACCTGCATCATTGGGAGTGTGTTGTCAAGAGCGATGTCCAGTAAAGGTTAACTGCACAGCCAGGCTGTTTGAGCATCTCCTGTGGTGTAGAAACTGCCAATCATCTCGCTAGTCAGTTCCCTGACCCTGCCAACACCACAGACTGGCATTAACTCTCAAACAGCATGCACTTAACTGAAAACTTAAAACACACACACACACACACACACACACACACACACACACACACACAGAGAAAACGTGAAATGGTGCATAAAAGGATGTAAAAGCTGAGACCTGGTTTCTTTCACAATGATCAGTGATGATGAAAATGATGAATATGATACTCTGGAATTCCATGCTGGTTTGATATGAAATGATAGTGTCATACTCTTGTCTTCCTTTCAGACTATATCCCAGCATCATCCAGGTCTCCTGGAGAAAGACCCCTGCAGCTGCTGTCACAACATTGGAGAGAACCCTTTCGAAGACAAAACTCTACGAAGTTGATGAGATTCAACCGTGCTGAAGCTGAACCTGTCTTCCCACCTGAGCCAGTAGGTAGCAATCTACTTTGGACAGGTACTGACAAGTTGCTGGCCAGACTGAAAAGTCCACAATCATATTTATTGTATGCCTTTAATGAGATTTAAATAATCAATCTTAGAAGAGTCAGACATCTCTCCTTGACCCTTCACAGATCACAATGCAGCTTTCACCAATGTGTGCAAAAGTTCTAAGAAAGATTATTGATATTTGTGCATACAGTCGGGCCCGCTTATAAGGAGCTCGGTTATAAGGAACCTCTTTTTTAAGGAGCAAAAAAAAGTCATCCCCGATTTACATTGTTCTTTGTTATGACTTACAAAAACTCGCTTAGAAGGAGTTCGGTTATACGATACCTCGCTTACTGGGAGTGAAAAATTAGGCCCTAAACCGCACTGAGTCCGGTTATAAGGAGTGCCGATAGCACCGGCTTCAAACCGAAAGTAGGTCGAGTTATTTCATCTTTCCTGTAAGGGAGAATTATCAGTATTTGCTTCCGCGGAAACTTCCGCTCATCACAACCACATGCCGCGCTACCTTCAAAGCGAACATGTCTGAACGCGCGAAAAAGAGAAAATCTCTTTCCCTCAGTCAAAAGCTCGACATTATAAGAAAAATAGAAGCCAACCCTCTACAAAGAAAGGCTGTGATAGCTGAGGAGCTGGGTATTCTGTTTACCACCCTCTGCAACATCTGGAGGGATCGCCAGAAATATGTAAACAATGTTGCCAGTGGAACCCAGGATCTATCGCGAAAACGATCACGCGCATCTAAATTGGAAACTGTGGATGACAATCTGCTTCAATGGTTTTCAGATGCAAGGTAAGGCTCGATTCTTAGTTTTGTACTACCTGTTCATAAGTACACCCCCCCCCCCCCCACCTCTCTCTCTCTCTCTCTCGTAATCAATCTCAAACGCTAACTGTGATTTTCTCGTGATTCTGTGATACCGTGACAACCATTGCAATACTGTGTGTGTGCCTACGTGTGTGTGTGTGTGTGTGTGTGTGTGTGTGTGTGTGTGTGTGTGTGTGTGTGTGTTATTCATGCGTTCGTGTGTGTGTGTGTGTGTGTGTGTGTGTGCGCGCGCGTGTGTGTGTGTGTGTGTGTGTGTGTGTGCGTGGGTGTGGGTGTGGGTACACATGTTACATATTTATGATGGTATTATAATGTAGCTTTTATTTTAATTTTTCTTTTATGTTTGTTCTGTTTGTTATGTGGGCATGTTGGAATTTACCCATTGGGGATGAATAAAGTGTATCTTATCTTACCTTCTCTTCTCTTCTCATCTCTCTCTCTCTCTCTCTCTCTCTCTCTCTCTCTCTTTCTGTGTGTGTGTGTGTGTGTGTGTGTGTGTGTGTGTGTGTGTGTGTGTGTGCGCGCGCGCGCGCGGCTCGTCCCAGCATTCCTCATTACTTCTTTGTTGACAGAACGGGACAGTAGCCCCAAACCGAAAGTCAATCATGCTGTGTCAAAGTGAGAGCTAGTGAGAGAGAGAAAGAGAGTGAGAGGAGCCGGAGGGGTTTCGGTTGCCCTTTGTGTATGTGTGTGTGTATGTATGCGTGTGTACGTCTGTGTGGACGTGCGTGTGTTGCTGATATTTTCGTTCACCAGACGGCTTAGACCTAGATCTCCTGTTGAACTAGATTTATTTATAGGCCTACTGTAGTGTTATTCCGGGTACTGTTCACCCTGTTATGGGGTTTTTTTTTTTTCAAATTCTTAGGTCACAAGGGGTACCTATGAACAGACCTGTGCTGAAAACGAAGGCCGAGGAGTTTGCTGCTTCTCTCGGCAGTGACGGGTGGACCTGCGGAAACGGGTGGCTGGATCGATGGAAAAGAAGACACAGCATCGTATTTAAAACGATGAGTGGAGAAAGAGCAAGTGTTGACGAAACGAAAACAGATCAATGGGTAGAAGAGGTCCTTCTACCAACTCTTGAAAAGTATGAAGAGAAGGATGTCTACAATGCTGATGAAACTGGCCTCTTTTGGCGACTTCTGCCAGACAAGACCTTCACCTTCAAGAAAGAAAAATGCAGAGGGCAGAAGAAGTCGAAGGATAGGGTTACTGTCCTCCTGTGTTGCAACATGGACGGTAGCGACAAACGTCGACCATTGCTCATCGGCAAGTTTGCTAATCCACGATGTTTCAAAAATGTGAAAAGATTGCCAGTGGACTACAAGTCAAACTACAGCGCCTGGATGACCAGCGACATTTTCTGTGAGTGGTTGCTGTCGTTTGACAGAGACATGCAAATGCAACGGCGCAAGGTGCTCCTTGTGATGGACAACTGCTCCGCGCACAAAATCCCCGAGCAGCCCTTGAAAGCAGTCCAAGTTCTGTTCTTGCCTGCGAATTCTACTGCAAAGTTCCAACCATGCGATACTGGAATAATACGCACTACCGACGCATGATGGTGCTCGGCATGCTTGCTCAGATCGACGGAGGTGTGAAGGCGAAAGAACAGCGGCCTGAGTTCGATCTGCGGGATACTGTCAATCTGATCGATCAGTCGTGGCAGAAAGTGACCCCCACTACAATCAGCAACAGTTTCCGCCACGCCGGCTTCCAACTTGGATCTGAAGACCGACCACAGGAGCCTGTTCCTGCAGCCAGCTACGAAGAACAAGAGCCTCTCCTCACACGTCTATGCAAAGAGTGGGGCATTTTGCTCGAAGAGTACGTCAGTGTGGACGACCACTTGCCGACAACGGACCCACCAACGTTCTCAGCATCTGCTACATCCACTTCGGCATCAAATGTTGCAGAAGCAGGGGCCACGGACTCATCAGAGGAAGACGAAGCAAGCGAAAAAGAGGCAGAAAGAGTCTCAGTTGGTGAAGTGTTAGGCTATGTGAGACAAATTAACTTGTACTGTCTGCAGGCAGGGTGTGGCGATGCAGTCACCAATTCTTTTCATGTGTTTAATGACCTGTTGATGAAACACATAGTGAATGCCCGCCATCAGACACATCAGAGATTTCTTTACTTCAACTTCGAGTGACAATCTGAACTGTAGAGAAGACAAAGACAGCGAAGGGTTCAAAACAAGTGGTGGGGAGGATGGAGATGATCGAAGTGAGGGAGGGAAAGCAGGGAATACAGAAACGGGGGAAATTGCTAAAATGAGAAAGCAGTGAAACGAAAGAAAGGGAGATGAAGGAAAAGAGCGGGGGGGCAGAATGCGGGGAACAAGGACGAAGAGACAGAAACGAGAAGAGAAACAGAAGGGCGGAAAAGAAAAAAGACAGAGAATGATTCAGAAAGATCAGGAGGGAAGGATGGGTGGTTTGGAAGAAAGGGAGAAGGGCATGGAGGGGGAACGAAAGATGATTCGGATTTGAGAGAGGATGATTTCATTGAAAGAGAGAAAGAGAAAAGCATGCAAACGCCAAGGAAAAAGAGAAGGATGGAGAAGAGGCACACAGAGGCGGAGAAAAAGGATGCAGGAGTGAATGCGGAGGAGTAGGGCGCAGAGAAGAGTGGGGGAGTGGATGGAATCGACCCGCAGAGGGAGAAACAAGAAAGAATGAAGGTGAAAGACTGCAAGGAAAGAGAGAAGATGACAATGGAAATGGAGGAAATAACTGCAATGTGGAAGAAAACTCTGATGAAGCGAGAAAAGAAGATGATGCATACACATGTAAAATCACCAGGGTACAAAATCCTGAGCCAGATCAGTTCCACCCGACTAATAAACATTGGCGAAAAGAGCAATGTTCAAGATTGGGCTTTCCATATCCCATAGATCTACCCGACAGAAAAATCAAGCAACAGCTTCGCCCACCTTCGCAGGTGGAGAACATTGTTGGAGACGGAAACTGTCTGTATAGGGCACTAAGCTTTGAGCTTTGCGGGACTCAGGACAAACACGGGCGCCTGAAGGAGATCCTGGTAGATTTCATGCTTGAAAACCAGAAAACATTTGCCGGATATGTTGGTGGTGACCTTGCGAGTTACTTGACGAAAAACACAATGCAGGCCAGGGCATGGGGGTCCGACGTCGAAATTTTTGCCGCCGCAACCCTCCTGCAGACAACCGTGGTTGTGTACACAGCCATCACCCCTTCCTCCAGAAAGTGGCTCTCGCACACCCCTCTCTTCCGGATCCCAGATGTCCCACACTTTCAGGAGAAGAGTTATCTCCGAAACTTATGCGGACATTTTGAAAGGGTGTCAAGTACCGTTTGAGCATGCAGGCTGAGTTCTCAAACAGGCGTACTCCTTAGATTTCTGGAACTAAAATGATGAATAACCTGTCAATGTTCCTTTACCATTTCCTTCCTAACGTAATGCCGTTTGGTCGCTGGTTGCTACAGCCATTTTTTTTTAGTTTATTGTTTTTATTGTTGTTATAGTGACAGCAGGACCTATTTTTTTCCTTCAACAATATATGTATTTCATTTTGATGATAATTTTTCAGTTTATTGTTGTTATTGTTGTTATTCTCACAAGAAAGTGAAATTAACCCAATGAAAAAATACATGTATTTCATTTTGATAATAATTTTTTATTGTTTTCATTGTTGTTATTCTCACAAGAATGTGAAATTAAGCCAGTGACAGCAGGACCTATTTTTTTCCTTCTACAATACATGTATTTCATTTTGATGATAATTTTTCAGTTTATTGTTTTTATTGTTGTTATTCTCACAAGAAAGTGAAATGAAGCCAATGAAACAATACATGTATTTCATTTTGATGATAAGCGCATTGATAATAATGAGAAAAATGGTGTGCGGTGAGACTAGTCAGCGGTCTCAGATAAGTTTTATTTGTGTGGCATTATTTGCTTGCCACAAGGGCAGTCGCATTCTAACACATTATTGTTGTTCAATAGACATGAGTCTAAAGGGGCATTTATTTTCAATCCGCTGTGTGTGTGTTGTGTGTGTGTGTGTGTGTGTGTGTGTGTGTGTGTGTGTGTGGTGTGTGTGTGTGTGTGTGTGTGCGGATGTGTGTGTGTGAGGGGGAGGGAGAGAGAGAGAGAGAGAGAGAGAGAGAGAGAGAGAGAGAGAGAAGCCGCTTATAAGGTAGTTGGACTTGGGTTACTCCTTATATCCGAGAACTCTGTTAGAAGGAAGTTCGGTTATAAGGAGTAAAAAAAATTGGTCCCAGAGCACTCCTTATAAGCGGGCCCGACTGTATTTCTCTTAATAGGCTATTTGACTGACTAATAAAACTGATGTCAAACTACACGCTCAGCCAACATGAAGAGTCCACAGAAATTCTAACAATACTGTGCTAACCCTTTCTTTCACTGGTCCAGGAGTCCCTCTGGGGGCACACTGAAATGATGAACCTTGCACCACTTTTACACTATTGGATATGTCAACATACACTAACCCATTACTTTGACCTTAATTCAAAATCCTTATTTTATAGCTGTCTTTGATTTTTTTTTTTTAATTGTTGAGAGGCAGAAATGTTGTCATCAATAACAAAAAAAGAAAGAAAAATATCTGAATGAAAAACAACAACAGGCTAGCAGATTTAGGAATAAATTTTAGTATTAAAAGAAACTTTAGTTTTGATTCTAACAGAAGAATTCCTAGATTCTATCTAACGACTGAAAAAGACCTAACACCATTCTAAATGTGTGATGAGGAAAACTATCCAACCACTATAAATGGTTAAAACACGGTAAAGCAAAAATGGTACATATGACAAAGCTTTAAAATATTCCCAGTTAGCTTCATCATCCTGTAACGAAAGCGGCAAATTTTATCCAAGCTTTATCTCCAAAGCATATGACCTTCTTTGCAATCTTATATGATGCAAAACAGATCTTATACGTTATATTTCAATTAGACAACTGTCTACTCCTTTTGTGACAGACCTGATGAACCCAATCACTGTATCATTTTTCTTGGGGTGGTGAGTTTCCGTTTTCGGGATGATGACCGATACATTTTGTTCCCTCCCTTGTCTGTCATCATCTCTGTGATCTCACCTAAATCTTCATTGGTGCACACTCCCCAAGGATCCACATTTGTGAGGTTGACATCATCACTATCAAAGTCACTAACGCTCAACATAGACTGACTGTCTTCATTTTAACTATCTTCAAAGAAATGTCTGAAAAAGTGTTGCGCTTTTTCACTGATACATCATTTTCGTCACTTTTTTCACCAAGACAGCGTGTGTGCAATGTTGCTGCTGGGAAATCATCATGCATATCTTCAAGCATATTATGTTCCTCAGACTTCATTTGAAATCTGTAAGCCATGGATAATGCCAGTTGATCCTCTGTGAAGGAGGATGGTGTGGAGTGATTTACCAGCAACATTTCTTCTGTAGATTTGGGGTTGCTAGTGCAATACTTACTGTTCTCAGTGACACAATCCTGTTCAACTCCACCAAAATTCAGACCGTTTTCATTTTCTATGACCTCCTCATGAAGAGAAGGTGTATAGCTTTCAAACTCTACTGACTTTGACTTTAAAGACGTTGCATTTGACATACGTTTGAGTGCAAAATACATCAAGTTTTTACTGAGAGAAAGATGATTCATTCCTTCCATAAAACTGAGCAGCTTTTCTTTTTTGTCTACATCTTTATAGGCCCTCTTCAATTCCAGCATGGTTGAAACTGTATTTCTCTTCAAAACAGCATTCCTAAACCGATTGCTACAGTTTTTTAGGAAACCTAGCGGGTGACTTGGATCTTCATGTCGGTCTAAACACCTAGATGCCCATTTTCTACTCTCAGTCAGCCTGGATGATTTCCAAGATTTTTGTTCACCTTCTTTATCATGACTTTTTGTGCTGGAAGGAATCTGGACCTTCACATTTGAACTTTGACCATTGCCCTGTACTTGGACAGGCGATTCTGAAATGCCGCAAGTCTGCTGTTGGCTCTGTGTAGGTGAATCTGTGTTCTTTGGCAGAGTTTCGCTGTGCTGCTGTAAAGGTACCACACCAACCACTTTCCACACCATGTCCTTTGCTGCTGGCGGAGAGATGGGTACGGTGGCCAACGGGGGAGCTGAAGCCATCACCAGAGGGATGGGAGCATTGGACGAGGCCATTATAGGAGCAGGGGTTAGAGGCGGCGAATTAAGTGATGTGACTCCAACCACTTTCCACTCTGCTGAATCATGAAGTGTCATGTCAGGTGCAAGGGCTGACACTGGAACTGCAGCTTGTCTGGCAGTGTCTGTGGGACTGGTCTGTTCCTCCTTAGATCCACAAGTAACTGAAGCATCCACCGGTGGTACCAGAGTTGTGATTCCGGCAATCTTCCATTCACATGTCCCAGCAGCAACGTCAGCCAGAGTTGGAACTTTAGGACTGCTAGCAAGATTATTTGCCGCGACGGGTTGTTCTGACTGTTCAGTTTGTTCAGCACCGGTATGATCCAAACCGACACTGACGCCACAACCCAAATGGGCAGTATCTGGCAATGTCACATTTTGTGCAGGAACTGCAGCTGATTTGCTATTGCATGTATTGGAATTTCCTGGAGTCAAGGACGTCAAGCCAACAACTTTCCATTCCTCAGGAACAGGTGAGGACAATGTCGGTAGGTCATTCATATGACTGCCACTCTTGTTTAAGTTGGCAGCTTCAGGAAGTGTGTTGATCAGGCTGCTAACATCTTGACCCCCTGATTCTGAACAGGCAGAATTCACAGCACTGTTCTGAGGGAAGTGAACTGATGTGGATGTTGGCAAGGCTAGACCTGGAAGAGATGTCAAACCCACCACCTTCCAGCCATTGCCCAGATCCATTCCTTCCGACAGACCAAACGCCGACTGCTTTGTATCATTTCCACTGCAAGTCAGACCTTGACTGGAGGTAGTAAGCACACTGCCATGTACAGTCCCCTGACTTCCTGAGGCCATGGAGAACACACTGCTGGCCTGAGCAGCTAGAAAAGGGAGCATGGATGCAGGGTTGCCCAGACAAGTTGGGCACTGGGCACATTCTGACAGCTTGTCATCACTCTTCACTGTCAATGGCTGCAGCATCATTGACCTTGGATCCGCTCTGGTGCTAAGACTAGTACTGGGTAAATCTGAATGGAGCACAACTGAAACACACAGAATAATACACAGACATTACTACTTGACAGCTTGATGAATATATGTGTGTGTGTGTGCATGTGTGTGTGTGTGTGTGTGTGTGTGTGTGTGTGTGTGTGTGTGTGTGTGTGTGTGTGTGTCTACACGAGTGTACACATATGATAATCATTTAACAGGATAACAATTTTATTTGTCCAAAAGATGGAAAATTCAGTTTTGACAGCACAGCAACCATATACCAGGACAATACACAAACATGAGTAAAATATCTTTCCCCGAAGATGGAGTATGGCTGCCTTAATGGCGGGATAAAAAAGGGTCATACACACAAAACTCCACTGCCTGGCTATACAGGGAGTGTCTGCAGGAGTATCAGCCTGCGTACGCAGAAAGAAAAAAGAAAAGTAAAATATCTTCATACAAGCAGAAACACTCTTCCCACACACACACCCTCACACACCCGCACACACACACACAAATGCACATCACACATCACACACACACACACACACACCACACACACGTACAAACACATGTGCGTGCGCAGCTACAGTACACATCCACTCTCTTTAAAGCATGGAACCTAAAATTACAAAAGAGAGCATCATCACTAAAAGCAAGCAACATACTCAATTTAAATATATTCAATTTAGTAAGATTGAAATAATAGATGTGATTATTTAAGACCAGGCATCCATCGATACAGACAATTTAAACACACACACACACACACACACACACACACACCACACACCACGACCACATACACACACTCATACATATACCAAAAATTTATTTTGTCCATCCCCTATTCAGCGATCTGTTTTAAGAACCGGCAATGATAAGAGTAAAGACAGTTTTTTTTCCAATATTCATGATGATGATAATGATGATGATATGATGACAAAAACTAATAGTAGTAACAACAGCATCGTATAACAAAAAATAAAAAACCTAGCAAAAATTGTGAGTCCTAGTAATATTACTAATAGTGATAAAAGAACAATAATAATGATAATAATAATAATGATAATGATTATGATTTAAAAAAAAAACTTCTACTACTAATAATAATAATGTCATATTATTAATAATTTAATAGTAATATTAATAATGATTTATGATAAGTAATAATCATAAAATAGGAATGACGAGAAGTAGAGGAAAAGGGAACAGTAATAACAACATTTGTGGCTACATGCATCTGAGCATGTGTAGACATCATGAATGTTTGTGCATATGCATGCGTTCATGCATGTCTGTGAGTTGAGAGGAAGGAACGATGAGAGGAGAGCTGAGGGCCAAAAGTGTGTGTTTACCTTTCACTAATATATCACAAACATCATGCATTTTCCTTCTACTGTTTTATGTCACACCCCCCCCCCCCTCCCTTAATTACAATGTATACATACCTGTATATTGTGCATAAAAGCTAGACACACACAAAAAAGGAATGATTCTGTACTATTTTCTTCAAATTCAATAATTTTCTTTCAAAAACATTCACAAAGCTGTTAAAATATTCAAGACTAAACAGAGATGAAACACACTTTTACAACGGCAACTGTAGATATTTTTAATCTAGCAACATCAGCCTAAATGAATGAATAAAGTGTAGCTGTTGACATTTGACAGGTAACATACTTTTGAGTTATGGGCAGATCAGACCTATAGTGTGCCCAATTTGAGTGCTTTTATTCCAAAGCTTTGGCTCTGCGAATGATGGTGACCACCAATGTACTGATCAGCACAAGATCACGAACACTTAAGAAGCTTGAGTTTGTCTTTTGTGAATAGCCTGCAATCTTAGAAATGCCAGGGTTGCAGCAGATCAAAGAACAGACTTCCATTGTTTTTCCAAGACATCATTATAATCCAATATCATACTTGCTCTTATAGGACTGTGTTCAAACAAACACAGGCACAGCACAGTTAAATTTCACATTACAGGGAAAGAGTGCTTGAGCACCTTACAGAGGTAACTTTAGCATGTGAACACTTTTCTGCTTTACTTCAATTTGAAGTTCTGAAATTTTGACACTGATCATGACATCATTTCTCACATCTTTTTTGCTGTTGATGCTTGTTTGTTTGTTTTACATCTTCAAATGTTTAGAAACAACAAATCTTCAAAAACTTAAACTATCATAAACAGACAGAATTGGAAAATTCCAGACTTTGTCCTGGATTCAACCAATTACTATCCATATTCTTTTTCCCAGAAGTTTCCAAGCCTTTAAAAAAAAAGCTATTCAAATTTCCCAGACTTTATTACGTTTAATGGGAAACAAATCTATCAGATACTTTGCATACATGTCCAAACGAGTGACAGAAAGCCAAATAAAACTGAAACTAGGTGTGACAAAAAAGTAACACTGTAGCAGCCATTCATAAGATTTAAGTGTTCATGAGAAAGGCATGTAGTATGTCCCAGATTATCTGTAAAATTTGATTTACACAAACACATTCATATGAATAACATCCCTTTTTATCACACACACAAACACACACACACACACACACACACACACACACACACACACACACACAGAGAACAGCATACCTCACGATGATGCATGCATGCACATGCCCGCACACACACACACACACTCTCTCTCTCTCTCTCTCTCTCTCTCTCTCAAAACAACTGATCATCAAGGCTGAAGCTGAAACTGAAAATGGCATTGCAGAAAGAGATCAATGTGATGCTGATTTGATTGCTTGAAAAATAACATTATCATAAAGGAGCTGCTTTTGAAATCTAAAGTCAAACCTGTTCTAGAAGGTGGAAATGTGGAAAAAGCATAGAACTCCATCAGAAAATGCGCAAAGAAGATTTACCAACCAGCTCATTGGCTTAAAGGAAACATTTCATTAGAAAGATAATTTTAAAGTTTTTAAAGTGCCCAACCTAAAAAGGTGGCATGTCAAGGAACTACAGGAGATCATGGTGACAAAACCACTAACAACTTGTTTGCATTTATACAAACACAATTGTTGAGGTTTGAACTGATAATTTGCAATTTATGCCCAGAAGGCCCATTGCCCCCTCCCCACCCCACCTCCCTTCATCCCCTCTTTCACCCCTCTCCTGGGAACCAATGTCAAAATGAAATTACAAACACCCAAAATTTACTGCAACACCTCTGCTGAATTTCATTACCACCAGATCCAGCAACCCCTTTAGGGAACACAGTCTGAACAAACGAAAGAACCCCTGACTGGCTGAACTAGTTATATATAGATACCTTCCTCAAATTAATGCACCTGGAAAGCAAGCACAAGAGATTCTGTCTCTCACTCTGAGCTGTTTCAACTCCCACCAGAGTTAGATAAGATAAGATAATGTTGCTTATAGCCCAGCCCACCCCACCAGAGTTAGATAAGATAAGATAATGTTGCTTATAGCCCAGCCCACCCCACCAGAGTTAGATAAGATAAGATAATGTTGCTTATAGCCCAGCCCACCCCACCAGAGTTACTTTGATAATTTTTATACTTGTGTACACATTTTCATGTGGATGTTTCATACTAAGGCTAAACAGCAGGGAAATACATAATTATGTGTTTGACTAATTTCTTTCTTTTTTTTTCTTAAACAATGTCTTCCCAGGTAGCCACTGGATCTTTGTGCTCACGCTGTATGACCCCCTGGGAGGTACTGGGTTAGGGAGCAGTGCTAAAATCACATGTCTGTCAAATTTTTGCACCAAAAAAAGTTTATATTACCTCTAACATTCTCCTTTCTATCTCAGATCAACAAAGAAAAAAAAGTTTTACAAACAGACTTATGCTCGGGTGTTGTAGCATTGAAGAACAGACATTTGCTCTCTGACAGTAACTGTAACACGCTCTTCAAAAGTGATATTTTTCTTTTATCCAAGATCCCTCAGTCTCACCCAATCTCAATAAATTATTATCATGTTTTGCAGCTCCACCACTTGCATTTGTAGAACGTTCTTTCTCCAGTGCAAATTATTTTTTTTACATATTTCACCATTTAGTTACATTTGCCATTAAGGCCTGTGGCTTATTTCTGCTTCCATCACTAAAAACACCACTGTAAGTTTTGGTATCATCAGCAAAAAAGGTTTTAGAAAGTGGGTTACAATGTCTGGTATATAACTGAGTTGATTTGAACACACTACCCTTAAGGAATGCCATTTTGGAAAATAAGCTACAATGTCTGGTATGTTTGAGCTGACCGGACCACACTACCCTTAAGGAATGCCACTGCTAACCTGTGAGTTCTTTGCTTTTGCTTGACATTCTGAAATAAATCAAAATAAATGAATAGATAAAATCCAGTGAAGATCATTTGTCCATAAATGCAATAACCTTTTAATTCATGAACTTATCTTTTATACCTGTGGGACTTTTTCAAATATTTTTTGGTGACTGAATACACTTGTTGGTGATTGAATAGACACCACCACTTGGAATGTTCTCACTTAAACTTTGATTCTTGAACAAGAAGCCAAGGAGAACAGGGAAAGGCGGCTTCTAACTCACTTTCGCCCTCAACCAGTTTTCGGGCGAAAGTGACCTAGAAGCCGCCTTTCCCTGTTCTCTGACAAGTAAGACTTCAATAACCAAAAAATAACGATTATCTACAAACAAACATACTGTGTAGGGTTATCCGTTTTCAATACTAATTTACTAAACTTGCTTGTCTTTTAAACCCGTTGAGCGCCTTTAGTCAGTCAGCTGACGCGGAAATAAAAGTGCTTTCCATGTGCCTATGGGCAGTCCCCTGACGTCATGCATTTTTCTTGAGTTTTCATTCGTTACTATTTCTATCAACGGACTCAAATAGAGTTTGCGTAGAAAGCCTTATATGTCTGTAGTCTTAAAATAATATGTAAATGACCACACGTGAGGGGAAAGCCCATTTATTCTTATCACTGACTGGGTGACCAGCCAGCACTTCGTGTCTCGCTTGCAAACATGGCGGCGCAACCTGACAAGCCCAGCGACCAAGTCAACGTATTTACACAGCTGAGCAGGCTCTGCTGATGATTTTTGACAAACACAATAATCTTTTATTCAACGACTAACTCGAGCATGAAGGTGAGATGATGATAGTGGTGGAATTGCCGACCATATTCGTCAGTTATTGAGTAGGGCTCTGTGACCTCTCAGTGTGTGTTCAGCTGACAGCGTCAGTCGAACGAGCCAGCCAAGTGTGTACTCTGCACTGCGTGCTGGTGTCCAGTGATGTGAAATCAGTGCGAGAGGGGATCGTGGCCTGCTCGCGGCGTGACCGGTGCAGACGAAAAGGTAGGGGAAGATGAGGAGTGAAAGAGAGGGTTGAAGTTGAGCAAGGGGTGTGGTGGGAGGGGGGGGGGGCGTGGTCGTGACTGGTCAGTCTGCATCGAGTGTGAGCGTCTTGATAGACTTCCAAACTGTTTTACTTTCATTTACAGTGTAGTGTGACAATACAAACTTTATTTTCAACTTTTTTGCTGTGTGTTCTTGTTTGGATGTGGTAAATACATATGTTTTGATCGTGCAAAAAAATCTATCCAAATCTACAAGCCTAAATACTTTTGTATTATCAAAATTAAAACAAAAGAAGCCCAGATTCAAAATTTTCATTCAATTTCCTTCAAAAATGATATAGATTTCATTTTTCTATCTTTTGTAGTTTCTGAGCTAGATTTTTTGTTAATTATGACCCCCAAATCATGAGATTTCCCCGGCACCTGGGAACACCTTTGTTTGTACTATTGTGAGGCACTGAACGGGTTAAAACTAAGTTTATTTTTGACATAAAATTCGCACACTTATTTTGACTAATTTTTACCTACAAAACTTTGTATAACAGACAGGCTGACACGAGTGCTGAAACCTGATCGCTTAATTTACGGCTGGCGCAGACAGGGCCTTCGTTCACACAGCGCACGGCCTGCTTACAAACTGCGACCAAAAAACAAATAAAACAACACCTCGCGGCGCGTTAACTTGCAACATAGCCTATTGCATCAGCGAATGTTCTAGACTGTCACGTGACACTGCCACCTCGAGGCCGCCGCGTCAGCAAGACCGGTTTCGCCATTGTTTCCCGGACTACTTCACAAGAAGGTTGTGTTTTGACTGTGCTTCGGTGTGACCACTGTGTTTTAGTTGTGTTTTATTTTAAAATGGCTAACATGTTTACTAAAGAACAAACTCTTGCTATTCGAGGCCATAAGTTTTTACTTTAACTGCATGTTAGAGTATTTGTCGAAAAGAATTAGGTGAAGCATAACTTTGGAAATGAACGACTATCTTAAAGGTTTGTTGGTTTAAGGAAATGAAAGAAATATTGCTGAACAAGATGTAGCCAGTTTTAATACGTGTTTGGACTATTGATGAGATGGTTCCTTATCTAATAAATGGCGCTGCATTGTTGAAAGTTGGCCGAAGCAAAACAATCCATCACGCGTTAATTGTTGGGCGCTGGCTTGAAACAGCTCAAGTCATGTTTAAAAAACAAAAAAGCTACAAACATGGCGTTCATTTCTTAGGGTGAACATGGCTGATTGTATGCTAGAAAACTCATTCAACTTTCTGTGTGTTTTTTATAACTATCCTAAATTTCACAAGCTAGGATTCAGTATAAATGAACTGTGTAGCAAACGCCAAACCATTATTAAACTTACGCAACAATAACAATTTTAGAATGTTTTGGCAAACAAACTAGATAGGGTTAGGCAGACCTTAGTACATCTACCAGTATGGAGAGGAGTAGTGTGTAGCCAGCACTATCTCCAAGTATAATGAAACTCTTTGTTGTGGAGGCAGCCTTGCGGTAAAATTAGCCTTGCTGACTGCTACTATAAATAACCGTTCATAAATGAACGCCTATTTATAGTAGCAGAGGGCTGCGGTTAAAATCCGCCTCGCTATAAATAACCGTTCATAAATGAACGCCTATTTATAGTAGCAAGAGGGCTGCGGTAAAATCCGCCTCGCTATAAATAACCGTTCATAAATGAACGCCTATTTATAGTAGCAAGAGGGCTGCGGTAAAATCCGCCTTGCTATAAATAACCGTTCATAAATGAACGCCTTATTATAGTAGCAAGAGGGCTACGGTACTGCCTGTACTTGCTATGTGCGGACACTAAGGGAGGTAACTCCTGCGCACCCCCACACCCACGCACGCACGCCCCACTCCCACCCCACCCTACCCACCCCCCACCCCACGCATGCACACACTCAAGTCACTTCTAAGTTCTTACTTAAGTCATCCTCAAGTTCTTAATTAAGTTCTTAATTAAGTTTTTAATTAAGTTACTTCAAGTTCTTAATTATGTTCTTGATTAAGTTCTTAATTAAGTTCTTAATTAAGTTACCTAAAGATTGTAATTAAGTCATCCTTTAAGTACAACTAAGTTCTTATTCAAGTTACTTATAATTATCAAAAAACAATTTATGTTTTTATCTTAAATTAGTGATGTCTAATATAGTACACACACGCCTCAAAAAACGCGTCATCGTTGAGGATGTCTTGCTTAAGCCCTTGGCGTGAGATTGGTTAGCATAGATCTTAATGAAGTTCTTACATCCTAAGCAACCGCATTGATTACAATTCTGGTCTATGGAAATGTCTTTTATAGACTCCATGTCTTTATTTATTGACTCCATCATTTTAAACAAATAATAATCCGCCATGATCTATTTTTATTAAAAAAATTTAAATTTAAGTTCTTAAAATATTATTGCATTTTAAATGGATCAAAATGATTTTTTGTTATTGGCGGTGCTGGCGTGCTGTTGTCTTCTTCTGTATTTAGTGGTTCAGATTTTTTTGGCTGCTTTTGTTTTTGTTGCCATTCTTTATTTTTTTATAACCGTAATAACTGCCCCAGCAGCAGCAATGGCGCCAAAAATGGCAACAGTTTTAAGTTCAATATTCCATGAAGACTTTGGTGCCCTTAAATTAACTTGCTCTTGTTTTGGAGCTGGCATTGGATCAACTGTTGGCGTTGGCGGTGTTATGTTTTCATTATGAGTTATATTCTGTGATTGTAACTTTTATTTTCTTTGTCTGTTTAACTTGCTACTCTTTTTCCTGCTGCAACACGCCCAGGATGCTTAGCTTTTCACTCGTCACTATCTCTACCTGATTCAGTGTTTTCTGATTCTGCTGATTTTCTGACTCGTTCATTTGAATGGAAATAAAATCTATATGATTAAAAGTAATTAATCCTATGATTAACGGCGATAACAATGTTCCAAATCTGTAATATAGATCACAGCTTAGAGACTCTAATGATTTTGTTAAAACTGGATCTTGCGTTAAATCATACGTAAGATCTTGTTCAGAATCAATGGGAGCAAATCTACTGACTAGTTTAGTGTACAAACTAAGAACTGTTTGCCCACAACTTTTTACCATTCTCGACCCCAGCTGCGCTTCATACCTGTTGTGATACTTTATAATGTCTTGTGGCCATCTGTTGTATCTGTTCTATGCTGAATTCAGTTCGAGGAACTGTTTTTTGTTTTCCCACATGCTGCCAAAGAATACAACCTTTCCTTTTGGGCATAATAGCTTGATCATCAACTTCTTCATTTGTAAGTTCAGGAAGGTTTAGGCTACCCTGTATCTGTAGTAGATCATCGCTGTTCATGTTTTTTATTAATTATAATTATTTTATTTTTTAAAATGAGCACCGAAAAAACTGTCGCCAACCTTGTATACCATTCTGCTGTTATCGGAGGTCTAAGTGTAGGATACACAATGCTTGGTAAAAGCCTGTTAAAATAAAACCGGCAGATCTTGGCAAACTAGACTTTGAGGATTTAGCAAAGCTAATCGCTATTATTACAGCTTCATTTGCTACGAAGATTTTCTAGTTAAGCAAGGAATAATTCCAGAGAATATAAATATGTAAAAAAATACATTTATAAAAAATGGCTTCACTCGTAATGATGATAGGCGGCGCTGTGGTGAATGCGCTTGCTTTTAGCGGAAGTAATTACGCGTTTAGTAAACTGCGGATGACACGAGAGAAAAAGACATAACAAAGCTGTGGAGCAACTAGCCGCAGCACAAGATCGCTATGAAAAGCAGAGAATTGAGCAGTTAGATTTTATTAATAACACACTGAAAAAACAGGGACATGCAGCTTACACATTTAAAAATGTTGACCAGGCAATAAAAGAGTATTAACAGGCAAACCAATCGAGACATTGCCCCACCAAAATTCAGCAACTTTTATCAACCATCAGAAAAACAAAAGATGCAAGAAATCGCGTTTATTGTCGTTGGTATGACTGTTGTCTATTTTTGTCGCGCATAATATTGGCTGAATAAAAATGAACAAAATCTATTATTCGCCCAAAGGATATTGGAAGGGAATAACAGCAATTAAAAGCTAAGCCAAGCAGCGGGAGTCAGTGAACAACAGCAAGGAATGGTTATCTAAACAAGCGATTTGGCAAATTTATTTACCTGCACCTAGACGAATACAGAGACCGCACTTTGTGAATACAATACCGAACGACACCCATCAAATGGATCTTCTATATTTACCCTCTGATACGATTAGACGAAAAAGATTTAAGTACGCACTCACAGTCATTGACATAGCTTCAAGATATAAAGATGCGGAACCATTAACACAAAAGAGTGCTTCTGCTGTTGCTGTTGCCATACAACTGATATTACCAACGGCCCACTAACTTATCCTCGCATGATTCAAGTTGATGATGGAAAGAATTTAAAGGCCAAGTGAATCATTATTGTTAAAACATAGAGTTACCATTAAAGAGGCATCCCAGGAGTTCACAGATCACAGGCTTTAGTTGAAACTTTAACAAACAGTTATCTGAAAGACTTTTTTCCTACCAGTATCACAGAGAGCTGATTGACAAGTCTCGCAAACAGAATGGGTTAGAAGACTGCCCTCAGTTTTGCACGCAATGAATATGAAGAATTTAAAGGGCTAAAACCAGTACAAGCAATCAAAAAACAAACAATAGATGTTGTTGAAGGAGAGTCTTCATCCGGCAAACTATTACCGTTTGGTTTAAAAGTAAGGTACCTTTATTTACCAGGAGAAGCAGAAGGGGACACTCGCATCAGGGCAACAGATCCAGTTTGGAGTGTTGATCCATATGAAATAAAAAGAATTGTAAAAATGAATCCGCCCGTGTATTATTTACGAGAAACTGACACAACGAAACAGCCAGCTCCTCAAAGATCTTTTGAAAGGAAGAACTGCAGATAATCCACCAGACACAGTTCCACTTTAATTATTTTACAGTTCTATAATGTCCATATGCATATGAAAACTCTGGATTAACAAAAAACCCGTTTTGTGTTTGTTCTATCTAATGACTTCTTTGTTACAACAGTTGTGTTGATTTCATGTAGATTAGATCGTAGTTTTACGTTGTCATGATGAAAAGTCTTATTGCCAAACAATGCTTCTTTATAGTTGTCATGCGATATGTTTGACTGCACAACACTGCGAGATATTCCCTTTGCTTTCTTAATGGTTTTCACCTGGCTCGAAATACTGTACATTTTTACCTTAACCCCACATACTCCTTGATCACCTTTCCAGATAATTCATCCTTCATCTTTCCTAAAACCTTCTTGTTAGTAATTGAATGTAAAGGCGAATCTTTAGGATAATCGGACGTGTCATACCATCCACTCGCTCCTTTAGCTACTTCTAATTCCATGTCTTTATAGACGTCTTCAGTAGGGATATCTATAACAAAACTGTCTGTATCTGTGTAAAGTACTCGAGACTCTGGATACAAGGGTTTAAAGTAGTCATAAAGAAATTCTAACATCAAAAGCTTTGATAATTCTAAAACGGTAAACCCAATAAATACAGGTTTGTCTAATTTGACTTTCTTTTTTTTCATCATTATACCAAAAAGCTGGTCATGAAATCTTCTGAAGTCCTGATAATTAGGTTTTGAAGTCAGCTTAATTGCTTCGTTCTCTTTGGTGACTAATCTGACATCTTTGCGCTTGTGTGGATTCTCCATAGTCTTTCCAAAACAGCTGTTGTTCATCAGCTTGAAAAAGTCTTTTTCCGAAGCATCTGTGGATTTAGTTCTGAGATCAGTGTTCTTCATGATGTATGGTTTCATGAACTGTTCTTGATCAAAAGCAATTATACGATGAACTGCTTTCAACTTCAAACCATGTCTTAAATAAAATTGTAGAAGTCTGTAATGACAGACATAATTTTTTTTGCCTCGAAGATTAGGCACAAGTTTAGGCGGTTCTGTTTTTGCCATCTTTAGGCTTTCTGCTGCTAATGGATAGTCATTATGCAGGTCATGGAGTTCATGAGATATTCTAAGTCAACTTCTAGAATGTATCCACGCTGTTGATCTGACGTCAAACTGCTCAACACTTTAATGCCTCTTGAATATTTTTCGGGTCGCCGCCTGTGTACATTTTAAAGTTACGTAATGGAAGTGATTGAGCCATAGCCCAACCATACAGTTGTTTGCATCTAAATACTAAGATAGTTAGACCTTTTACTTGGATCATAGTCGTCCAAGTATTTGTTGTTTGCTTTACAGTAATGGTGCGACACCATACTAATTCCTCCACGCAATCCGTTTTCAATCATCTGAATCATTGTAGGTCAGACAATAAATCAATCTGTACTCCAGTAAACTTTAAGAAAGCATCCCAACTCATCCCGGGCGCAGAAATATAATGCGGGGGATCCAGGCTATAATGTTTCATGCAGGTCTTCCTATAATTTTCAAAGATGTCCGCCAACAAACATACATCAGCCATCAGTAGGAGTCATGATAGTCTCCCCATCGTTTTACACTCTAACTTCTGCCACGCATCTTGAGCATGCTGGTAATCAAAATCACTGATTTCCTTTCCTCTAAGACTAGAAAAAAACGCGCCTTTAGGTGGAAGTGTATCTTCATCAAACCTTTCCCAACTGTTCATGTACTCATAAGGGTAAACGCCCTTTCTAACGAGAGTTGGGTCAAAATATTCTTCCGTAGGGGCCAGGATTTTAAGGACATAGCCAGCGACTCTAATGAACCCATCATGTGTTGCATAAGTCATAAAAAGACATGTTATTTAAAGTGAAACACATGTACTTTTCTGATGACTGTGCAATGCATGACACCCTGAAGGCATCGCCCACTGCTTTCATTATAAGATGAGAGTCGTAACCCCGCAAGTTGTGAAAGAATACAGCAGCTTCCATGTTTTTGGTTCAAACTTTAATTGAAGATTGCATTTACTATGTGCTGCTCCTCTGGAACTTTCCACTAATGTGATCATGGTCTCTTACTTTTGGATTGGCTTCTTCACTGAGTTCTAAACCACAAATCCAACAATGTGTGGCTGAGTCATACTGTTGTTGGTCTTCAGGCGTCATCATGATTTCAGATAAATTCAGATTATTAGAACAGTCATTACGCACTTGCTGCATGCGTTTTAAGAAGTATTCTGCAGCATTAGGCCCTCTATATAATTCTGGTGCTGAATGAGCGCCATCCGACCTGACAATAATGAAAGCGAATGAACAAATCTGATGATTACTCATTAAAGAACTGTTTTTCGAAGTTTTTGTTGCGCTGGCCCTTCATAAGGAACAATAAGCGACTCGAAGTCTGCGTAAACAATGTATGGAGAATTTGCAGTTTTTTCCAGTTCTTAAAACTAACTTTAGATCCGGTGGGGCGAAATTAGTTCTGTATTACAGTCAACTGGGCCAATACAATGTTTTGTATGTTCACTCGCGCTTGCACAGATGGAATTCTTGTTAAACTTTTCTACAGAATTCTTGTTTTATTTTATGCTTTGAAGTATGCCGCAATAATCTACTCATTGTGCGTATCAATATGTAATGGGGTAGCCCCGCTGGTGAAAACATCAGTAGTAAGTCCACATGATTTTTGTCTGGCTCGCCAATCGTTGGACTGTTCTTGGACACTTTAATCGGCTGAAAGATTTGTTTCTTCATCCCATGTGTAACATTAACAGTTATTGGTTTGTTTTGTTCTTCAAACTGATCAATGAATCCACGCTAACGGGAAAGGATATTCCACTAAAGTTAAGATCATTGATGTAAGGCTGATAGTTAGATACTCTCTCTGCGTTTTTGCGGGCGTGATGCAGCCTTGCGAGAACACACCACATGAAACATTTGTTGTCTGTATTCTTTATGTTTAAAACTGCTCTTTTGCAACTAATCCCTGGAGGTAGTGGAATGTAAGACTGCCTACAATCGGTGCATACTTAGCCTGTTTTAATCTGATCTCTAAGACTTCGCCCTCTGACCAACCAGAGCCTCTCATTTTGGCTTCTTCAGCGGCGCACATCAAACTGTGTAAGCAGTTGGTCTGCCCAACCAGGTGTTAAGTCATTAGAGAAAGAATAGTCTGTTGTTTAGTTGAGACCCAGACTTCTAGATTTTCTTCATTTATTGTTATATAGTCGATTAAAACAGCTAACATTACTTTAACTGGTGGTCTATTGTTAGTTACTTGGAACTTGAGAAATAGCATGGGCAACACTTGCCCGTACGCTTGCTGGATCAATGACTTTCTAAATCAATATCATTCAGTGCTCTTGATAAATCTTCTTGCATTGCTTCAAACAATTCGTCTGGACCTTCATATATTTTATCCATGCTGATTTCTTTTCTAACTCAAAATATTTATTTAAATCAAAAAAATAATTAATCAATATCGATGGTCTTTTTGTGTTTAGACTCATAAACTAAAGTATAAACACCCTTTGGCGTTGTTAATGTGAGCTGTTTAGAGCAGAGTTTAATGTTTCGTTTACTTTTTTTAAGCATTCCTTTTTTATCTGCTCGGTGTCTGGCTGTTGAGAAAAACTTTTTCTTGCCTTTCTTTGAAGATCAAACTTTTGTCTTTTGTAGTCATCAAAATCGGCCTGTAAAACGACTAAATTCTTCATCCGTGATGTTTGAGTCAGCTAGTGCTTTATTTATAATCAGCTTGAAGGAACTAAGTTTAGCTGTTATTAGTTGAACTATAGCTGTGTGCTTTTGAGTTATTTTTTATTTTTTTGCTAGCAGCACCTACAGCTAATGAACACAGGCCGAGAGCTAAAGACAAACCGCCTAGAGGTAAAGCTGGCGGGTGCGCCTACGCCTGATGCTAAGAGGCCAACACTCGTTCCTGCTGATGCGCGCTTATAGTCGATGCCCCAGTATTAACATATGTAACGCATTAAAGGCAGCAGAATACCTTCGTTTGGCTTTGCTGTATTTTGAAAGGTCCTGCTCTAGTTTTTGTTGCATTTGTGTAATGTTGGTTAATCTGAAGGTTTTTATGCCGGGGGTTCTACTATCTCTTTTCTTGGCGACTCCGGTGCTGTAGGCACATTTGGATAAACTTGAACAGACATCTTTTTAAAATGAAAAATAATTTAGTATTACTACATCTTTAAATCTGTTAGCTTCAATATTTAGCTGTGCATCATATAATAAAAACAAATGTACATTAAGCGGTTTAAAAAGCCTCTTTTTCTTTATCAATTTGAATGTTTATTATGTCTCTAACATCTCTCCCCCCTTCCATGCAACTGATTATCCTCTGTTGACCTTAGGTCAATCCATAAACCGTATTTGATGTTAAATAAATCATCAAGCCTAACACTGTGAAGGTGTAGATCTTTAGACGCAAGGTCTGCTGTTGGACTTCTACCCCTCCCACCCCCAAACAATTTTCTTATTTCGCCAAAATGATGATAAGGCCTAAGTCCGCTAGCATAGATTTGGTTAGGACTACCATCAATCGAACATTGTACTTTCGTTATTTTTGGGTTAAAAAACTTTTCACTTGCTCTTGCGAATGGTTCTTCATCTTCGCACAGCAATAAAATACCTTTAAGCGATTTTACTGCGACACTAAGATTAAAATTCCATATAGCGTCTGCCCTGCTTTTAGGATATGTTATGATGATGACGCACGTTTTCGTAATATATTACTAATTGTGACTCATATTGTTGCCCAATCAGCCTTGCTAAATTAGAGTTGCTAACAAACATCAAACTCTAACGAGATGTCAGAAATGCTGTACTTTGCTTCGGTGTCTGTTGATCTGATAACACGTTTGTAGTCATTAAAAGTTAGTTCGTATGACAATCTGTCTTTTAATGCCCCTTGAAGGTATGGGGCATGCGCTTTTAACAACTCAAAATCTAAAGGAATGGAAAAGCGATTTCCAAACGCATAACTTACAGCTAAAGACTTTTTGCTGCTTTTATCACCTGAGGCGAGTTCGGCGCCTATTCTAAGTTTTAGTGCTTCTTCATTACCAATTCCTTGAAACGCAAGATCTTCCCTTCATTCGCGTTAGCCATAGATCAGAATAGGTTAAAAATATGTCTGCATTGTTTTAAAAAAAATACTTCTTTCCCCTCAAGTTTTATTTGAAATTTTCTTAACGATTGCCCGCCCCAGATTCTGAACAACTGTTCTGGTTGGGTCTGTTGTTGAAGCGAGTTCTATTTTGAAAGTAAGCCGTGCAGAGCCTGGCACAATCAAATCATCCGCTCCTAGGTCTGGAAATTTAACAGTAAGAATTTGATCCGCATCAATAGTAGATGGATTATTTGGAACAGTAATATTCCGTTTATATTTCCCTTCACGCCACGGGGTTCTTTCAGTCTTCTATGCGGGTCAAGAATCGAGCCATATACTTGTGACATTTTTATAAACAAAATAAAAAGTTAATTATTTAAAAACATGGCGGAAAATTGGAGGGGAAGAAGATTATGATATTAGTGATCTTGGAGACGCCGACATGGATGAAAGGACTCCTTTGACACAGCATCGCTCGCGTTCTCATTGCAGGATGAATTAGAGGGGGCGCAAAGGCGTGAATTAACAGAAGATAAGGTCAGATCATTATACCAAAGTTTTAGAACTAGAACCTCCCAAAACTATATACCCTGATGATTTGAACTAAAAGATAACCATTTGTATTTTAGAAACGACAAAGGAAACGTGTTCCGCTTACGTATAAACGAGACCCATCAAGGTTTGTAGGCGTGGATACAAATTAGACAAAGGCTCATGCAAGCGAGCGAAATCGCCTTGGCTTTACTAAACCCGAATTAGATACGGGGGCAGTTGCTAAACTTCAAAACACACTACAAGAACTCCCAACAGATAACCAAATGCAAAACATAGAACTTAAAGATTTAAAAAAATCACAATACCACTCATCTAATTTTCGGCCACGTGGCCTTTTTCAAGAGAAAAAAACAAAAACAATGCAACTATGTAATGTCCATCTTCGGTGGCTGGTCAGGGCAAAGAATTGACGTCATAAATATCTTACGCAATTTCTGACATCATAATGTGTGATGTCATCAACAAGGGAACAAAAAAAAAAAAAAAAAAAAGGGGGGGGGGGGAGGTGGGGGGAGGAAGGGGTGCAAGTTGTGTGTGTGTCTGTGTGTAGTTATACAGTAACCAATGTACTCCAAAAACATAACAACACGCTTCATAAATCACAATGAAACTGCGACCATAGTCCTGTCTGTGACTGTGCATGGCATACAAGAACTGTCACCTGAAAAATATATATAAATTTCCTGCAATTCATCAATGTTGTTTACAGGTAAATCTGGATAGGGTTGTTACAAATTTGTCTTAACATTACATCCATTTGGCACCCTTGTATCCAATGTCCTTATCCATTTTTCTTCAGCAATAAGTCTGAAGCTTTTGCTTTCACTGTAAGCTTTTGCCAACACTGCAACAGCAAGGTCTCCCACTGAATGCTGAAGGAAATGTCGCATTATTGGCTTTTCTCTTTGGAACTTGATGTCACGTCTGTGTTCCGCTATTCTTTCTTTCAATGAACGTCCGGTTTCACCAACATAAACTGTCTTATTACACCGTTTACACAACAGAGCATATATCAAATTTCTATCCGCACATGTCACGTTACTCATAACATTGTGCGAAGATTTCTGCTTTGTGTCCAACACTGTTGATAACATAGATAGGAACCGACTTCTTCAGAAAAAAAAGAAAGGAAACACTGAAAGAGTACCACTAGTGTTGACATTTTCAAGATTGTTGCCAGATGTACAAGCTGTACTAAAGAGACATAGTGATACGCTCTATAAGTCAGAATACATGCGCAAAGTATTCCAAAGACTACCAATGCCTGCATACAGATGGGATAAAAATTTATGTGATACGTTGGTTCACCAGAAAACTGAAAGAGCAGTGAAGGGAAAAGCAGAAATTTGTGATTGTGACACTGTTCTTCACTAGTAACTTCAACAGTGTTGGACACAAAGCAAAATCGCCTCCATCGCCGCCTGATAAATCATGGGTAAAAAAACAGCTTGATCATCTTGCGAGTTTATTAAAAAAATTAGCTGGTAAAGCTATAGACTCTTTACCAGGTATATTAGGGAGTATCGTTAGCTGCTTTTGTCTACTGCAAGCAAAGTAGTTGGCTTTATGGCCGAGCACTTATGGGCATTAGTTCTCTTAATAGTTGGGTTACTATTTAGTAAGATAAAGACCAAGTAATCCTAGGCCAGTTAATCCAACAACTAGCGCTGTCTTTCATATTCTGGTCATCGCGAACAAAGTCCACGTCTTCAACGGTCTTTGGACTTTGGACCTCGGGGGTTGGATGACTTATTCTTGGTTGTTTTTTTTATTGTTTGCAATATTACGGGCTCAGAAATTTATGTCTTTTTTTTTCCAACCTTCTGTTCATTGCCTGCCACAAGGATTTCATTGTTGTAGTTTATTATTGTCCTACCTGGAGTCTGAGGTCAGAAGGCAGCATGTATAAACCAGTGCCAACAGCAAAGTCTACTTTGATCTTGCGTATTGTAAAACATTTTGGTACCTTTTTATACTTGAAGGTAAATCAACTGTAGAATTAATGGCGTCCTCTAAATTTGCTAAGTATTGTTTTTTGTGCATCAAGGCCAGTAGAAGAATCAGTTATGCTCGATCTCGCTTGTGCTTGCGCACCTAGCAAACACCAAACGTAGTGTACGAATAGAGTCGTTTATTCGTTCTATTCCCGCTTTAGTTAAGCCCTCAGATATGTCTAAGATAAATGTTGTCCATGCTGTTTTATGCTCTTGCTCTATGGACCCAAGGTGAACACCTGTGCCTGAAGAGAAAGATGTGTAAGGAGGATTCCAGTCATAGTTATATTTTCTGTGCGCGCCCCATAATAAGGGGTGCCTAGGCCATGATTAAGATCCGACTTTTGTCTAAAGTCTGTCTTAACATTAATATTGAATTCGTTACAGATTCTTTCAAAGCCTTCATGTCTATTCTGTTGCTGAATGGATTAAACGTTTTGTCATTTGGTAATGGCGCTCGCAGTTCAGTCAAAATACGTCTGAAGGTGTATAAAAATGAAATCTGTACACTGACCTCACCAAAGGATCAGGATGATTTAAATGATTAGCATACGATACTCCACACCCAGTGTTGCACAAAACACAGCAAGTTTAACTGGTTCTGATAAAACTGCATCGGATGACTAAACCACACTTTTGCGATGTAGTCTTTTTTAATAGGGGGGTTAAGATATCTGCTTAATGGAGTACTCACCTTTTTATGAAAAGTGACAGTCTGGGTCACAGCAATGTCAAGAGTATCAGTTTGCTATATTTTTAAGATTGTAGTGCGGCCCAACAGAATATTTGCATCTTTAGTATATTTGAACGCACTCATTTTTATTTTGTTTAAAAAATGTTTGTAACAATAACACCCAAGACAGTCCTATGGATTTAGAACATGCTGTTGAGAACGATTGCAGAACCAAAATGGTCGCACTCCATGAAATATTCTACAAAGTTGTATGGTTTAATATAAGCAAAAACCAAGAAGAATAATAAGGTTCAAAAATTTAATAATGAAGGAAACTTAGTTGGCCAGTTAATCATACCAGATGGTTATTACGGGTTTTGCTCACTAAAAGAAGCAATGAGTAACTTCGACATTACTCTCAAACTTAACAATGCAAATCTGAAAACAATGTTGACCTTCAAACCTAAAAAAGAAGAAGTAGGTTACTATTTTGATAGAGAGCTAGCTAAAATGTTAGGCTTTACAACTGACAATCGACCCACTCATAGTTTTAGAGTTGCGCCAGATAAAACTACGTTTGAGGGGGAAAATCCGCTCGATCTTGCAGTACATTCATTACTCTATGTTCATTTAGATGAGCTGAGCACTGATGAAAACTTATATGATGGAAGGCCCTCAAATGTTTTAAGAGCTCTTCCGTCAGGGAAAGCTGCATATTGCGATTATGAAAATTATACAATTCCCTAATTTACAGTTTAAAAGATTAGTTTGTGGGAGGGTCGGATCATTAATATAAAAATCAAAGACAAAACGGGGAAAGTCGTAAAATGTGATAACCTGCACATTGTTTGGAAAATAAATAATAAGTTGTACTAAAAAATGTCGCGTGGACCAGAAGAATCCGGAGTTACATTAGCGCCTGTGAGGTGTATAACTTTAGAATTAAAAGACCTTGCAGACGTTGCGGACTTTGAACAGAATGTGAGATAGGCACTTTGTATGGTTTTGAGTACACTAAAGATGGTGATTATAAACGCAAAGAGGTTGGCGACAACAAAAAGTTTCCTAAACTAGAGCAACTGCGCAATGTAGAAGCAAATAATGCTGGCCAGTATGAATATAAAATAGTTCGAAAACCTGACAGCAAATGGCACTTAGAACCATATTTAGAATGGGACATAAAATTGAATTCATAAGCCCATTTACATTTTTTAACCATCAAAAAAATTTCAGAAAAGCATTCAACTCAGGTCCTTTACATGTAAGTCTTATGCCAGATGACAATAGTCGGAAAGAGATTGAAATAAAGCCGTATGGGAATAAACTGTACATCCTCCACAGAAGAGAAACGGTTTTAAAAGATGCTTCTACAAAATTACAATTCATTCCACAAATGAAATTAGGAGATGCGTTCACAATGATATTTGAAATTTCTGTCTTAAAAGATGTGAGAGGAATGGGGTTGTGGGCGTTAGTGACGTCCTTCTAAAAGGAATTCTAATTAGCTGGCAAAACTTAGACGTTGACAGTCTTAAAGTTACTGTCGTCGTTCTTAACAATGGTGAGGATATTAAGGTCATAACAACAAGCAACAAAATCAAATTAGTCTAAATAGAAACAATCTTACAGAACTGAATTGGATTAATCTTACACATTTAGATCTTATAGGATTTTATTATACTGAACAAGTTTTAACAGAGAGCATGATAAAAACAATAACTGGATTAGATTAAGTTCTGTTATAAAACTATGGAGCAGTTAAACTTTATGACAAAAAACCCCCCATTGTTCATTAATTTGTGGACAAACTGGTTGTGGAAAAACAATATTTATCCTCGACCTTTACAAACAGTTTATCGTTATAATTTTGATCATATTGTGATTTTCTGCCCAACACTTAAATGGAACAAAGCATATCATGATAGAAGTTTATATGGACTGATGATAACAATTTTTAGTTAATCCTAGCAATAAACTGAGTGAATGTTTAGAACACTTTTATAGATTGTTTGAAGGAACGCAGACACTATTTATTATAGATGACTGTCAGCAGAAAGAGACATAGTTAAAAAAGAAACACTTTGTCGAAACTAGCTTTCAGTGGAAGACATGCTGGGATAAGTGTGTGGATTTTATGCCAAAAATATAACTCAGTTTTAAAAGACTTTAGAGAACAGTTAAAGACTGTAGTTTTATTTCACATGAAAGACAGAGATGCATTTGATGAATGTTTGCGTGAAAATGATGTTATTGAAAATGATCAGGAAAAACATAGGATTAAGCAAAAACTAAAATCTGAAAAGTTTAGTAATTAGTATTAAAAACGGATAACCCTACACAGTATGTTTGTTTGTAAATAATCGTTATTTTTTGGTTATTGAAGTCTTACTTGTCAGAGAACAGGGAAAGGCGGCTTTAGGTCACTTTCGCCCGAAAACTTGTTTGAGGGCGAAAGTGAGTTAGAAGCCGCCTTTCCCTGTTCTCTAGCCACAAATGAGATTAATTACTTCATGATTTCTTCTTGAGCAGAGGAAGTAAAAAAGTGATGAATTACAAATCTGTATAATGTTTGCTAATGTTACTGTTGGACAGTAGGGTTTGAACTGGGAATTACTGTAGCTACAATGGACAATACAGAAGAGTACAGATAGGCCTAGTAGATAACATTTGATCCATCAATTTCCAAGACAGAAAGTTGTTTTAAGTAATAAATTAAGAATAAAATGTACAGATCTGTGGATTGTATTCATGAAGTCCAAGACTGGGTATAGTTTAAACTGTCTAGTGTGTGTATAATTATTATCAATGATATATCAGTTAGCACAACTAGAACTGCAAATAGACTGTTGCAACTATGGTGAGTTCCTGGCATGTTCTTTTACTGTGTGCTTATCTAACACAGAAAATCTAAATTCTTTGAACAAAGATAATCATACTGATCATATCAATCGATGCTCCAGCTTGCCATACCTTTACCACCTGTGCGTCATGTCTGCATATTTCCACTGCCAGTGGTCTTACCGATGAGTCAGAGAAATCCTCTGCAAATCGCATATTGATCGTCCTGATTAAAGCAACCTATTTCGATCTCCAAGCCACCAGTTTCTCTATTATAAACATTATTGCGCCAACTAAAACTCCCATGTACACGTCTGAAAAACGTGCGCAGGTCGAACGACTGCCAGCGACCCGAAGATAGGTCTAGCTCTGGAACAACCACATGATTAACTCAACTGGCTTCGTTGCCCGTCTAAACGATCGACATTTCTGTTCAGCATAAATTCGGCACTTTTTTAAACTTTTCAAGGCAACACATGTTGATCTAGATTCCAAAAATCTCTTGAATCAAAGCCCCCCCACATGAACTTAACTCTACATTCCTTACCTTTCTTCTGTTGTCATTTCACATGATGATAAACTGCAAGATGACCTGAGCATTCAAGTCCGACTTACAATGTCGACTCCGCCATGAATATTTGGGGAAATGAATTCCATTGCATCCATAATCAATTCACAGCACAAACCAACTACAGCTCATGCATCATACATGAGCGTTGCGCTGTGCTCAGTCAATCCGACTCGGTGCAGGCAGCACAATTTCCTCGCTTCAATTTTTTTTCCCTGAGAGCTATTTATACCGAGTCCAGTAAGCAGTTAGGCTGGTCCTGCTTTTATTTTTCGTGACAAAACAAAACCTAAGCATCGTCGAGTCAATTTGAAATACATAGAACCATGGACTTCGAAGCAGAATTGCATGTGGTGTGTCAAAGCTTCCTTGCACGACAGTTTTGTTGAGAAAAAATAGAGTAATTTCCCTTGCAAAGTGGGTGTGTCAAGTTTTTCACACACACACACACATACACCAGATACAAGTGTGTTGCTAACATCTCATGCAGTTCACATATACAGCATATGATGATCTTCGGAAAACTGGGTAATTTTTTTTCTTTCTTTCTTTTTGTTAAACATTGATAAGCAGCCGTCAAATTATTCCTATCCTTTTCTTTCTTTCTTTCTTTCTTTTTTTTTTCTTGCCCCACCCGCACCCACCGTAAGGCGCTATTTTTCACTGTTGTGTAGGCAACAGTGAGACATTCGAGTGTGTGTGTGTGTGTGTGTGTGTGTGTGTGTTGTGTGTGTGTGTGTGTGTGTGCGTGCGTGCGCGCGTGCGCGCGCGCGCGCGCGTGTGTGTGTAAATATAAACCCTTAGCTCCATATCTTGCTGAAAATGAACCATTGTATAAGTATTTTATTCACGAAAGTGACCGGTCCGGTAAACTAGACATCAGACATGCTAGGTTTAGGTTTAGGTTTGTAGGGACAATTGCTACAAAACAAAAGATCGCGTGTCAGCTTTAAATATGGGGCCACGACTGAAATTTTACGACCAGATAGTATTTTTGAAGAAAAAAAAAGAAGAAAAAATGATAAGACATTCGGAATCCCTATGTGAACCATGACTTATAACCACAGAAATTATGTTCTAATCATACACGGCTTTGATTCGATCCATTTCAGAAAACGGAAATCCAGTGTCACAGTGTTCTTACCACAAAGGTCAAAAACAAAAACGAAAAGAAAGAAAGAAAGAAAAAGGAACGTCAGGAATGCAACTTTTTTTTTTTTAAATTGCAAGAGGTGACTTTAATTATGAAGGAAGGTAAGCCTGACTTCAGCTACCAAGCATGTAATATCTGAGGATCATGCAACTCTGTTTTAATTTTTTTTGTTTTTTGAATTGAAGTATGTTGCCTGAAATGACGCCAGCGGTAACATTGCCACAATTTCAAGATTAATAGAACGCAGAACCAATCCACTGCAATTTTTTGTTTAATATTACTTTCAGTTGCTGAGTTATTAACCGGTGGGCCAGTCTGAGTTTTGAAACACATATGTAAATGTGTGTGCACATACGTGCGCGTGTGCGTTCGCGCGCGCGCGCGCGCGCGCGTATGTGTGTGTGTGTGTGTGTGGTGTGTGTGTGTGTGTGTGTGTGTGTGTGTGTGTGTGTGTGTGTGTGTGTGTGTGTGTGTGTGTTGGCATCCGTCAGTCTCGAGAGACTATGGAAATGCCGACAGGGTGTCATGTCTGTTGGAGCAGCGTCTTGACTGTGGCTGAAAAGCCCTGATGGAGATCAGCAGCTCATGCCGTATTACCTGTGTGCAGAGGAAGGTGGAGGGCGGTCTTCGAGAGTGAGTATGTGATCGGCGTTCATCGATCCAGTGCACGCACGTTCCACAGCAACGTTTACTTGATGTCCCTTGTCTGGAGGGGCTGAAAAATATTACAATCCTGTTCTTATACTTACCACCGCTGCGATTACCAATATTACTATTCTACGGCTGCTGCTGTTGCTATGCTATGGCTGGTGCTGCTCAGAACTACTTCTACCTCTACAGCTACTAAACGGAATGGAAGAAGATGTACAGAGGTCAGATATGATTTGATAAGGTGAACCATCTCTTTACTCCCTAAACTTTGTAACTGTGGAATCAAGGGTTGATCTACGTACCGCCAGCAGATGGATCGCAGGCCGGATTTCCTTACCAACAGATGCCGCGCAGTCATCCTCGAAGATGAACTCACGAACTACAGGCTATTCGCATATGACACAGCAGTTTACAGAGTTACGTATTCACAGGAAGACGACTGATGGAGAGAAAAAAGACCTCCAAAGCCTTGTGGAATGGGAACAATGGAACATGACCTTCTGGTCACTATGGGAGACGGTGCTCGCTGCCACCGAGTCATGAGGAGCAACCTACCAGCTCATCAAGCTTGCCAACTGCATGGTCATAGCCAAATTACTATGTAAAGAGTTAGGCACCCAGACATCTCCTTGCAGATGAATATGTTAGCTGGTGAAAATCATGTGGTTATTATCACAGTCAAATGAACGACTCTCGACTTTTTGAAGAGCAATCTCAAGGTAACGGCTTAAGTGTGAGCTTCGAGGGAAAAAATGTGTATAACTTTTGTAAGGCCTCATCTGTAATGTACAATTTCAGTGTGAAATTCCTTTCACAGATTAACATCGCCAAGTTGGAATCAGGTAAACGGAGAGCAGTCCAGTTTCAGTGTCTCACACCGCTGCCACATGAGCTAGATCCTTCAATATGACGAGTATTCTCACCATCTTGGCTGGAGTTCACTACAACAGAGGAGACAGCTTGTTAGGTTCATTATGCTGTTAAAGTCTAGTAATGATAAATGGTGAGTGCATGTGTACCAACAAGAACAATCTTGTGCCTCCGTACCATTGACCATGCAGGGGCCCCAACCAGCAGTTCACTGCCTCATGTACAGTGCCCAACTCAGTACGGTGAAAAAGAAAAGGCTGGGGGCAAATCCCCAGGTGTCTTCATTTCTCACCAGATGTGAAACTTCCTAAGCCGTCAGCTCCTGCTTCAGACACACCTTCACCAAGATTGTTAGTCAAAGCCAGTGTTTCCCAACACAGTTAGGTAGGCAGGCTATTGGCTCGAGAGGGTGGCTTTTTGCGGGAGGGGGATGGGAGTTGATTGCTAAGGGTTTGTGTGGAGGAGGGGGTAGGAGAGTGACATTATGCAGTTCAGCGTCAGTAAACATGTACTAGCTCTGAACATGCGGAACAAACTAAAAGGCGATCTAGCGCACAGCCCTGCTCCACACTCCGATGTTTGTCTTTTTCTTGTTGCCCAGTTTGTCGGGTTCTTATTCTTTAGCGTTCCTGGCCATGCTACATGGACAGTCTGGTGTTGTGGGTCTTCGTCGTCAGCCTTAGCGACATCGCCGGTCCCCACAGCTTCTCCCCAAGGCCCACTGCATTGGGCCGTTTCTTGTCGTGGGGTGTCAAAAGCGGGCCAGAATTTAAAAAAAAAAATAAAAAAATAGTGGGCTGGCATCTGTGGACCAGTGCCGCATGGGCATACTTCAGTCTGAGCTTCTCAGTCTGAGGGGATGTGACAGGAGCTGACAATGTCCTGTTCTCAGTCTGAAGATGACAACCTGATGCTCCCTTTCAAGCTGAGAGATGCCACCTCCCAGGTCTTATCTGCACATTCTGTCTCCACGTGTTTTTGAAGTGGCTTTAAGAAGGGTCTTGACTTTTTCCGTATGACATTTGGTAGGCAGTTTACTCCTATTTGCTGCCTGGTTGGATTGACCTATCATGAATGGGCACGCACCCGTCTGAGTGAGCCTGAGACAATTAGCTGGAATACTATAAACATTACACCGCCAACTATTGGATGGTTTGCTTGTAAATCCTTATGTAGATGGCAAAAATTGCTTTCTGTTCTTTATGGCGATCAACATTTAGTTCCCAATGGAACGTATGCGGGAGGGGTGTGTGTGTGTGTGTGTGTGTGTGTGTGTGTGTGTGTGTGTGTGTGTGTGTGTGTGTGTGTGTGTGGAGAAGGTGGTGTGGGTGGGTGGAATTTGATCATAATACGACCAGAAGAGAGAGAAAAAAGTGGGTAAATGCACAACAGTTGGGTGTTCCATAACATGTTTCTGTTTGTGTTCCTGAGACACCTTACAGGTGTATGTTTCATTCCATGCCTCTTTAGGGATACCATGCACGTGGCTGTTCTCTGCTGTGCGCATACCCCGTCAAAGCTCATTCTCTCCACCACCCCCCTTTTCACGCTCTTCGCACTCACACACACACACACACACACACACACACACACACACACACACACACACACACACACACACACACACACTGCAGACTCTATGCTCAACAGGCGGATGCTCCATGTCATGTCTTTACTAGATAATAGGCCTATCCTACAGGTGAATGGTTCACAGTATTTAGTTTCTTCTTCTTCTTCTTCCGTATTACACCCACGGTCAACATTCTGACCATTATTGGCGTTTTTCGGGAGTGCGCAGAGGGGAAAAAAAAAAAAAAATGGGGAGGGTGGGGGTGGGGGTGGGGTGTTGACGGTCTATTGTGGACTTGACACCTTTGAAGAAAAGGTGCCAAGGCTGGGGGACAGGACGGCGTCTGCTGGTAGGCTGTTCCAGTCCCTGACCGTACGAGGGAAGAAGGCCATTATGTGGAAAAAGTTACCCTGCAGGTGAATATTCCATGCTCTGTCACATAGGCCTACCTTGTCAAAGCCGTTTTCCTCACAAACCCCTTTCTACGCCCTTTCCATGCACACACACACGCACACGCACACGCGCGCGCGCGCGCGCACACACACACACTACTGCCCCCCTCCCTCCCTGTCACACACACACACACACACACACATACACACGCGCGCGCGCGCGCGCGCGCACACACACACACACACTACTGCCCCCCTCCCTGTGTGTGGTGTGCGTGTGTGTGTGTGCGTGTGTGTGTGTGTGTGTGTGCGTGTGTGTGTGTGGGGCGTGTGTGTGTGTGTGTGTTTGTGTGTGTGTGTGTGTGTGTTTGCGCGCGCGCGCGTTGTCTATGTGTAGGCCTATGTAGCTCCCCGTGTTTGTTCATGACGCACCGTGAACAAGCGAACATTGAATTATTGTGTGCGCTGTATGTGGCTGTGGTTTAGAGAGAGAGAGAGAGAGAGAGAGAGAGAGAAAGAGGGGACAGCAGTAATCTTTTGAAGCTGATTACATAACCATAGCTATTATCTATCTACACACAATGCTCGCGTGTGGAAGTCCGCTGCTTGAAGGGGACTCAAACAGCTAAACAGCGCACGTCAGCTCAGTTTAGTTATCTCCCTTCCATTTCATGTTCGAAAAGCACGTCAGACGGTCTAAAGTTTTCCCCTTTAAAAAACAAACAAACAAAACAAAACAAACAAACAAACAAAAATCGTATTATGTGGAAAAAGTTACTCGGATATGATTGAACTCAATATCACACTGGATAATATTGCCATCAACACTAAGCGTCCAACGAAATCGAATCAAACCTGACACGAAATCATGCGAGGAAAATGAAAACAAACTGCACCAGCAATATATACAGACTAAAATATGAGTACCAACACAGCATTTCAATTTTGTGAACCCAATTATAAAAGTTTAAAACCCGTGAAATCAAATTTCTTGTAACAAACACTGTGTCATGATCAATCGGTACGGCACCGGTATCCGGCAAAAATGCGTAACCGATACGGCAACCTCCAGAACATTTTCATGCAACATTTTCCGTTTCCGGGTTCCGCACGGCAAAGGGGCACCGCATACTCAATTTTTTTTCAACAAGATGCCAGCGTGCAATGACAGGGCCGTGGTTGAAACTTGTCAGACTGATAAGAGATTATCCCATAATTTACGACTCTTCATTACCAGAACACAGAGATGTTGAAGCACTACAGATTGTGTGGGCAACCATCAGTGAGGCAATGGCATAAGCAGTCTTGATGGTAAAGTTATATACACATAACATTTTGGGTGAGCAACGTGCAAATTTTGAAGCCTGCCATTGTGTCCTTCTCGTTGACCAATGCGCTTACGGCTAGAAACCCCCACTCCCCTCCTCCCAGATTTTGTTTACCCACGTAGCGGTGTATACATTTATATTCAGCTGGCAAACGCAGAATTAATGTACCATCAGTGTGCAGTGTGTGTTTGTGTAGTCACAGTGTCTTATGTGTGTGTGTATGTTGTCATGGTGATTGTGTGTGTGTGTGTGTGTGTGTGTGTGTGTCTGTGTCTGTGTCTGTGTGTGTGTGTGAAATGAGATGCAAAACGGTGCAATCACATTTATTTACCTTTGCTTACATTACTAAAGATATGGGGTAGGGCATGTATCAACAATCCCCATCCTCTCCACAAGGATTGTTTGAGACATTGACATGTCATCGATTTCCCCCCCCCCCCCCCCCCCCCCCCCAATTATTTGATAGACCCCAAGGTAGTGTGATCGATGACTGGATACCTGGATAGTATTGTTGAAGTGATAGTTTTTTCCATTGTGATACATTGTGTTTCGCGGTAGACTGATAGAAATGATCTGAACTGAAAACATAGCAATATGAAAACAAGCATATGCAGCAAATGCATTTGCATGCATTGATACATGCATTAGCACATTCATTACACACATTCAAATAGCGATATGCATTTGTGAATGCATGTGTGTTCAAACACACACACTGACTTAAACCAATTTATTGTCAGATTAACCCATGGTTGTACTGACAACACACACACACACACACACACACACACACACACACACACACACACACACACACACAGACTCACACGCACACGCACACACACACACAAACACACACACACACACACACACACACACACACACACACACACACACACACACACTGACACACATGCACACACATGCACACACACATGCACACACATGATATGAGCATGTATACACAAACATGCATTTGACCATTGCATATACCGTCTAATATCATGATTAGTGGAAAGACATTAAATTAATGACACACACACATGTGTGTGTACACATTTGCATACACATCGAAGGTCAGGTGTGATACATCATTATCTTCATGGTCCCATTGATGTCAGAGACATCCATGTGGATGACACTGTGGAAGCCCTTGCAGCCAGGAGGCACCGTTGCTCTCTGTCCTAAGTCATGTGCAGCAGGTCAGCTGTGCCATCCCCAGTCCATTCCCCGATGTTGGGGGCTGGAATAGCTTAGTGGTAGAGCGCTGGACTTGCAACCTTGGTGATCCTGGGGTTGCTGGTTCGGATCTTCGCCAGGCCGTTTCGGTACAGGGGGATCTTTTCCTCAGAGTTAACATTGGTTCTGACTTCATTTCCCATACAGTCCATCGAATGAGACTATAAAGTGAGGTTCCATATGTGAACGCATGTTAACATTGGTTCTGACTCCATTTCCCATAAAGTCCTTCAAATGAGACTGTAAAGTGAGGTTCCATGTGTGAACATATGCATAACATCTTGTACACATGTAAAATCACATCACCAGCTTATGAAAGAGAAGGCCAGTTTGGCTGTTGGTATGGGTGACACGTTACACATATCATGCACCATCCCCGAAGCTGGAGTATGGCTGCCTTAAAGGCGGGATAAAAAGCAGTCATACACACAAAACTCCACTCCCTTTGTTGGATAGGTGGGATTAATCCTTGCCTGTCTATACAGGGAGTGTCCGCAGGAGTATCAGCTGGTGTATGCAGAAAAAAGGATTTCCTCTGTCTGACGCTGCAACATTTGCCTTCTATACTGCCCTGGAAAATGGTTTGGGGCAATGAATCGTGGCACGAGACATGACTTTACCAGACATGTTTCAGACATTTGACCATTGCATGGAGTGGTTTTACAACATAGGTTTAACTAGGATGAATAGCATTCTGACGGTTATGTGTAACCATATCAGTACCAGTCCATGCGTATAGATATTTACTTAAACACATACTGCAATTTTTGGGCTATGAAGCATGCTATTATAAGAGTGGCACCCTCCAAATTTAGGGAAGAAAATATAATAATAATCAACACATTTGCCATAACTGCTTGATTAGCAAAAGAAAAAAAGAAGAAAAAAAAAGAAAGAGCAGTGAAACCTATAAATCATTTAGAGAGCAGTGCAACACAATGTAAACAAAGCCTGTGTATTCTGAGGAATGCCGCAAACTGGCGACAAACAGGAAAGTGAAAGACATACAATAAAACAAAAAATCAGTAACTCAGGGCCTTCTTTAAACATGGCGAATTTTGTAGAGTCTACTAGTTATCAAATTTATTACACCTGACTGCTCAGTTCTGGAGGTAGTGGAGAGGGGAAGCGATAAGGGGGGAAGAGGGCAGAGTTAAACAGATTTGCAGTTGAGAAAACATCCAAACACTTGAGTGAACTGACAGGTGTGAAAATTAGGAGTGCATGCACCCTCACATTTGCATGTATGTTGAACAAGTTCAGCACAATTATGCGTCGAAGGAGGGGCACCTGGATTTTGCCATGTTCACTGGATCATGCATTGCTGGCAATAGACTGATCAAAGTTAAATTACATTCATCAAATATGAATTATTCTCAAACTTATACCATGCATGCATGAATTATCAATTCTGTGAAAAATTTGTCATTTCAAATATATCAGTTCTTAAATTTGTCTGATCAACTCTGTCAGAGGAAAACCCTGTGGGCTGCTGAGAATAGAGCTACAAAAATCCATAAATAAACTAGACCTGATGTAGGTAGCCACAGAGTTTCAGATGGAGGATGAAAGTAGTGGGCTATATCCTGGAAATTAGAGTACACACATTTATACACACATGTACAAATAGCATAGTGAGGGATTAGTATGTCTGGCTGATGTATAAAGCTCAGAGATCAGCACGCTCTTGCCCATGACCTTTACACCCCCCTCCATTCTCCTACCTCTGTCACCCCCCCTCCCTTTCCCACCCTACCCCTTTAAACAAAAATCTTGAAATTTTGTTAAATTCCTGCATTCAGTTATTTTTATACAATGTTCCTTTGGTCTTGCTGACTTAGTAGTGGTAGTGTGTTCTATTTAGCCTATGTCAATTTTTGTTTTGCAGGAGATGTGTGGAAGAAGAAGTGGAGAAACCTGAGAGATACCTATGTAAAGCAAAAGAAGGAGGAGAGACTGGCAAAAACTAACAAATCTCTTAGCAGAAAGAAGCCTTGGAGGTTCACAGGAATCATGAAGTTTCTGGACAAGTTCATTGAAGCAAAAAGGTGGGTGCAAGGCAGTTTTAGACTTTCGAGATTCCTTTAATCAGTGTTGACATGAGTTGGGAACAGAAAACTTAACTGCATAATGGTAAGCTTTTCCACTTTCAAACACACACACACACCAACTCACACACATACGCACACACACACACACACACACACACACACACACACACACACACACACACACACTCACACACACACACACACACACACACACACACACACACACACACACACACATCACACTCTCTCTCTCTCTCTCTCTCTCTCTCTCTCTCTCTCTCTCTACCTGTCTTTCTCTCTCTCTCATACAATGTTAGACGCAAACAAATGGACAAACAAGTTTGTTCACAAAAAAGTTTGCACAGATAATCCAGCTGACATTGTTTTTCATATAATTTTGTGGAAGAAGTGTAATAAAGCAAAAAACAAGTTGACCATCCCCTAACCAGCCATTTAAAAAAAAAAACTGCCCTTCATGCTCCAGCCTTACCAGTAAATCTTACAGCCGAAAATTGAGGATGAAAATGTGAGGAATGCAATGAGGGTAGGTAAGCTTGCAATAGAATTAATTTTTTTTTTCTCCATTCATCTGTCGTGGGGTTGACCTGCCACTATGGCGAGGTCACTGTTCAGAGTGCAGTTAAAATCACCAAGAATAATTAAATTTTCGTACTCCATAGAATTGAAAATTTCAATCAGTTTTCGATAATATATGATTTTTTCCTTTGTGTTGGGTGCATAAATATTGGCAACCATTATATTATAGTATTCATTTACCACTGAAATGACTAATATTCTGTCTTGTGCAAGCTCTAACTTAACATTTCCCTTAAAGTGTTTTGAAATCAAAATAACTTCTCCTCTGCTTTTGTTCGTTCCCTCCTTGAAAAAAATAGTTCCACCCCATTGCTTTTCCCATTCATTTACATCTCTGTCTGTTATGTGACATTCTTGTAAGCAAATAACGTCAAAACGTTTTTCTTTGAAATATGAAACAATGATTTCTTTTTAAACCTGTCTACCTTGTTTTCATTTTGAAAAAAAAGAAGTTTAAAATAACTTTTTGGGGTTTAAAACTTTTAACACGAAAGCGATGAAGTGCTATGCTCTTCAAGTTCAAGGTATCATGGTATCTCCCAAATGACTGGAAAGTTTTCTTGTTAACTTAAAAAGATAAAGATAAATCGTTGGTTATCAAATGTGTCCATACAGGTAATTAAAATGACTGGATTTACTGTCACATTTATGCTTCCTGTCATAGCAGGCTCTTGTTCATAAGATAAAGCAAAATGGATTGTGGTGGTTTGCAACATAGAAGTGTACTCTCTTCTTGCCACAATAAAGAGCTATCAATCTTACAGTAGGCTGAGTTGGTGCAGAAAAGTGACATGAACGCTGAACCTTGCTGAACATAGCATTACTGGTGTTAGTGTGAGGGGCTATTGGAGTGTCAGCACAGTGATAGATAGATCACTTTGATCCACTGTCTCAGAATGGTAATCACCATCTGCCATACAGTGATACATCACTTTGATCCACTGTCTCAGAATGGTAATCACCATCTGCCATACAGTGATAGACAGATCACTTCGATTCACTGTCTCAGAATGGTAATCACCATCTGCCATACAGTGATAGACAGATCACTTCGATTCACTGTCTCAGAATGGTAATCACCATCTGCCATACAGTGATAGACAGATCACTTTGATTCACTGTCTCAGAATGGTAATCACCATCTGCCATACAGTGATAGGTAGATCACTTTGATTCACTGTCTCAGAATGGTAATCACCATCTGCCATACAGTGATAGATAGATCACTTTGATTCACTGTCTCAGAATGGTAATCACCATCTGCCATACAGTGATACATCACTTTGATCCACTGTCTCAGAATGGTAATCACCATCTGCCATTATATCACCTCAGTTGAGTGCAATCCTTAAATCAGAATTGTGACCTACCTTATTAATCTAACCCAAACTTGATGGCCAGTGATAGGCTTTTTCAATTTGTGCAGTACTTACACAGCTAATGCACACTCAGGAATACAGTTTTCCATTTATGTGTATATATTTGATTGTTTGTATGCAGTATACACCATGACATGTGCCATTTGTTGATTGTTTGTATGCAGTATATACCATGACATGTGCTTACTTGTTTAAGTTTATTGACACACCAGTTCCTGTTTTCAGCACAGAAAGTAACTTTCTCATTCCACCACACACTTTTGAGGCCGAAGAAAGTTATGGAACACCAGACATGTCAGACGATGAATCTGCCAGCTTCACAGAAAGGTGAGAGCATCATTCATGTATAGCCCGTAAATGCCTCTTGTCTGTTGTACAGTCCATTTAACAAATATGCCTAACAAGTACATCATGACTGCCCATTGTTACTATCCTCCATATTCTGGAAGAGATCAGCATTGTTGATTGGTAGTTTTCCCCGAAGATGGAGTATGGCTGCCTTAATGGCGGGATAAAAAAGGGTCATACACACAAAACTCCACTGCCTGGCTATACAGGGAGTGTCCGCAGGAGTATCAGCCTGCGTACGAAGAAGAAGAAGAAGTTGATTGGTAGTGTCGCAGGCTGTAGCTGGAAGGTCATGGATTGGAAACCCCATCAGAAGCATATGTATAGCTGGGAATTTTCTGCCCGAGTGGACCATCTGGAAGGTCATGGATTGGAAACCCCATCAGAAGCATATGTATAGCTGGGAATTTTCTGCCCCGAGTGGACCATACCCAGAGTTGTGTAATACTTGATAGACTCATATGGGTAGGCAGAACCCCACAATGTGGGACTTTACACCCCCAAAACTCCTACAAGAGTTGTGTAGTGAGTGTGTATGACTGGCTTTGATGGAAAGACTGGAACCCCATAGTTGTGTCAACCACTGAACTGCCCAAATGAACCAACCCTATAGTGTTCACTGGTGAGACTCGCTCTCAGATGAAGGTATGATGTAATGTTCTGGCCTCTTGGAAATGTGTGGCTTCTATCTGCATGGCCATATGAATTTCAAGCTCTAGAAATGTCAGACCTCCTACATTACAATGGAAATGATGTTCAGGTGATTATGTACATTTAGTGCAGAAGAAAGATTGGCAACATAACTCGCTTCGGATAAAAGATATTCCTACATAGAGCATTGTGCTGTTGAAAATAGACCATGCGTTTTATTAGTATTTAAGTGATTGAAATGTTCTTGACAGAATGCTTATACACAGGAAAATAGGTGAAGATGAACAAATCAGCAGTTTTGTTACAAAAGCTAAAGGCACAACAAAACATCAGAGGCCACTAAGAGGGAGATGGGCAGAGTGTGTGTATACAACGCTGTGAGTGAAAAGGTAGGATGGCCCACTGTGGTTGATCTGAACATGAGTGAATTTTTATGACTCTGATGTTTTTACATGCACAAGCTTTTACTGTGACTATGCCTCCTCTTTACTATTGAATTTCAAGGTCTGCATGAGTTTGATGAATGGGGCGCCTTGATGGAGTTGTTCCATGAAGTCGTGACTGTGATTATCTAAACTCCATTGTTGAAGAGGTGAAAATGTATGTGTATAAAAATCCTTTGATTGGAGGGGAACTGAAGATAAAAAGCATGATTTGTAATGGAAAAATCAAAGATTTCTGTAAGTGTACGATAAGATTGAACATAATTTTAGGTTAATTATCCACAATTCAATAATAATGTGGAACGAAAACATTTAGTGTACTTATGTAAACCAACACATGAATAAATGGTTTAGAAAATTTCAGTTTCTTGGTGTTTGCATATGCGTGTGTGTGTGTGTGTGTGTGTGTGTGTGTGGGGTGTGTGTGTGTGTGTGTGCGTGCCTGCCTGCCTGCCTGCATGTGTACATGCATGCCTGCGTGCATGTGTGTGGTTTTTATCCTAACCTTTGCAAATAGATAATCTGTTGGGAAAAGAAAGAAAACGTGCAAATTATTTTTTTAATTATTGTAATATTAAGTGCTGTTGTTGCAGATCAAGCGTGGTGTCTGCAGCCAGCCAGAGGACGGGCAATGAGCAAAGAGATGGTTCACCAGGATCTCCATTGCCCTCACGATTCCCCCAGGCCAAAAAGGCACGGCACTCAGAGAGGGATGAAACAGACCTTTTTGGGAATCAACGGAGAAGGCATGAGCAGCATCGATTTGCTCCTGCTGAAGAAACTGATGGAGACGAGGCCTTTTTTGAAAGCTGTGCTCACCGAATAAAGAAACTGCCGGCCCAGACACGTTCCTTTTTAAAGTTACAGATCACCCAATTATTTGTGAATGCAGAGAATCCGGAGATCCCACCTTTGCCTATCACCCCCTTGCCTCACAATCAGCTGTCAGAGCACCAGCACGAAGCCATCAGTCTGTCCATAAAATCAGTGGATTCCTAAGACAGACTTCAAACGGAGTCATGCACAACTTCCATATTATGTGTGTTTATTGTGTGTTCGGTGTGTGTGTGTGCGTGTGAGTGTATGTGTGTTTTCTTCATATAGGGATGTATGTGTGTGTGTGTGGGGGGGGGGGGGGGGGGGTGGGGGTGGTGAGGGCTGGTGGTGGTGTTTTCTACATGTAGGGATGTAAATAGGGAAGAGTACCCAATCATGAAATTCCATTCTCTGGCCATCCTGGCAATTCTGAATTTATTGTGACAAAGAACATTGTCCTGAAACCTCTATGGTGTCTTGTAATTGAATTGTCAGTTCAATGTAATTTCTTTTGAAATACTTTAAGAATAATGAGTTCTTCAGTGTTGCAAGATTATTTTTCACTAGCCTTAAAAGATAATGTTTTTTTTTTAATGTTTCTTAAACCACTGTTCTTTTGGACAACTTGAAACAGATACTTGTAATCAACAATACCACATTTTATACAGAATGCAAAAACTTTTTCAGAAACTAGCTTCACATTCTCCTTCTCGATACACACCCCCTCCCCCCCATCCCCCCTCCCCATTTTGAGTCTAACAGTAATGTGGGGAGAAAGGGTAATGGGCAGGAGAAGCAGTGAAGTAGTAAAACTGTGAGAATAACAATAAGCATGAAGACATGTGAGAATGACGATTGTAGATGGTGATTGTGGACAGTCATTGTCTTTTCCAGCATTAGTGGTCGGCATGTTATCAGCATTACACATTTTATTCATTTTCTAAAGAAAACAAAAAAAATTGAAGCCTGATCTGCATTACACATTTTATTCATTTGCAAATAAATTGAAGCCTGGAAACTGACAAAACTGGAAATTATCCCCTCCTCTCTTCACCCCCTTTCCCTACGCCCACCCACCCACCCCCAAACAAAATGTTGCAATATGTTAATTGACCTAATCAAAATTTTCCTGTGACTGACTTCCTATTCATTCCAAGAGACTTGTACCCCGAAAAGCCTTTTTCGCTTTGAACCCACTTTTTTTTGGAAATGATGAGAAAGGAAGAGAGGCAATCTACTACTCATATGTTATGAATACACGCCACAGGTTTTAAGGAAGGGAAGGATGAAGAGCAAACAATAGGCGAGACAAATGGGTATGGAGAGAGGGATGTAGATTTTGCTTGTGGGACAAAAACCTAATGCATTCCAACTCTCAACTGCACAGGCTCTGTGACAGCAATGAAGACTGTTTATAAGAGTCTGCGCACAGTGCACAGTGTGGCTTAGGGACAGGACTGCCAGGAGTATTCTGAAAAAAATGGGGTGGGGAGGGCTGGGAGGGGGTTGGTGTCAGCACCATACATTCAGAATGTCTTCTGGAATGAAAAGGACATGCATATCGCTAGCAATCTAGTTCCACCAGATGCTTTGCATGAACAGCCAGAGTAGCGAAGGATGTTCTCAGTTTCCATTTCCTGACAGTGTTTTACTACAGATTTGTTCAAAATGTGTCTCACCAGGGTACTTAGACCTCTTAAATGATGTATTAGTTCTACTTGATGCATAACTATCAGATTTCCCCTTTTTTATTGCCTATGTCTATCTTTTGGCCACAATGTCAAATTCACAATGTATCTGCACTGTTATTGTAAAGATCTGTTATTGGTGAAACAAGACTTCTCTTTGCTGCTTTCATGTGGCTTCACATACTTGATTCACCATAAATGGTACACTTCTAACTTTTACACTGGACTAAGCTGTATTTTGCCATTTATATATGCGGCCAATTCTAAAATTAGAAACATAATATCTACTATACTGTTTTGTTGAAGTTGCATCAAATGATCTTATCTTAGAATGATGCAATGGAAATATATTTAACATGACTTTGTTGCCATTATTGTCAAAAATGTTACCCGATATACCTTTTATCAGAGCAGTAATAGCTGCTACTGACAACGTTTTCCCCCCGAGAAAATTTTGCTGAAAGTGTTTAAAAGTATAGTCGAGTTTTACTAAAAAGTATAGTTGAGTTTTACGTCTTCGCAGCAAAAGCTTTTAGGGACAAGCTGTTCTTTTGTGGTAGTGTTGATTGTTATACAGGTTTTACAGCTATCATTATTCAGAGACATCTTGATGCAAGGGATGGTTAGGAAGTTCTTTGCTGCCCTTTTGCCAAGTTTGTTGTGTTTGGATCTTTAAGTGCGCAGAAAATACCACTGTTATAAATCATAACAAACACACAATAGGCAACCCAACTGGATAATTACAGCATGAAAACTCCTTTAGTTACACACTTGAGTCAACTTTGTTCTGGTAAATACGCATCAATGGAAGTATGCATCACTGGAAGGAGAAAAAAGAGGAAAGGAAGAAGAGGAGTCAGATAATGGTTAGGAAGAGAGGGGTGTGGTTGAGGTGAAGAAGCGTGGAATTGTTCAGGTAGCAACAGTGAAAAAGATGGAGACTTTGTTTTGTTCGCTGGACACTGTTGTGTATCATCTCAGTGGTGTTTTGTCATGGTGCTCACCTGGACTCCATATATGATACACCCATTTTGCGGCAGCTCCTGTGCCAGATTCCAGAGTTGGTGCCAGGCCAACGTGAAGCACCCACCCACGAGAAGAGATCCTGATCTATGACTACCGCCTCAGTTTCCCTCCATTTCATCAGTCTTTGTTAACCAGTGTTTCAGTGGCCAAAATGTTCAGGACACATTTTGCCAAGTCAGAAAAAAATCTTGAATAAAAGGTGCCTTATGCAGGGATGTTCCGTCTTTGATTTTCCTTTTTTAGTATGTGCAATTCATCCAAAATATTTGGGGCTCAACTCATTTGTGAGATAATATGGCAATGTTGAGCCCTGTCTATGTGCGGTGAAAGATTTGGGATGAACGCACACAATCATGCTTATAACCACACACAAAAATACTGTCATTTGAAATGTTTTATTTTTTTTTCATATTTCAACACAAATGTTCAACAATGTTTTTCCTATCATACATAATTGCACAATTGCTTACATTCATTGACACATTAAACAGTCGTGGAACAAGTATGTTATTTAAGAAGTCGTTGATACAATGCATTTTTTTGTCTTTTCTCCACAAATCAAATTGAACAAACATGTTTTACTTCTCTTCAAGAGAAAATACTTAGCTGGTTATTCAAAAGAATTTGCAGACTATGCAAGCAACCTGACCACTTAGACACATCCATTCCAACAGGCATACACACTAGACACCACTTTGTGACAAAGTTTCCTGTTACCACTATCTCTGGTCAATGTGTATGTGTTTATATGTTATGTACATGTATGTGGGAATTCTAGTGCACATTTCTTAATGTGCAAAAGCAAGGAAGATTATGACAAACTGACACAGGCTCAAGTATTTCATTGCAAAGCGAAGGAGAAGAAATAACAAAAATCTAAAAAACACATGAATTAACTACTTAATTCAGATGTGACAGACAAGGAAATAAACAGCATGATTCAGCAGAGATGTTATTTTCAATGGTTGAACAATAAAGATTGAAGAAATGAAACAACAATCATAACACAATTCTTTTTTTCATCAAGTGTTTTTGGCAAGTGGAATACTGTCACAATTAGTAAGTGCCATGCTGGTGGAAGTATCAGAGCCTCCAATTTCAGTCCACAAGGTTTGTATGACATACACCTAATTCCAACTTCCAACAGAGTTATCAGGACATGACATCAATGGCCTGTGAACTTCTGGTGTTGACTCCACTGTCTGTGATAAGGTATGGAAAGACCACAGGGAATGTCAAAGAGGTGCTGCTGACAGACTTCAGAGTATGCAATAGAAAGAACATTAAGGGGAGGAACTGGGGGCCATTTTGGTCCTTGAACCATGTACAATGTCAATGGCATGGTTCAAGACATTTTCAACTGGGGTAAAGTGGATAGGGAGGGCAAGTTCTTTTTTTCTTTCTTTCTTTATTTTTCTTTTAATAATTTCTGTTATTGAGCATTCCAGGTCAATTGATATTTTTTTCAACAGAAGGAAGGAAGGAGGAAGGAGCGGTGTGGAGAAAGAAACCACAGAACACAGTTTGGGGTTAGAATTAAATCAGATGTCGAGCAGATGGGGGAATGAAAAGCAAAGATGGGCCTGGGCAGTTCTCTATATTCACTGCTTCAAAATTCTACTCACCTTCCTTCATGATGACTGGGGATTACGACTGGTAATATGATGATACAGATTTCCATGGGGTTCAAGTCAAAAAATGAGAAAAGGCAAAAAGTTGGGAAAAGATTGTTCAGACCCTAGAATTGTACATCTCGAAGAAAACTTCAGTACAAAAACCTAGCAATGACACTGAAACGAACTTCAGCTATAGCAATATAAAAAGTCACATTAGCCTTTGACACCTGAAGAAACAAATTCGCCTTCACAAAACACCAGGTCACCTTCATGTTTTTCTTTTTTGTTGTTGTTATCTTTAGAACATAAAAACAACTAAAACATCAAAGGTTCCCTGAACTTACGGATCTTGGTAAGGTTTCTGCAAAACTATTTCCATTATCTCTATGAAACACAGCAGTTTTAAGACATACACAAACATCATTACAAACAAGGGGGAAAAAAACAAAACATCTCCCATCCACAAATGTATCAGATATGTACTGTGGCTGTCAGTTCTTCTGATGTCAAACGATGTAAATCCAGGAAACATGCACCCACACAAGTCTGAACATAATCATGTTACACAAATGGAGAGAGAGTGAGAGAGAGAAACCAATTGTCCTTATACAAGAAATAGAGTCATCCTGAATTTCACTTCTCCACACATTCTGTCCAATCCTTGCCATGCCATGAATCTGATGTCCCAGTCTACTGGTATGTCATATGCAAAGATCTGATGGAAGATCTCATCTCGTAACACTGATGAATATTCTGCTTCCCTCATTTAAAGTGCTACAAGTATCTAGGGAAAATAAAAAAAAAAAAAGGACTGACAAAATTCATTACAACTACAAAATCAATTTCTGTAACAAAATCAGTTTAAATGTTTCAACGACTTAACTGTTCTCTTACCATCACACAAACTCCAAATTTCTCAAAATGATTTCATCAGATTGACACCACATCAAACGCTCTCTTACTGTAAACAAATAATTTACTCTTGATGAAAATGAATCTTTCACAATTCAGCTAGTACATATGTTCAAACTCTCCTGATACTCACTCACCTGATTATACAACAGGATTTATGAGAATGGGTGGAAAGATGGTTAAAAGAGACCTCCGGCACAACCTAGTCAGTCAACACTGTGAACTGTAGAAAGTACGCTATCTGACATCTTATTTGAGCATTTCACGCATCTCTTCAACTGCACAAAACTTACACAAACACACACCTCATCCTCCCTTCTAGTTGACGATTATTTTGGTTTCCTATAGAAACAGAAAACCATTAATGCATTCATGCACGAGACTCAACCTATTTGTGGACAACAGGAAAATTTACTGTGGAATTAAACATACAAGATAAGCTTATATTTCTCGACAGAAAAATGGAAACAGAATAAGTAATGTAAGCGCATGACTGTGGTGAGAAAAAAACAACAAAACAAAACAACAGCAGCAAAACCTGCGCATATGCATCCTGGTGCATGATCCATTGGTCTGGTTATCATGACTTGACTTGGCAGAGTATGATGTCGGCCAATATTCTGTCAACCATAAGGTTCTACAATTCACTAAGAACTGAACCCTTAACCTCCCATGAACATAAAACATTTAAGAACTGGTATGCATTTTTAAACTGAATTATTAAAAAGCATCTACACTTTATAGAACCCTTGACCTCCCATGAACATAAAACATTTAAGAACCGGTATGCGTTTTTAAACTGAATTATTAAAAATCATCAACTCTATATAGAAAGTAAATTACAACAAAGAAGACAAATGAGGACATTGGGATAGCACAGACTTCTGCTAAGGTCACAAGGATTCTGGATTTGCCCTTTGATCTGGACCTGTTCTATGGATCAGCGTTAAATTTCAATGGCTTTTTCCTGGGGGCCACATGCAAACTTTTCAAATTTCATGATCGGGTCTGTAGTTTTTAGGACTTGCCAACAGACAGACAAAACAAATCAAATTGAGTCATGGGTGAACACAGAACCTTGCTTAGAGACGACAATGAAGACAAAAATGAAGAAAATGCTCCCATAGTTTGTTGGGATTATCTACAGATGACCATATTCCATACAAGGGGCATGTTTAATTCACCACTACTTTTTTTTTTACATCAAGACATGTCTTAACATAATCTAGCTTGAGTTGAACCAGTTGTCATACAAAAGATACACGAGAGCTTTAGTTAACATCTTTGGAAGAGCTGGCCTTTTAACTAACTGGGTAAAGAATGGTACTGGCAGTCTCAACAATATTGCTCCTCTGCTAGTTCAAACTTTGAGTTGATGAGCTAATTCCGATGCAGCAGCACTATTCTATAGCACAACCTACAAATGAGCTGTCCAACTCCACTGGTGAGTAGCCTGAAGCTCCTAACACAACAGACATGAGCTATAAAACTTTGCCCAAAGAATGGACTCTTGCTTTTATCGAGCTTTTGAAAAAGCCAAAAAATTAATACTGTTTGACAGGAAACAATCCTTGCAAGTACAGGAGGTCAGCAAGAACAAAAAGCATTTCTGGAATCGCTGCAACCACAGGCCGTTTGTTTCACAGCCACATTCCCGTTAATTTTTCTCTTCTGAGATAACGATATCTAGCAATCCCCCCACCCCCCAAAGAAGAAAGAAAATAATCAGCATTCCAGCACTAGAAAGCTGATGAGAAGATTTTTTGGTTTTCTTTCTTTATTGTTTCACAGGTATAACACGGTACAGCTGAAGACACAATTAAGAAGAAAGAGTGTTAAAAGAGAACATGAAACCTTTTTCGTTAGGGGATAAATACATCAACAGATACTTCAGAACACACTCATCAGATCCATTAGTCCAAGCCATATCTTTATGGACCATCTGATCACGGAGGCTTAATCATGGCTGACTGATGAGACACACTGATGGGCAGCAGATGGGTAAGAAGATGAGCACACAAAGTAAAACACTGATAGAATATATCAGGTTTACTGATAGCTATATTTAACCCTTTAAAAAAAAAGGAAAGAAAAGAAAAGAAACAGCAGTTTGCTTATTCCCCAACCACGCAAAATGTGCTGCTACCTTCAGCAATATACATACACTGGTGCTCGTACTTCATCAGCACTATGTACAAGTTGAAGGCCTACATGATATTTTGAACACGATCTCTATGTAGTGCATGCATGGGATAGAAAAAGAGTTTTCAACAGAACCAGTCGTCTGTTTACCCATCCCTTCCTCCCATCCTCCACTTCCCGCCCTCTTGTATTCCCTCTTAAAGCAAACACATTTACAAACACAAGGTATTTTGTTCCGTAATCAAGTCATAAACATGCTCAAACCTTTTAATCTCTTGAAGTGACATCATTTTCACCTACAATTCATATCTTAAAAACCGGGCAGTCCTGGACGAAAAGATTTCTGAAAACCTGGGAACCAGAGATAAGATAAGATAAGATAATGTTGCTTATAGCCCAGCCGACCGCAAAGGGCCACATCAGGGCTGTGGGAACCAGAGAAAGAGATAAAACAAGACACAGCTAGAAGAAGAGAGGTGGGAGAACCACGATGAGTTCTGTGAACTTTTGACAACTTGCCGAAAGCAACATGCTCAAACAGATCTCAACGCAAAGGTATAGATGTATTTGCATCTTAAGAAATTTCCGATACCTAGACAACCACATACGTCACATGCACAAGCTTTTAGTATCGCCTGCGTTTGTTCCTAAACCCAGAGTTATTATTAACTGATCATACTTCAATTTTCAAATCCCAGTGCCTCATTTGTCACCTGTTGGTTGTATAAAGTGGCTACATATCGGTGTCAGTGTGTGGTCATAAACAGGAATGGAAAATGTGCATGTATGAGTTTGTCAAGTATCATCTATTCATTCCTGTACATGCATTTCACTTATCTATTCAATGTTTTCCTATTTATTTTCTTATTTTTCATTTTATCACATCATATTTTGTCCAAGGTTTTTTTTTAGACACATTACTGTTCTCTGAATGGACATGTCAGATTTGTCCATATGCATACTGCCATCCTGCTTTCTGGTACAGATGCTTGTGTGCACATACAAATGCAAGTGTGCACATGCTCACATATTCACATGTAGCATGCACAAACCTGCATGAAAAACACAGCCAGCTGAACCAGTGGAGCAGATCATGTTACCCAAACATTTACGGCATGACCTCACGATATTTTCATGCCTAGGTCAGGCATCTGCTAACTTTCGCAAATGGACCCTCTTCCTAATCCTTTCCTTGTGTATTCACTTCTTTATTCTACTAAATGGAACCCCTGCACATTAAGGCAACTATGGCTTGGCAAACGTTGTGTGGCTTACAAGGATTAGTCAGCATACAGTGACAACCCACTGATGACACTAAAACTCACAATTCTTTGGCATTTAAAACTGTGAAACAACAACAAACCTAACAATCTGACCAACCTTCAGACTGAAAAAAAAGAAGTGTCCTTTTATCACACTTTGTTTTCGGGTTAGCATCCTTTCCTACAATATCACTCTTAGTGGAAAGATACAGAACTGAAGGCCATCACCACAATGTCCAGGTGTCATACCCGACTACTTGGACCTGCTGCATAAGCCAATCCTACACAAACCACACATAAAATCCTCACTTATATAAAACCTGAAAACTCTGCCAAATGCCACAGTGTTAAGAGTTTGCTTAGAATTAAACCAAATTAATCTCAACTACCTCTGAAAAAATGCACAAAACAGGACAACCATAGAAAAGAACCCACCACCCATAAGCACAGAATGCTTAGTTTTGTAATATTCATCATCAGTTTTACATGGATGATTTGCTGTGTATGACAAAAAGACTGATTTCATGAAACAAAAATTTAAAGGTTAAACTAACAGATATTCATTATAAATAAGTTTTATACTGCCACAAACTTTGAAATTCTAAGAAAATACTTATCCCAATGATCTTGCTTATTCTAACAAAGAAGCTTGGTATTAAGGTTTGCACCACTATTTATCCAAATGATAAAAATCGTTTAAAAGAAACACTTCCGTTGTCAAATTTCCACCAGTTTTCAATTATCCAAGAAATCTATTTCAACAAAGGGAGTTTTCCATCAGGTTTCTCCTACCATTAATCTAAATGATTTAGTTTTTCATTTTTCTCATTTTTGAAACTGGATATCGATTTCAAAGTTTACAACACTTCCTGCAAAATTATAAAGTCAAATATAATCAGTTTGTAACTTTCACATTACCACAAATTTTATAAATCATGCATTACTAAGAAATACTTGTCTTCAAACCAAGTAAGTAAGCCAAGAGCTGTTGGAGCCATTAACACACAAACGAAGTTAAATTGTTTTTTAATTTTAAGTTCTAAGTCATGGTTTCTCTTACATTCAATTCTAATTGAGTGAAAGGTATTTTTGTAATTCTAATCTGTTGACAGCCTAAGGAGTCAAAGGAATGATCCCTGAATGTATCAGAGCATTCCATCCCAAATCTACTGACAAGCTAGCTCTCTAACCTCTTGTTGTTTTTGAACAAAAGGTGTTGCATTAACAAAACTGCATCAGTTTATTCGAAAGTGAAAAAAAAAATTGTCATGCTCAACGCAGAAGTGTAACAATGAAACCAATCTGATATAACTCTCCTCTCATACACACTCACACAAAAACATACCAATAAACACACACACCACCACCTTTACCAGCTTTGCCTCTCTCCTGCCATTTGTGTTCTTACAATGATATTACCTCACACCAAAGGTGCTAATTTCACATCATAATTGCCACAGCAGTATATAGAAAGTTCTGGAAAAAATTGTCTCTGATGTTTAATTTTCTTAAAATGAACACGCTTAACAACAGTATTTAATACAACACAAATAACAAAAATGGGCGAAACTTTGCCGCATTAGTGTGCATGATTTCACATGCACTTGAAAGCTTCTTGACTACTTCAAATTTGTAAAATCTTTGCTGGAAAAGATAGCTAATAAACCAATTTTTAAAAGAAGGAAAAAGAAAGAAAGAAAACAAGAGGATCAGAATCATACATAGCAAGAAATTCAAGTAACTAAAGAATTAATTTCTTTAAACAAAAGGAGAGAGAAAAAAGCGTTACAGTACTTATTCAAGTGGTTTTCACACATACCCTAAAGTATATCTGCTTTCACAGAACACATTTTCCTGGTCTGGAACGTGTTTTTCTGTAAGCATTGTGTCCCTGAATGCAGAATGGCAAAGAGCACTGCAACCCCTAGTCACTGGAATCATCTTTTATTGTGTATTCTTTTTCAGGTTCATTCAGTTTAATCCTCTCCTGTAACGTCACCGAAAAGCAGTAGCGCTGTCATCAACTCCAAACACAGCTTTACAATTCCATGCACATTCCTCAAATTATGGCCTAGCATCTGAATAATGAACATACATCTTAAATAAGCATGGCTGCACCTATGACCTAAAGACAGGTTCCAAAATAAGAATTCTGCATAATTTTAAAAAAGGTGGATTTCACACATCAAACTCTTCTGCAGATTGTCTTATGGAAGAAATAATAAGTACCTTTTAATTTTCTGCAAAATGTTGAATGCCAATTTGCTAAAAGAATAAGCACCCTTTATATTTCTGAGAAATTTTGAATGCCAACTTGCTAAGAAACAAGAATTAGTAACCCAATAAGAAAAAAAGAAATACTGCTAAAAAGGTTACCCCTAGCACCTATAACTTACTGTATAAGATTACAAGTTGTCTTGAGTACGGATGACCAGAAAGTGTTTGAGAAGGAGACATAAAAGAAGAAAGAGAGGCCATTTAATGATAAAACCTATCGTAAAATGTGATAAAATCTATCATTTCTATCCTCTGTCTTGTAGCAGAGGCACTGGGTTCTAGAATTGTCACAGAATGTCTCAGAAGCATTCAAATTTGTCCATAGCATGAGTAAAACAATTTTAAAAGACACTGTGTTCAGAGAGAGAGAGAGAGAGGAGAGAGGAGAGAGAGAGAGAGAGAGAGAGGGTGAGCAAAAACATAAGGATGCAAACACTTCATAAGAAAAGCTGCAAAAGAAAAATATCAAACATGTAGAGAATCATTTATTCCATTCCTATATGAACAGAGTACTTCAAAAGCTGAATCATTTATTCCATTCCAATATGAACAGAGTACTTCAAAAGCTGTCTATCATAATGAACAATCATCTTTTTTTTTTTGCTGTCCACCTCTGCGCAACCTCAGAGGCAGTGCACCCACGCTGCTCATTCCGACACCCCGTCCAAAGCCACAGCCCGGTCGGCCCCGCCGCAGCCCCGGCACTCCACAGGGAGCAGTCAATGTCAAGAGGCAACCCACCGGAGGAGACACTGCACTGCTGCCGAGTCACTTCGGTGGTGTTCAGTGGCGCCTGTTCTGATCTAACATACGCAGGACACCACCTACTAAGCCCCCTACTGACGACAATAATTGCTTAGTCGCGGAGCCGGCGCGAGTGAGCTCTCCCTCCGGAGGGCGCCACCACGTCCGTCCAACGACAGCCCCCATGGACTCGCCGATACCGGTGACCCCGACGGAACCAAACCAAGGCCACAGATGTGGAGAGGACATCGAAATTGAGGTCACCATGAGAGCAGGGCATGAAGGGCCACAGAATTTGAGACAATTTTTTTATGCTGATCGATGAGAATGGGGATGATTAAGATGATGCTACGGATTTCCATTTCGGTCCAAGACTACATGACAGGGCTGTTCTCTACGCTTCCTTTCATAATATATCCCAGCGTCAACCAGGCCCGATAGATACAGGCACCTGCAGTGTTGGTCAGGAAATTTGAGCAACACTCTCAGAAACGCATCCATTAAGTGGATGAAACTCGACTGTGTGGTCCCAGTCTTCCCAACTGAGTCCGCAGCAAACTCAACTCTGGGTAGGAGCCGGTCGGGGCAGAAAAACCCACATGACTCTGATGGGATTCGAACCACGACCTCCCAGCCGGGAGTCCGCGACGCTAACCACTTCGCCACAGTGGCTGGTATGAACAATCATCTTTGACCACCTATGTATATCAAAGACAGAATGTTGTATGCATATGTGCCCATCACTGCTTTGTTATGCAACCAAACCTTTGTGATCTTCCACACAATCATACTTTACTGCACTGGGTGACAGAATTGGCCGTCCACTTTCACTCATTCTGTGAACATTAACATTGCAATCTGAATGAAAACCGCATGTTTCGTCTGCCCACAACACGCTGGCAAGAATGTGCCTGGGTTTGCTAAACTGTAGAAAAGAAAAAACAACAATGAACAGAGTTATGATACATGACAAAAACAGCATGAACTGTTTGGTTAGTTGACCATTTGCAGAATCCTGCTTAAAATTCATTCGGCTAGAGAAGTGCTTGCCCTTGAACAGTGTACCAGTCTGGACATAAAGATAAAGACTGCAGTAATATGAGCAGAGCAGCAAAGCTCTCTTTGGGGAGAAAAAAAAAAGAAAGAATGCCAGGTAATATTCTGCTAAAAGCATATTCCTTGCCATTAGACACTTTATTTTTTACAGCACATCTGATATCAATCAACAAATACCTAACGCTCCTTTTTCCCATTCATAATGAACATTTCACAACGAAGAGGGAAAACAGAAAGGAACCTACAACAGAAACTGGTTCAAAATAAGTGTAAATATGGCTTATATTATTCTCCTCCCCCTAAAATTCAAGATGTCTGTGGTACAACCTGTCACAGCACAGAAGGAAGGAGAGAAACCAATGTTGTAGCACTTCACCAATGTAAAAACTAAGCACCCCCCCAAAACCACCTTTCAACTTCTTCCTGCTCAGCATTCTCAAAAGCCACTTTCTTTACCTCTGCATCTTCCATCCCCTCCTGTTCCACCCAGTAATTCGAGTTGATTACATTTTCTTCTGCCTTTTGTCACTGTTGTACCTTGCAGTCTCAAATTTTAATACGCTGTTGACAAAATGTATACTTAACAAAGGTGAACAAAAAGAAAATAGCACAGCATGACCTTCCAAACAACTGTCTCTACCCAAGACAAGCACAAACCAGAACTACACAAAATCCAAGACAACGGACAATGTTAAGAAATCATCAAAGGAGGTAATCTGCCTTACAGCTCATGTTCAACATGAGCGAGTTGCCTCACTGGCACATGGGGACAAAACCACCTGAGTGTGTCAGACATCAATGGGGCATATGCATGTGCAGCTTTATGTTTGGGAACGCATGTTTTCATGTGTGTGTGTGTGTGTGTGTGTGTGTGTGTGTGTTTAAGTATAGAGAGTGTGCTTATGTTTAGAAAGTAGAGTGTGTGTGTTCAGGTGTGTCTGTGAATGTGCATGTGTGTGTATGTTTGCCTGTACATGCCCATGTGTGTGTGTGCACCGAGAGGAGTGAGTGAGAGAGAGAGAGAGAGAGAGAGAGAGAGAGAGAGAGAGAGAGAAAGAGAGAGAGAGAGAGAGAGAAACATACAGATGGACAGTGAGATGGAGATTCTAACTTATCAGTATAATCAAGGGAGCCATTTAAAAAAAAAAAGAAATATATTTGCAGTTGCATGCACATGTGCCCTCATACCCACACAATTACAAAGAACCACAAATTAACCTGCAATTTAGAGACGCAGTTTCATCATGATCATGATATGAACAGCACACAAATGAATTAACAAAAAAAAATTAACTAAAAAAGCAACCAAGTGTCAGAGTCACCAACATGTGTACTTCCTTTTTTTTTCTTACACATTTAAAAACATAATCTTAAAATATTCCTGTTTTCTCTTCCATAAATGTGTTCCACTGTATCTGTGCAATCTTTTATTTTTAGTACAAATTAAACTTCAGTTCACTCGCTCAACTGAAATTGTGCTCAAGTTTTTGTCCTTTTGCTTTAATTCATGTTGTTATTTTTGTATTTAGTTCAGTCAGAGTTCCATGGAACTCCACTTCATTAGTTTGAATGATCGTTTGTTTCTGTTTTTGTCCTTTTGCTCTAATTCAGGTTGTTGTTTTTGCATTCAGAGGTCCACTCTTCTAAAAGTTTCTCTTGATGTTGTGTGCCATGTTTTCACTTCTTCAACACCTTTTTCTGTTTGAATGTTTTCTGTATTAGTTACAGTGGATAAGATAATGTTGCTTATAGCCCAGCCGACCGCAAAGGGCCACATCAGGGCTGTTTAGTTACAGTAGTATTGACTATTAAATTACATGATGATACAGCAGCGTAATTAATATTTTTCCTTTTTGCATTTGTTCACTAAAAAAAAAAAGGACTAATCAAGCAATCATACAAAGGATAACACACACACACACATGTGCATGCTTGAATCTAAGGAGAGAGGGAAGGAGGGGAGGGGGGGGGGGGGGAGACAGAGAGAGAAAGAATGTTATTAAGCAATCATTCAATGAATCCCATTAACATATCACTCAGAGACACACACACTTGGAACACACCAAGAGGGGATGATACACACACACACACACACACACAGAAAGCAAGAGAGAGAGGGGACATATATATATGTATATCTTTTCTCTGGCTCTGTCTGGAGAGATAGCCAGACAGAACCAGAGAGAGAGAGAGAGAGAGGAGAGATGTTCGCTTCTGACTGCTAATCCTTGTTCACTCACTATCCCTTTGCCATTTTCCCCTAAATGTAATCTTCATTACTTTTTTCAAGCAACCACTCAAATTATTTACACACACATATCACATGCTTACTTGAGTCCAGAGAGAGAGAGAGAGAGAGAGAGAGAGAGAGAGAGAGAGAGAGAGAGAGAGAGAGAGAGAGAAAACCCATGTGAATGTTGTGATGCATTAAGCAGCCAGTGAACCAAGACTCGCTCACTGGCTGTTGTCAGTCAGGCCTTCTACATCTATCTCAATGTTAACTGCAATTTCCAAACTTTCTGCTCCATTTGCTTCTGATCCAACCTTAATTTGCAAAAATCTGAAGGTTCTTATTGCTTCCAACAGCCTACTTTACACCTTGATCTTCCAGAAATGCTTGCAGTTTACTCATCAAGCATTTTACTCACTTGTTTGAAGCCAAAACCGAGAAAGAGAACTCTATTATTTACAAGGGACACATGGGTATTATCTTCCTTTGATTTTTTTTTTTTTACAGGCTTTTCACTAGTCTCAGACCTGGTTACCCTCAGAAATTCTATGTGTAGGTTTTGGGTCAAAATGTGTACAATTGTGTGTAAAATGTGTAAGCTTTTGCAGCGCAAAGTAGCTGCGTAGGAAACAATACTGAATGCATTCCAGACATTAGAAACACTGAAAATTTTTACTATAAAAGATGTATTTTCATGAAATGCATTAAATTGGCTTCTTTAACAATCAATGATTGTCAAACTAATCCAAGTTCCTTCCCAGTATCAAAAGCTTTCTGTGATTAAGGGCTTTAAAATGCAAACTGAAATAATCAGTTCTTTATCTCATGGAAATTGTAACAAGAACATTAACTGATGTGAATTTTCTTTTATAACACTTTAAAATAATCTCTTCACTTTTTACTGTATGATGGACATAACTGGAAAAAATCTTGAAGTAATCTATTTCTTTCATATGCTACTATGGGCACTTTTTCACTGTTGATAAGCTAACCAGTCTTTCTGAAGAGCATAACAATTATGATGTGAACTTTATTCAGACTTTGGTGATTCCAGCTCCTTCAGGGTTCCCAGGTGATGGGCATGAGGCCAAAAAAGGACCTTTAAAGGACTTTTAAAGGGCCTCAAATCAGTTTAAAGGACCTTTGCCAATATGGAGGAAGGGGGGGGGGGGGGGGGGGGGGGGGGGGGTAGTAACAAGGCGGGGAAAAGGAATCTATCCTGTAAATGTTACTCAAGAACTCAGCATATAGCTGTTCCCCAAGCTGTTTGTTATGTTGCATGTTCGCAATCCGTCATGTTATGTACCTATATTTATTTGGGTAATAATATTTTCATCATTATTGCCCCACTCTTCAAATGAATTTCTATAAAGGGAACATTTTAACATAGATAGCATGAGCGAAAATGTTAAGTCAGCTATATGCCGCGAACATTAGCACCGCGTCTGCACCGTGGAACCCGTGACGTCAAAAAAGCTGGATTGCACTGCCCGCAGCTTTGCGTCGTCTGCTAAGCTTACTAAACAGAAAGCCCACTGATAGGCCTAGCGTTATAGGCCTGCCTACCGCGTTTCAGATGATCGCGTCGGCATCTGTCAACTCTTTGCAACTTGCAAAAGTACGGTTTGGGTTGTGGAAGATGCATCGGTTCCGTTTTCAAGCCTCCTTCTCTTGAATAAACAGGACTTCAACAGTACCTTTCAAAAATTAAAAGGACCTCCTCGTGAGTTAAAAGGACCAACTTGCTGAATCAAAGGACTTAAAAGGCCTTTTGACAAAAATCCCATTTATAAGGACTTCAAAGGACCCTACGAACGCTGTCCTTTAAATTGTCAGCTGAAAGGCCATGAACTGCATCTATTAAAGAACAGTCAGCCTTCTTCAGGATGAGAAGACTTTCAAGAATTTCACTGGACAGTGTGCTCCTTTGGGGCCGGGGTGGGGGTGGGGTGGGGGAAGGGGGGGGGGGGGGGGGGGGGGGGGGATTTTTGGAGCTTTTTGTCCCTCTCCACGAGTCTCTCATCAGAAGTGCCTGCAGAACTCGACTTCACAAAAAAGCTTTGAATGTTCATTGCCTACCGTTTTCCAGAATCACGGTTTCCCTTGTGGCTTTTGCTACCGATGTGCCGCTGAACGTCAAAGCGACCACTGAAGCAATCGCGATTTGACAGTTACACGTGGTGCTGTGTGCGAACGTATCGCCCTTCTTTGACGCAGTAATGAACTTGAATATAGTATGATACGCTGGTTTGTACTTCTGTTCATATTTCTTTTTCTTTTGGATCACAGTTTCTACCAATGAATCTGAATTTTCGTTGTCCGTTTCATGGCGCGAGTTGAAGCTGAGTGAGAAGCAATGTTGATGCATTCATAGAGGCAGGAAGTACGCATGCGCCATCGGAACTTTTAAAAGTTGGACCAGACTCTTGGACTCGGCCGGATTACGTGTTCAGCGCATTTTCGTAAGCTCGTTCATCAAAATTTCGTACAATTTGGTTTTGAAACGTACAATCGTATAGCTGTATTAAATTTCGTGAGATTATACGCAAAAATCGTAAAGTGCACAGGTCTGTAGTCTGCAGTATACTTGAGACATTATGCAGATAAATGTGTGTTTGTGTTGTTTGTGTGTATGTGTGCATTTAGCTTTGCGCTAAGAAACTACAAACTTTTATCATTAAATGATGCAGTTCATAACAACGCAGCCACTTGGTATAAACACACCATAAATGCCACCTCAGTTGACAAAAGCAACAATTTTTTTTCTTCAGCTTTTTCCCTGGAAATACATTTTTTTCCGCATTCCAACCTGTCATAACAAACGCCTTATCCCCATTTGGCTTGAAACATCACCATCCTATCAGTATACTCCCCCAAAATGAGAGCAGGGAGTTAACTTCATCTCAGTTCTTAGATAGGCAGCAAGAGTGATCACCCTTTGTTCACTTCATCGCAACAAGCTCAGTTTTCTCCTTTTCATTGATGTAGGAAGTTGGCCCTCTCTGTTCTCCCAATTTTTTTTACATTGCTGTTTCAGCGCACATGGATTCCCACAAACTGCAGTTGAAGCTCGCCATTGCTTCCGACGGAAAAGTTTTTGTTGTTGTTTGTTTTGTTTTGTTACTGTTCTGGGGATCTCAGCTGATAATTCCCACAAATTAGGTTCTATCGTACCTCACCTGAACAGTCAGCTCGGTTGTCATACACTTTGGTGTCTTCCTTTTTGTCCTCCTAACCAGCTGCTACTTCCAGCCTCATGCGTCCGTTCTTCTTGCCTTAAGTGGTCCCTTCGTGCTGATACACATGAGACCTGCAGGCATACCTTCAAAGGAAGGAGTCCAGCACCCCTGCCCCCCCCCCCCCCCACTTCTATGGCATAGCCAGGGAAATGCCACTATACAATCCAAGATGATAAGCTCCTGGCCAGGCAGCTAATTTGCTCAGGCTTACATCGATTACCAGGAATCACCCCCCCCCCCCCCCCCCCCCCCCCCCCCCCCCCCCCCAAGACTGGATATTAAGGGCACATGAAGTCCAGGTTCTCCCCATCCATGGCATCCTCTAGCAGAGCATGAGGCAGGTTTGGAAGACACAGCAGGTTTTATCTCTGTGACATGGGGGCATGACTGAAGATACGTAGGCTCTCGACTGCCTCAGGCAGAGACATCCCCTGCTGATTTCACATTGACTGTTCGTGTTTGAATAACCCCACTGATGCAGTACCTTTTTAAGCAACCAGATTACTTTGCACAAGTTGACATTAGTGTTTGTGTTATTTGTGTGCTAAAGGATCTCTGAATTGGCGCCATGAATTTGAAAAGGTCTTCGAAGTGGCAGGATCAGTACTCACTTCCCAGTATATCTTGGGAGTCTTCTTCCTTGATGCTGGGCTTGAAAAATTCTCTATCTTTGACAAGTACTTATTTCCTGTCACTTTGTACCATTATGCTGAAGGAGAGTGGGGACTAAGCTTTTTCACCTCCAAGGCTTTTCACCTCTAAGTAAACATGCAGCCCACATGTACGGCCCCTACTGGCCACTGACACTGATTTCAGGCTTGGAGAACTGTAAAGACATCTCATGCGGATCATTGTCTCTCTAGTCATGTGAGCATGCTTGCCACCATCCTTTTCGATTGCATTCTGGCAGGTTGAGCATGCGTTTTACCATACTGTGGAAAAGAATAGAGCTTTCGACGCCTCACGGCACGCGACTCCTTCCGATGGCACTTGCTGCCGTTTCGAATATTCCCCACGCACCATTGCCTTTTTAACAACTAATTACTTTGACATTGACATTACGTGTTTGTGTTTTTTGGTTGCTAAAGGATCTAATTGCACTAATTTAAAGGTCCATTGTAATGGTTTCAAACTCATTGCCCAGTAAATCTTGGTAGTCCTCTTCCCTGGATGCTGCTTCAAAAAATCCCGTCCTTTGGTCAGGCTTCTTTCGGTCATTTGTTCCATATGCGAAGGAGAGTGCCTAAGCTTTTCACCTCCAAGGCCTTTAACCTCTAAGTAAACTGTTCCAACATCCAAGGCCCCTATTGACAGGTTTTCCCCTTGGCTTTGAACTGTAAAGTTAGGATTTTTTATTCCTCGGAATCATTGGACGCTCGGCTCAAGTGAGAAATGCTGTCCGCCATCTGAGTGGGCTATCTGGGAATTCTGTCGTCCACTATGGAGAAAGGACTGTAAAGGTCTAGTCTAGAATATTTTATGACATATTTGATTGTCCAAACACTACAACGTGCTCACACCTCCTCGCTTGGTCAGATAATGGCGCAAAAAATGAGCTACTTTGAACATTTCAACGAAGTGAACTCACTAAGGGCAATTACTCTTGCTGCCTATCTGGGAAGAGAACAATGGAAAGCTCACTGCTCTTTCAAGTTTTGGTGATGACGTGGTGTTGTTCCATGTCAAGTGGGGTTACGACACTTGTTTAAACTGGGGTTTCAAAAACTTCTTTTAATAGTAGATTTCCTTTCTCCTTTTTCGCAATAATTTAAACAACTTTAAATGAAGATGAAGAAAACAAACAAACAACAAACAAAAAAGACCCACGCACACATACACAATAACACACACACATAGCACCCCAAAAATTCAAACTTTTTGCAATTTCAGCATTCTCTCCAAATACAGAGCAAAATGCATGAATAGTAATACCTGCCAATCAAATCATCCAGTCCATATAAATAGCAATAATCTTAATAAACAAAAAGAAATTAAACTGTCAATTCATCAGCTGACCTGCCAAGACCTTCCAAATAAACAAAATTTTTAAAACGACACAAACACTATGAAAAGAAAAAAGAAAAGTAACAAACAAGAACAAAGAACTATCAGGTTGTTGAAAACCAACTCTGAACACCATCAATCATGCAAAGCATGCTATTAACATTATGTTATTTACAATCAAAGCATTGACACCCATTGTCATAGCAAAGGTGCATCATCTGAGATCTTGAAAAAAGTATCTTTCACAAGCTGATGAGTGGAAGAATGAACACTGTCCTGTGTCAGCTGATGGAAGCTCCATTTTGTTTCACAGAGGCCATTCACACATGGAGCCAATGATGTCATCACTAACAACAACACACTTCAATGATGATCTTCATGATGGACAGGGTGTAGAAAGTAACCGATGAGACAGCCCACAGCATGACACTTTGGAAAAAAGTCGGGACAAACACAATCCAGTGCTCAGCCCTGCATTCAGCGCATCACTCCAGTCTGCACGCATGATTTATGAGGTCAATGAGCCCACCAGTGGTCCAGGACAACAAGAGTAACTACCAGCATCACTGTCAACCATGGACAACAGGGTCTGTATCACATTGGGCTAACGAGTCTGTCATGCTTATTTTCATGGCAGTCTTCACTCAACTGTACAAAGTCAACAGCCCGACATACTGGGCTTCAAAAAAAAAAAAAAAAAAAAACAAGACAAAAAAAAATCCACAATAATACTTCAACAATTCAGTGTCATAAGTGATGAGTGAACAACATCTTCCTTTCACTGGAAGTGAGGCTAGCAAGTTGTACTTTTCAAGTCATGCAAGCAAAATACCATCTCCTATCAATGGGGTCTGTTGAACATTTTCTTTTTTCAATCAACAGACTTTGACACAGCTGTTTTCTTCTTAAACACAAAATGCTGTGCAACAAGTCTCAATCACTGGCGCACAAGAGACGGCCTTGTGGGTGCACAGTCCATTCTTTGGCCAGTAGTCACAAATACACTTGTACACACAATGGAGCAACAAGAAATGGAGTTGGATCCTCTCCATCCACATGGAGACGTCAAACAGAAGAAACTATGTCTGAGCTGGTTACTTCTCTGAAGCACACATCTTCTATGACACATGACGAGCAGCCTCCTGGGCTATCCATTTCTGTTGATCACTGTGATGAAATGCTGAGAAAGACAAGGGCAAATAAAGGGCACCATGGGAAACAGGTGAGGGAGGGGGGCTGGGCAAGGGCAGTAGATCACCCAGGTATCCTGTGTCACCTGTTGGCTTCCGTTTGCAGGCGCAGGATCAGACTGCGGATCTCTTCACGCTTCCTCTCCACCTTACTAAGGGGGAACCAGCTTTCCAACTTCATTGGGATGGAGAAGCTAGCAATGGGATTCTGAAAGTAAGAGACATTTCATAATGTACTGTTATTTTCATCTCTTCTGACTGAATATGGGGCAGAAAAATGAAAAATAAGAACCAAACATTTATTCGAGAACACAAAATGAAAAATGGTGCATTCTAGACATTTTCTGGAGCTGCTATAGACTCCCTACTCTCCAGTACGTCCAAACATGCATGCAGGAAAGACAGTCATAGGTACTATGCTATAAATAATGAAACACTATACCAGTCAAGCAGCATCTTTGTGGGCATGCATGCATGTGCTGGAAGGTAAGACTGAACTGCTGAACCAATTAATCAGTTTGATTTATTAGGACTTATTTTGGCAAAAAGTGGCTAAGAATTTTTCCCCTTGTTTTATGTTACATGAGGGCTTGCTCACTGCTCTGTGAATGTGTGTGTACTTGCGTGTGTGTGTGTGTGTGCTTGTGCGTGGGTGTGCATGCGCACGTGTGCACAAGTGTGTGTGTGAATCTGTTTGACTTCACGCATTTTGCCATGAAACAGTGAACTTTAATTTGTTAAAAAAAAGCACTTTGCTTCTTTTCTGTTCTCACTGAAGTTTCTAAACACTGTGTATTTTGCCATGACATGGTAAACTTTGAAAAATGCGCATGGTAAACTTTGAAAAATGCGCTTTGCCACTCTTTTGTATTTTTACATGGTTTTCATCGTTTTATTGATGATGTATTCCTCCATGAGACCTCTGTAAGTGCAAGATAGAAAAGGCTGTGGGTAAAGAAAGAGAGAAACGTGCCAGAGCAGGACGAAGATTTTTGTTTCTTTGCTTCTTCAATAAACCATAAAGCGCAAAGTGGGTTTGAGTGGAAATTGTCAGACACCCATCTCAGCTAATACTCTGAGCTCATATTCTTGTTGTATATCAGCGTGCCTGCTCATGCGCAGCTACTAACCCAGACACACACAAATCCCAATCACTTCGTGGAATGCTACATTTTACTTTGTCCAATTCATTATTTGTTTTTTTTTCCCCTAAAAATTCTTTTAAATTCAAAAATTGATTTAAATCCCTTTGCCTCATATTTCTCTACTCTTTGCCAACTTTGAAATAGGAAGATGTGGTGGAAATTGACACTGGCATGCACATACAGGTAACTAAGCAGGGTATTTCTCCTCTCCTGCACATTAGCTGCCACTTACTGACATGATTGCTGCAAAATCAGTCACAAAGAATAGGACAGGTAAGAAAAGGACAGTTCTAAGAAAAGGACAAAACTAATATGCTCGCAAAATCATGGGCCCTGAAAGACGCTCTGGTCTAGGACTTTGTTATGGTTTCATACTTTTCATGTCACTTAAAATTTTTGTACAGCTGGTAAAATTATGACACGATTTTGCTTGCTGATTTTCTGGTGAGGGAGGGAGGATGGACGTGGATCTGTATATCCATGTAGGACTTGTTTACTTGATCTATCATGTGAAAAGGTCATAATGCCAAAAATCCTTCAGTTCATGTTTTGTTTAGCTGCATCTTATAGTTGTCATTCAATCATTTTCACACTGTTGGAAATGACAGTTCAATATTCAAAATACTGTAAGCAAAACTGTTTCAAACACCACATTCAATAAGGCATCAGAAAAGAGTTGAACATGAAAAGGTCTTTGTCAGCATTACATAAGATGTTGAGCAATTCTACAGAAATTTGGTTTATCGCTGAAAGTGTTCCTGCACTTGAATGCTTGATCTTACTAAGAGGGATTATATAAACAAACAAACAAACAAGAATTGTCCAGCGCATGTAGCTTCCAGCTTGTACATGTCAACAGTTTGACAACATGGCAAACTTTTCTATCTAAAGCCTGAAATAATTTTTCCGAAGCCCCCCCCCCCCCCCCCCTTTTTTTTTTCTTCTTCCACATTCTGGATTTCTCCCTGTCACATCAGGATTCTAGGATTTTGTGTTTCATTTATAAATGGAGATATACTTAAAAATCCTTGGACAAACAACAGCAGTGTATTTATGTATTCAATACGTGGGCACCTCAGAAATCTGACTTTCAAAAAACATGCCACATGTTTCTACATTCTTGAATGTTAACACAAACCAACCATCTTGCATCACACACAATCACAACTTTTTCAATACCCTTTGACAGAAACAAGTTGCAAGGGAGTAGGAGGAGGTGTCACTTACCTACCCTACTTTCCCTGACAAGCGGTAAAATGGGGATTTTGTATTATACTCCCTGTTTGGCTAGTATACTTACCATGTCAAACTCTAATGCTATGGTCTGACATGGTAAAGTATATGACACCAAAATGGAGAGTTTGTATTATACTCCCTGTTTGGCTAGTGTACTTACCATGTCAGACCATTAGAGTCTGACATAGTAAAGCATATGATGCCAAATGGCAAACATAAGCACTGTTTGAGTTACCTCAAAAAAACTCTCAGCATACTGAAGTACAAAGACACCACAGTCACTGTAATTTGTCTGCTGAGGAACCTTGGGGCAGCCACCTCGCACAGTCTTCAACATGTTACGCTCCCTGCCTTTTTTCAAGTCCCACTCCACCTGAAGGTATCTGCCACACACACAAAAGTTTTATTCATACTTAACATATGAACAACATAAAAATACAGACAGAACACAGGTGTTATGTGCAGCTTACCTCTGGCAATATTACGAAACCATTCTCATTCTGAATCCCTATTATACACCAACATCCAGAATTGACCTGTGGTATCAGTGCCAGTAATCTGCTGGCAGTTATCAATGTCAGGTTTCAATGAGGCTACATATCACAAAAAACTGTATGCTACTGCCGGTATGGAAAAATAATGACTGCCAAGTTGTTTCTGATTTTCCTCTATGAAATTCCACACTGAATTCTCTTTGGTCTGCAGATGCATGGAGAATGTTCATGCCCGATTTTACATTAATATCACCACATCCACATCCTCACTCAATTCACAATCTATGGTGCAAGATGGGTGGCACATCTCAGTCTTTCACAAGTCAGTTGCATCAAGCGAGTTTTTCCATTAACATTTTCCATCTTCTATGCTATGTGTATGTTACTTGCTGTGTGCCTGACAAGAAGCAAAAAGGGTACTCACTCTTTCAAAATCCTTATAACACCATTCCTTGAGGGCCCCATCAAAGAATCCATGATCAAAATACAGGCCCTGTAAACAAAACAGTTTTAATATTTCACACAACCTTAGACAAACAGCAGATGCAAGTCCAGAACATTTTAATTCAACCTCTTCTTTCTTATGCAAAAATTACCTTTGTATTTTATTCTGATCTGTCGAGATGTTTCATGCAAAGCGTGACAAGTTCAAATCACACAAATACACATTTACCTAGTCACATATTTTCTGGATCTGTCAAAGTCTACCATTCATATACTTGGACTCTGACCCCAGAGGCAGTTGTCATAACAGATCACATCAGTCAGACCCATCAAAACACTGCATGCGCATGCACACCTAGTACTTACTGTCTCAAGCCCACATTATACATGGATTTTTCCTTCTTGGCTGTTTCAGCAGATATAACTTTTCCCAACACATGGTCACCCTGCACACAAAGAAACACAAGTTCCTCAGCATTGTTTGCATCTTGTGTTACAACCCAAAACACAGTATTACAAGGCCTTGAGATCAGACAACACACTTGTTACCCAGTTGTTCATGTCCAACATCTTATGTTTGCTGCAATGGGGTTTGGGCTGAAAAACAAACTCGGCCATTCAACTCTACACGTTTACTCTATAGCTAACATTAGTCATTAGAGAGAGGTATGACCTGAAAGACACAGCTGGTCCATTTCTGACTGTGAATTGTGACCCATTTTTAGCTCTATATTGATATTGCATTTTCTCTTAATTTCTAAAAAGTCGGGGTGAAGAAGGGGGGTGACGATCTCTCTCCTCTCTCTCAAAAAAGTTACAATCCCTCAACATTTCGATTTCTTGAGAAGACAGCTGTCTTGGAACAACTCATCTTCAACAATAAATGAGCATCACGTTGCAAGCGACATCTGATCAGCACATGACGATCACTTTTCCACTCACGTCCTCCCTTCTCTCACTTAACACAATGATTCAGCACTTGATAGCGCAACAGTATGTGTTTACTTCATTCTGGGACTATTTTACATACATTATCACAGTTAACAGTGGAGGTTCTGTGGTCAGAATCACAGAATATCACCACTGTACACTTTCAGTGTTCTTACAGCCTAGCTGACCATTCAGGCCCCTCTAGGGCTGTGGCAACAGACAGAAAAAAGGCCCAATCTTGAAAAAGGAAACAAACACCAAAGACCTAAGTACAAAGATTTCTTCAACAAAGGTTAGTGAAAAGGTCACAGATGCAGCCAAACAGGGGGAGGGAGGGAGGGAGGGAACAGTAGGGAGAGAGGGTTGGGAGTGGTGGTGAAGGGGCAGGAGGGAAGGGAAGCGTCACTGTTATGGAAGGAGGGAACAGTAGGGAGAGAGGCTTGGGGGTGGTGAAGGGGCAGGAGGGAAGGGAAGCGTCACTGTTATGGAAGGAGGGAACAGTAGGGAGAGAGGCTTCGGGGGTGGTGAAGGGGCAGGAGGGAAGGGAAGCGTCACTGTTATGGAGGGAGGGAACAGTAGGGAGAGAGGCTTGGGGGGTGGTGAAGGGGCAGGAGGGAAGGGAAGCGTCACTGTTATGGAAGGAGGGAACAGTAGGGAGAGAGGCTTGGGGGGTGGTGAAGGGGCAGGAGGGAAGGGAAGCGTCACTGTTATGGAGGGAGGGAACAGTAGGGAGAGAGGCTTGGGGGGTGGTGAAGGGGCAGGAGGGAAGGGAAGCGTCACTGTTAACTATCTTTGAACTACAATCTTGCATTTGAGGTCTGGTAATCAAAACATAGGTAAGCCTAGAACCTGTGTTTCTGTATGCCCGTCCTGCTTTGATAAACAATCAAAGTCTAGACCATCTTTCTGAACCAGATCTATTGGATAATTTCTTTTTCTCCTACAGGATTCAAGCATTTGGAAAGAAAAATTACCTCAAAAATTCAAGCAAATGTACATAACACCCTTAAATCCTATCACACTGCTAGTTTGGTATGTGGAGTCTGTTTTCAATTGTCTCTGTGCATTTGCGTACCAGTATAAAGAGAAACCATGAGAATGTGTTCATGAACAGACACACCTGCTAACACCTGCTCCCTTCATGCGTGTAATTAGAGATGCAACTGCAAACACATGCTCTCTTTATGTGAAAGTGAAAGTGTATATGTATACTTACCTATGAGGTGGTGGTGGAAGGGTGTGGAGAGAGAGAGAGAGAGAGAGAGAGAGAGAGAGAGAGAGAGAGGAGAGAGAGAGAGAGGAGAGAGAGAGAGAGAGAGAGAGAGAGAGAGAAAGAGAGAGCACAGAGCTGCGAAGGCCTCAAAAAGCACAAAGTGTAGCATTTTGACATTTTTAAGTGTAGCATTCTAAGTTTTGATGTGTAGCACTCATATGTAATATCAAAAATCAGACTCAATAGCACTTTTAGTTGCACTTTGCTACACATGCCGTCATGATGGACTAAAATTATGAAAATCTCAAAAGTTACCATAGGTTTCCACTTGATCTTTGCAAAAAATAAAAGGGCCGACAAAACACACACACACACACACAAACACCATTTGACATGGTGGTAAAATCTTGACGATCTTCAGTGATTTCTTTTCCGATTTTTCTTCCTCTCTCCATTGAACCTGGCCATTAAAAAAAAAGAAGAAATCTACATGTAGTCTACAGTCTAAAAGATTTACATCATCTTGGCTCCATTTGGTAAGGTAAGGTAATGTTGCTTATAGCCCAGCTGACCGCAAAGGGCCATATCAGGGCTGTCACCATGTTGATGTCAACTCACAAGTCATAAAAAAAAACACACACAAAAAAACCCATTCACACATCTTTTAAAATACACCTTCTAAAAATGCACCAGAAATTTCGTTAAAAATCTTTCTTATGTAAAATCTTAGATCAGATGAAAAATGTTAATCTCTTTCAGAAATTCAAAGATCATGTCAGGTGGGACATCTCTGAACAAATTTTCCTGGAGTCACCAGCCACTATGGCGAAGTGGTTAGCGTTGCGGACTCCTGGCTGGGAGGTTGTGGGTTCGAATCCCATCAGAAGTCATATGGATTTTTCTGCCCTGACCGGCTCCTACCCAGAGTTGAGTTTGCTGCGGACTCAGTTGAGAGGACTGGGACCACACAGTGGAGTTTCATCCACTTAATGGATGCGTTTCTGAGAGTGTTGCTCAAATTTCCTGACCAACACTGCAGGTGTCTGTTATCTCTCGGGCCTGGTTGACACGGGGATATCTTATGAAAGGAAGCGTAGAGTACAGCCCTGTCATGTAGTCTCAGACCAAAATGGAAATCCGTAGCATCATCTTAATCATCCTCATTCTCATTGATCAGCATTAAAAAAAAAAGTCTCAAATTCTGTAGCCCTTCATGCCCTGCTCTCATGGTGACCTCAATTTCAATGTCCTCTCCACGTCTGTGGCCTTGGTTTGCTTCCGTACAATTTTTTATCCGTCTGCAAGTTGCATTCCTCATGCCAGAGGTCTTTGACACAAGCCTGTGTTTTGGGTTTCAGATCAGTGTGTGCGATAGACAATCTGCTCAACCTTTCCTCTGTGGCACTCTTGCCAAGTTGATCAACCACCTAGTTGCCTTGAATGCCCACATGGCTGGGAACTCAAGCAAAACCTATGTTGTATCCATCTGATTTCAGAGAGCTTGAAGTAAATCTGTGAAGGTTTTTTCTTCTTTTTTAAAATTTTTTTATAGGCACAGCATTTTGTCACAAAGGGTAGCACTGTAGCATGATCAATGAAAGTGGAGCAAGCTATGCCCAAAGCGCAGCACTTGGCAGCTCAGAGACAGACAGACACAGAAGCTGAGACATGACTGCAAGCATGTATGCATACGTGGATACAAGTATTTGCACTGTTGTGGTGCGTATGCCACAAGCATATATATGTGTGTGTGTGTGTGTGTGCGTGTGTGCGTGTGCGTGTGCGTGTGCGTGTGCGTGTGTGTGTGTGTGCGCGCGCGTGCTCTCAAGCGCTGTGCGAGCCAGGCACCAGTGACTGCACCCTACCTTAGAACTGGTACTAGGGGTGGTGGTGTCTGGTAAGGTGTCCTGACTGCTGTCATCAGCTGCAGACCCCTGTGTTTGGGACACACAATACGGGCACCAGTCAGCACTGTGAGTGTGATTGTGGCAGAATAGCTAAGGGAAAGGATAGCTTAAGTTTACAAAATTTCCAAAGGTCAGTGAGGTTCAGGGTTCCAAAACCTGGCGCCCCTTAGACGGTCAAAGAAATATATCCTTCCGATCTCCCAAATCATGACATGTCTGGCCTCCCAAATCAAAAACATACATGAGCAGACCTCCCGAGCTCCACTTGTATGAATATGCATGCAGAATGTCTATCCACGTAGCACTTCCTTTACTCTGTTTCTGGGGCCAGAATAGCTCAGTTGGTAGAGCGCCGGATTCGTAATCTTGGTGATCCTGGGGCTACAAGTTCGAATCTCCATCATGCCATTTCGGTATGGTGGATTTTTCCCTCGGAGTTAACACTGATTCTGACTCCATTTCCATACAGTCCTTCGAATGAGACTATAAACTGAGGTTCCATCAGTGTTGATTCTAGGATTTCAAAAAAGGGGGCCCAAGGGCCCCCTCACATAAAAAAAGGGGGCCCATAGGGTGAAAATGGGAGGCCCTCAAAACGCGTGAAAATTCAGATTTTAAAGCTTAATCACAATGATTACATTATGGCCAAAGTAAACTAAAACAACAAAAAGAAACAAGAAACGAGTTACATTTTATTACAGAAATGCACACACACACACACACACACACACACAGAGTACACACACATTCTGACATACCTTAGAAGACTTGTCTTTTTCTGGTGGTGCATGTACTCAGCTGAGCTCCCTTCTTGGCAGTCATACAGCAAGTGAGCAAGTCTGTTGTCACCTCATCATAGAATCCAGCAACTCTAAGCCTACCCCACAATTAATTCAGTCTCTTTATATGAAGTGACCATCACTATTGTCAAGATTTATATACCATCAGTATCACCTTAAGAAAACCCTTTAACTGTGAAAAGTCACTGTGTACACCTTCACCATACACAACTGAAAAGCTTTATACATATGTACAGCCCACAGAACTCCATTCATTTCTTGTAGATCCTCCTAGTCCTATCCTTCTGTTGCTTCCACTCTGCTGCAGCAGCTGTGAAGTCATGGTCATTGATGGGAGGACCTTCACATTTGATGTCATAGCACATTGAGGCTGCTTCTTTCAGCCGTTTCTCTGGCTGTCTGATGCATTGGCACTGAAACCACGCTCACAATTTGAGGCTGTCTTCTTTCACTCCCTGTTTTCACTGGAGGATGGCATTTTGGGCAACTGAACCCGCTCACAGAGTTTC
>CM031610.1:53569673-53592699 GCA_018398815.1 Conus ventricosus | reverse complement strand
TGACAAATGAAGCTGGCATTCACAGAATAATGGATACCAAATTCCAAGTGAGTCATACATACAAGATTGATAGACAGAGATAGATAGATAGTAGATTGATAGATATAGGTGTGTGGTATCCTAACCTTTGCTTGCTGAGTGGGAGTGGAAGCAGAAGCATCTCCGCTGGCCTCAAGCTCCTCATAGAAGGTGAAGAGGCAGGCTGGTAGTTGATGTGCTCCTGGGCCATCATGCCAGGAAAACATACCACTGCCAGGAACCAGTGAGCCCTGGTGGCACATACACACAATTTAGAGAGTGAGAGAGAGAGAAGAGACAGAGATCATCCTAGCTGTTAGACTTTGTTATTTTCTATATAAAAAAAAAATCAAAAAAAAAAAATCATGAAACATCAAGAAAACAATGAATCCCCTTCCTCCCCCCCCAAGGGTTTGAAGAAACAAGCATACAATAAACATCTCAACATACATAATAATCAGTGTATTGTCTTTGTTAGCAAATTGGCTATAGGCTATACTAGCCTGACAAAGAACAGTGTACAGTATACAGCACTAAATGAATAACTTGCCGTATCACCGATTTTGAAGTCTGCTGATTTAGCTGAATACATAACTACAGTTCTGCATTCGGATTCAAGCCCCATTTATCCCCAATATCTTACGCTTGTGTATGTGAATACTTGCACATTTTTATCTTCACTTTCTACACGCAATTACGTCCCTGACTCACATAAAAAAACGACATCAATAGGTATACTCAAAATGCGCCAACTCACTTTAAAAAAAGAAATGAATGAAAAAAAGCACATAACACAATACAACATACTGAACAACAAATTAAAAGGGTTAAATTTGTTGAAGCCACAGACATAAACAAGAAACACACCCACCCACACCCACATATTTACACACACACATGCAACCATAAACACATAAATCCACAGAACAGGCATACATAAAGCACACTGAAAACTGACAATCTCTTCTCACTTTTCATTGATGGGAATCAGCAGAAAATCTTTGCTGAAGATATCGACATGTCTTGTCCAGGTTTTGACTCTGCTGTGTCTCCTCTGAGGTGCCCTGTTGACAGCACAGCACAGAGGCGTGAGGGAAAAAGCTGTGTTCACTCACTTCAAGGTTCCTAAAGAATCGCACCATCAACAATAACGTACATGAAAACATGCCTGTAAATATTTCTGAGACAGTGGTAGATTGAATCTGAGGAGCCTGTGTATGCAATAGTGTGCATGGTGGCGCGAGTCTAGTGGTTACAACAATGTTCAAAAGATGGCACTGCACACACACACAAAATTGCATACATATTCCAATCACTCCAAGAAATTAATTCATATACTGTCTATTTGCTTGTAAGGGTGCTTTTATCAGTCATACAAACAGCACTTCTTTCGACAGTTATATGTTTATATCAACAAAATCAACTTACGTCATCTTTTCTTCTTCTTCATCCTGAGTTGATTTGGACTGTCGCTGGTCAGACGCTTGAAGAAAAATGAGCTGAATATATGTGTTCTTTGTTGGTCCACTTCATCAGTTTTTCCCGAAATAAATACCTGTAAGGCAAATAATGAGAATGTAACAACATTTCAAATGCTTGCATGATTGCCATCAGTTCTGATTTATCTCCCTGTTAAATAATCGCCACCCCCTCACAAAAGCCTCAATGAATTATGCACTGCTCATACTTCGTACAAACAGAAACTTCATGCTTGCACAAAAACAGCTTAAAATTTTTTTTCTTATATTGATATTACTGATTGAAATTCTGACATCACAAAGCAGCTCGTTTGAAGATGGCAATTAATGCATTAGATTAAAAAAAAAAACTGACAGCCCCACAGTATCATCTTCAAAAGACTGATCATCACTTCTGCTGTTCACCAAATTCACTGGTCATTTCCTTTTAATATCTTACTTTTTGAGGAAATCAGCTAAACAGTGATCACAATTACTTCTGAAAATGAAGTACATTACTCAAGATGGTGGCATATCAGCACATCGTCAAAAAAGCAGATACCAGATGTGATTTCATGCACAAGAGTTCACAAGAGTTGTCGCTCTTTGGTCAAAGCATCCACATTGGTACTCCAAGACAATACCCTGATTACACTCTGCAACTAGTGCAAGTGTGATTGCTGCTAAAGAACTTCTAGCCTAGTCTTTTTTACTTCAGCTTTTTTTCTCTTTTCAAATTAGTATTAGCTTCATCTTGCTTGTTGTATTCTTCTCGAACATGTGTACAAAATATGGCAAAACTGTATGACTGAACAGGTCTGTGTTTGTAAAAATGCACAGCCATTTTTTTTCTCGTGGTTTTCCTCAATGTCAGATACCTGCAAACTCAAAAGGAACTTGTTGCTATGATTGTAATGTGCTTCCTAAGTGATTCTGAAAATAGAACACTTTATTCCAAACTGGGATCATTTTGCTGCACAGGCAAAGCCAATTTTCTGCCAGGTTGTGGCATCCATACAGCATGCAATTTTTATCAACAAGTAAACAATAAGGCACTCATGCAAAACATGTTTGTCTTTACTCAGACATACATAAAAACTGATACTGTACAGCATGTGATCTATATCAGCAAAAAAAACCCCAAAAAAACCCATTAAATAAAGCACTCACAAAAAACAACTTTTTTGTTTATGCTCACATGTACACACCTAAAAATGAAAACTCAGTGACGCAAATGTTTTCCTTTGTTTAAATAAAACAGATACTAACTCAACAAAAAAACAAACAAACAAAAAACCAAATGGTAAGGGTGGTTACTCACTTCAAATAGAAATCCAAAATGACATCATTGAGAAACTCTCCTTCAGTCAAGCAGAAGAGGTCTTCATTTGTTATTGTGATGGCACCTTTGGCAGGGGGTGGTGGATATGACAATATTCTGTTGGAATGGATGGGAAACCTTTGCTTAAACAACATCACCATATCACTTTATATTAGAAAATCACAACAGCATTTATTTGAGATATTCCTATGTTAAAAAAAAAGGTACGCATATTAGTTTCTGTTCCCACTCTCTGTTTAACACAGTATATAATCATGTAAAAGTAATTGCAAACGATAGCCAGATTGCTAGCTGTATCTGGCTGAATTTGCAGCTAATGTAGAGGTGCCAAGGCTGTCTCCATACATGCCATTGAATGCACACATCCATTTGTACCCACTATTCTATAGCACCTTAAAAAGAAGAAGAAGGAGAGAGAGAGAGAGAGAGAGAGAGAGAGAGAGAGAGAGAGAGAGAGAGAGAGAGAGAGAGAGAGAGAGAGAGAGCCCAGTGGACCACAGTTACTCTACAGAGAAAGAACCTGAGGGAATTTGAATAAGAATTCCCCATTTTGGCACATTATACTGTACCATGTCAAACTGACTGCAGAACTTAAAGGAACAGAATGGCACATGGCTTAACGGTCAGAACTTAAAGGAACAGAATGGCACATGGCTTAACGGTCAGAGGGACAATCCTTTAATTCAAAATGATCGAGTCACCTTTTACGCAGGAAATGCCCCCAAACCATCACACCTGATCAGACAGAAGTCCCGGGCGTAATGAGTGATGAAGGGATTTTGCAAACACCAGAAGGCTGCTCCCAAGACATGCTAAGGGACCCCGAGAGCTGAAAAGCTGCTGATGGGCCAACATCGCCTCTCTAGTGCCCCAAAGCTCAGGACCGAGGAGTCTGTGTCAGCCCATTTGTAAAATAGTTTGAGAGATCCATCTGGACATAGTTATTATCACAATATCCTCCTGGTTGTTAGGGTTGACAGAGATACAGTGATGCTGTGAGGAACTATGCTCCTTTGACAAGTTTCCGATGTTACTAGAGGCACCTAGCCTACAGGGCACAGTTTCACGTCCTCGTTGTCCTAACATCCCAGGATGTGTGAAAGAACCTGTATATTGAGCGAGGCTCTGAGGAACTTGGGGGACGTTTGTAAACCAAGAATTCCAGGCAACAAAGGAGGAATACTGATGCATCCCACAGAAAGCAGACTGAACAAGGAAGGCTGGCTAAGTCATGGATCTTACAGCAGCATTTGCCAGAGGCGAGTGCGAGGACAAAGGTGGTGTAGAAAATGTAAGACAAAGGGTAGCAAGGAGGCTTGGATAATGGTCTAAGACCAAAAGAGGGTCCAGGACGGGGCTTTCTTATGGATACAGACAGCATCCCTGAGAGCAGCACTACAGAAAATTTCCCTAGAAAGTAAATCATCCTGGAATGCCATTACTAGTCTCTGCATGGTCTATGGGGGAACAAGGCATGATAATCAAAATGGTGGAATGTGGGTGGAGAGGGCAAAAAACAAAAAAAATGACGAGAGACACGAAATTGAAATGAATCATGGTTCACCATGTTCCATGCTTACAACTACTGCTAAAAGGGGGTAATGCTAGCAACAATATAAAAAACCATATGAGAGCTGACAGAATGGCAGTGTTACAATGAGCCATATCAAAAGCCTATCATGACCATTTTGTTTAAATTTGGCCAAAGAATGTGAGACAGAAATAGAAATATGCTTTACACCAGCAGTGATAATTATTTCCTAAAAATCTGGGAGTCAGACTCAGTGCAAAAAACCTGTTTCCAAATTTTCAGGGGGTCACACTTTATAACTGCTTGTAAATGTACTGAAAACCACACACACACACACACGTACGGTTTTGACTGGCCCACACACATAAAAACACAGAGAAAGAATTAGACAGAAATGGACATGAGATGCTATCATCACCAAGTTAATAAAAAGTCTCTTAGATTATGTTAAACATTGTTTATTTAGATTCGTGTTCCAATGTTAGAAAAGTGTTATCTAAAGTGAGTAAGTGTGAATACCTACATTATCAGGATTTCAACAGTGAAATTTGATGAGATGTCCTCTGTGATTTTCATCACAGAATTTACACAACGTGCGCCAGTTTTGTCAACATGGAAACATTTTATTATTTGATCATATTCAAGTGACTTTGCAATGACCATTGAAAGCCCGGTGACAAACAACAGGCAAGTGATGAATATTCATGGAACCTTTCACGAAACTATGTAGGTTGGCGGCCACTCTTGCACCGTGCGCCACACATTCCAAAGTCCTTAATGAAGCCATTTCGATTATCCGAACCAGCCATATAGCATAGATTGCCTATTCCATTCCGACATTTGTTCCATTCGCTGAATGATCACCTGGAAGCCACAGATGAACCGCGATTTTGCCTCTGAAAAGCTGAATTACATACGGTTTTCCATGCTGTTCACACTTGGCTGAATCTTGTGATCTTGTGGTCCAATCATAGACTTGAGTTGTCAAATTTGATGACTCTTGCTGGTTTTCAGCAGAGAAGAGTTCTAAGTGGAAGTTGTTCATCGATTCAGAACATTCTAAAACGTTGAGGAAATTTAAGTTTTTGATCAACTTTGATCGAGGTGGATCGGACTAAAGTGCTTTTACATGATGTGCTGCTCAGAGTAGCAATGCGTACAGGAGAAAATCACTGTGTCGCTGTAAATTTTGGTATGTTTTAGTGACGCACTGGACTGAATGCGCAAGAATGATCACTAACCAGAAATGTAGAGATGGCATTTGCACTACTGCAGTAACCACAAATTTGGACAGACTAAACGACAGGCTTTAGGTTGAAATCAGTTTGATAAGCTACAGTGAATGATATCAAAATACTATTCATTTTGCACTGAAGTTATAAGTAATGCTTACTATTTTTCAGAGTAAGCAACAAGCTGAAGTTTAAATGCTTTGTATTATTCAAGCCTAACAATTGGAATCACTCATAACAGCTATTTATACATTAATTCATTACATAATTTAATCAATTATTAACCCTTTCACCGCCATAGGCGCCTTTTGGCGACGGCAGAGCAGAGCGCCGAAGGGTGACCTAACTCCAGATACTCTCACGATCCAAGTTCATGAGATAAAAAGCCAGCAATAAACGTCATAGTTGGGGGATGGTCTGGCCCGTGCTCACAGCCATTTGCTTTGTCAGAACACTATTCAGTTCAGTGTTTTATCGACTTTGTTCCAATTGTTTTTTCCATTCACTATGACGTCACTACCAAGCACTTTACGTACTCGACCTTGCCGTACATTTACCACAGATCAAGTGCTGGGAATATTGATTAGACGGTCAGTTGTTCCTAATACAGATGAAGAAGACCCAGATTGTTACAAGGAAACAACGATAGTGAGGGCTTGACCGAATTATTGCAACGTGAAGCGTTGGACCGTGGCCAGATAGTTGGGAGAGGAGGCTGCTGACGAGAGATAAGACTAGACGCCCAACTCACTACCGCTGTGCCCCAGTGTTTTTCCGTTGAGCCAGCCAGCACTGACTGACTGTTCACTGACTGACTGATGGTTATGTGAGGAGGTGAGCTAAGACTAGGCAGTGAACTTCACACACGCTGTGGGCCGACACTTGCTGGTCGAGGTTGAAGGAAGCGTGGCCGACTGACATGTGAGAGGCGAGCCACAGAGACGTGTTGGGTGGGTTTTATGAATAGCTGAAGGGCTCTCAAAGGTTCAGAGACCAACAGGAACATGAATGACTTTGTGTTCATAAAAAAATATTACTGTTGAGAGTGAAAGGGACGTGTGTGTGTGTGTGTGTGTGTGTGTGTGTGTGTGTGGTGTGTGTGTGTGTGTGCGCGCGTGTGTGTGTATGTGTGCGTGTGTGTGTGTTCCCTTTTTCTTTTCTTACATGTGTACCAGTTAGGCATAAGCATGTGTGTGTGTGTGTGTGTGTGTGTGTGTGTGTGTGTGTGTGTGTGTGTGTGTGTGCGCGTGCGTGTGTGTGTTCCCTGCTATTGGAGTAGTTTTATTTGTGGCTGTTTCTTCCACTTTTCTGTTGGAAATATCATACTTTCTGGTCTTCAATTGTGAGTGGAGTATTTTTCCTCCCTTGTTGAGAGTTTGTTGGCATTCTTTCTTCATTTTTTATGTTTAGAAGGAACATAACATTCTATTTTCTATTTTGCATTTTTTTTGCACTTGAAAGTACTAAAAATTTGAAATTGTTGTTTACTTACCATTACGAACATGTTATGATATAATAAAAGTACAGTGTATCTCCTCCATTTTACAAAAAATAGCATGAGAATTGGTTGTTTAGTTCCAGAGATATCCGCATTTCACATACGCTGGTATAAAATAAGAGCTTTTTTGGAAAAATGGCTGGCGATGGGGATTTATGCAAAGTAGAATGTCTGGCGGTGAAAGGGTTAAACACACTTTTGAAGCACAAATGCATGATAATTCTTGGACTGAAGTCTTGCAAACCTTGACTTCTTAGGGAACAGAACAAAAAAAACCCAAAAAAACAAACAAAACCCTAAAAGAAACTATACAAAAAATGCAGTGAAATCCTCATGCACTCACCTTTCAATGGGGCCTACAAAACCTGTCCTGGGAGATGGGGAGCGACTGTCTCTGCTTTCCTGGCTGTTCATTGTCTCGTTCACATCACTGTTCAAATCCCTGCCCACTGAAATGGGGCCATTTGCCTTGCTCTGCCCCTCCCCACTGGGGACATGGTCTCCCTTATCATTCACCACCTGGGTGGGTAGAGATTGGGCTGCAGTCCTGATCTTATTGTAGCCTCTCAAAAGCAACTCTCCAGGACAAGGTGTTATAACTGGGGTGTAGATTTCACCAGCAAGTCATTAGCAGAGTCGTAGTTAATCTCCTGCAGAAAATCACTTAAACTGTGCACTTGGCTGTACAGCTGCAAGATCTGCCGCAGCCCTGGCTCGTCTAGCATTGTCTCCACAATCACGACAATCATGTTTTGCTGGGTATCTGCAAAATATGATCAATATCTGCAAAATATGAATCAATCAATATGATTAGAAACATGGCATGGCTAGGAATGGGATACAGGGATTTTACTGCTAAAAGTGGTTTTACACTATACTTACCTGTCCAAACAAATACTTCATCTGTTCATGATATAGGACGTCATCATATGATCAAGATGCCCCTCGACGCCCCCCCCCCCCCCCCCCCCAAAAAAAAAACCCACACACACATGAAAACAGAAAAAAGTGAAAACCAGCAAATGTCACACAAAAAAAAAAATTGCGGCAGTTGATACCGATGCACAGGTTACCATAACAGAAAAGGATCAATGAAATCATGGGGGTGAGCAGCTTAAGCACCTATTATAAATCAAGACAAAAAACATTCCAATTTTTCAGTCATGTCAGGAGGAAGGACCACCGGGGGTTTGTCTGTCCTTCCCCCGCGCAAAAAAAAACCAACACACGTGCCAAAGGCACAACGGCAGAGAGGCCTGGATTTTCATGACTTTTAATCCACTTTTGGGAAAAGGGGTTCGGGCCCCATAGAAAAAAGTCTGGAAAAAACACCCCCCTAAGCCAGACCTATGTCTGGGTCAACAGCAATGATCCCAGCTATGCAAAAACTGGGAGGCGGGGAGCCTCCTGTCCTTTAAAGGGAAAATTGGAATCTGAGGGGCGTTAACCTGCTTAACCTTTAATCCCCCGGGGCCTGGAGGACAATAAGGGCCCAGAGGAAAGATATCCAACGGCTACTCCCCGGGGCTAAAATTTTTGGTTAAAAGCGCACACGAGAAGGTGACAAAACCACATTGTGCCACTTCAGGACCAGGTCCCAGCCCGGGAAAGCAATAAACCTCACTTTTTTCACAAACAAAGCCAAAAACCAAAGACCTTTTTCAGAGTGAGGTCTCAAGAGAGCCCTCCCCGAGTGACAAAACCCCCAAGCCAAAAAACCCAAGACCAGGAACTCCATTTCTGCGGGACGGGTTCCAACAGTCCCCTTTAAAAAGCAATGTGCCACAAGCTCCAAAAGGAATGGTCATTGCATGTAAAAGTATCTCCCAAATTCTTAAGACTTTAGTGAAGCTGACCTAATCTTTTAACAGTGTTTGGGTTTTTTCCTACTGCTCTTACGAACCCCCGGGAAAAGGGGCCTCACTTAAATCCCAATCCCCAGCAACAGTAGAGAGATCCACAGCTTGACTGCCCTTAAAAGGCCTTCCAACTTTGTCCTGCAAGTAGGACTATTTTTGACCCCATAATTTTCTCCCTGCTTGAAAGACAGAAAAAACTAACAAAGAAAAAGATTTTTTGATCACAGGGGCCTAAGACGGGGTCGCATGCCACTTCCTCCATCTGGGGCCAAGACAAAATCCCTCTCACGGGAAGGGAATGGGAACCTATACCATGGGAAACCCGGGAGGTTGAATAACTTTTGGGCGCATAACGACCATGTCAGACAAAGCTTTCCCGGGCAGTTAGCCTGCCTCCAGGCCAAAATTTTTGTGGGGCAATGCAGTAATAAGACATCACGGATGCCCAACCCGTTTCCGCCTGGGAAAAAGCCGTGTCGACCTCCCTACCCTTTCTCTCTGGGCCTCCGTCCAACAGATAATCTTGTGCCTGTTCGCCTTTCCTTTCCCTTTGTTTTAAGATATTTTTGTTTTTGCTTCTTTGCTTATTTGTTGTGGCTTGGGGCCTTTAAAACCCTTTCATTCTTAGCCGGGGGGCTTTTGTTTTTGGGGGCTTTTTTCATTTTTTTAACCACCCATCCCCGCCTTTTCCCTTTTTCTCGGGACTCGCGACCTCGCCCCCGCCTTTTCGATCTTCGAAAGCGAACCCATCGCCGGGTTTCACCCTTTCGCCCATTTTTGGCCTTTACGCCCCTTTTTTCTCCAATCTCATCCCTTTTCCTTTCCATTCGGACCCCATTTTGTCAACTTTCACTCGCCACTCGGGTTTCCCCTTTCTTCGCCCCTCCCTTCCGCCCTTTTGGGCCCCCCCAAAAAACCCCGTCACTTTTCGATCGCCTTCCCACTAAAAACGAATTTCGTTATATTTACTACCTTCCAGTGTTTTCCCCCAAAATTGTTGAGCCTTTCATCCCCGATCCCCTCCTTTGTCTCCCCTTTGCGATCGGGCTTTCCGTTTTGTTCCCCCCCACCAGTGCCCAAAAGGGGGAAAAGGGGGACTAACGGTCGAACGCCCATTTTCTGGCAGTCGCCTCTCCCCGGGGGGGGCCCCCGGGGGGCGATTCCACGGGCAAACCCTCACGCACACGAAGCGTACATCTGAAGGAGGTTCCGCGCAGGGGGGCGCGACCATCTTACGTTCCCCCTCTAAAACCCCAAACGGCGGACACACATCGCGCGATCGAAACCAACAGGCAGTCCAGTCGGGCGGGGAATCGCCGTCATCGCCGACGTTTTTTCATCGCATCTTTCCCCAAGCCCAAAAACCCAAGGGGAAGGCCCCCCTGAAAACCCCGCCCGTTCTAAAACGTCCCGTTCCCCGCTGGACGCCTGTTCCCCTTCGTTCGCGAAGGAACCCTCCTTCCCATCAGCCGCGCCGGCGATCATCGGCCCCCGGGACCCTTGCCGAACCCCCGGGCCGGCACGGGGACGACTCGCGGCCGGAATCACCGCACGTCCCCGATCAAAAAAGACCTGACGCTAGCAAACCCCCCCCACTAACGTCACCCAGCTCACCCCCTCTCCCAAAAAGTGTCCGGTTTTTTACCACGACCCGGGCACAGGACGCAACAAAATCCGTGGAGGGCGTGGCAGTCTTTGGGGTACCCCCCAAAGACCACAACCCCGGGTCAGGTACGCAGGCATCGACTAGCTCGGATCTGGCGGCCCCTCTACACCACGACTGTTCGACCCACCCCGAACGATCGTTCAATCCTCCCCTAGGGGTACAGGAACGTGGGGAGCGGAACTTCTTCCGCTCCCTATTGGGCAAGGGCGTCCCACGTCCCGTTCCTCCGGGGGAGGATCGACCAGCGGACCAGGGGGATAACCTTGTCGTCCCTTGAGGCTTACGCTTCGACTCGGGCCATCCCCCTCATCCGCTACCAACACGGCCAGAAGCTCGGCGACCGAAACACCCAACCGACCCCTCTGCCACGCAGGGGGCCGGCAACGGAACCCCACCCGGGAGATGCAGGAGGCATTGCTCTCCCTTGGTGTTCAAGGGTTACCCGGGTCCCCGAGAACTCTGCCGTCTTGGCCGCCACAGCCCGTCCCCCCCCCTTTCATATCCTCCCCGGGACCGGTGGTTCTATTCCCCCGAGAGGAATGCAGTGGCTTAGCTCGGACTCTTTCCCTGCACCCATCTCGGTTCCCCCCCCCCCCCCCCCCTCATGTGGCATCCGCATCCCAGAGCTGGAATCGACCTGGGGCCCCCTTCCTCTCAGGCGCTGTCCCGATCGCGGTCCCCTAGTTTACAATCCGATTATTGAATCACCGGGAGCCGTCCCGATTTTTCACGTTCTTTCCAACGAGGTCGGGACTCCCACGCACTCCCTGACCTGGCCTACTGAAGGTGGACCTGGAACTTCTCCTTCACGAAGACACTGACCCACACTTTGAGGAGGGCTCGAGGATTCTCTTGCCCCAGTCTGGTGACCCTTTCCAATTTGGAAGGCTGCGCCCTGATCTTGTTGTTAGGAATCCCCTCCATCTAACAACATCTTCTCTCTCCTTATCCCGTTTCACTGGGGGGGTCCCCCCCTACCCAGCGATCACGGCCAGGATAGCCGCCCCCCGACCCTTCAACACCTTTGGAGGGACAGATCGGGCCTCCTCGCCAGGGTGCACATGCCGTCCCTCCGGCCGGGGATTGACTTTCTTGTCAGCCCCCAACGACGGCCTCCGTAGAGTAGTCCTCAGACTCGCGTCAGGCCCCCCCAGGTCTTTTCTCTCTTCACTCCAATCCGGCCACCAGGGAGATTGCCATTTCCCTGGCCGACCACAGGCTCACGTCCCAACCTCTCCCCCCTTCCCCCCGGGGGGGGGGGGGGGGGGGGGGGGGGGGGGGGGGCCCATCCACCTCTCTTTCTATCAAAACCCTGATAGAGTGGAAAGAATTAGCCAGGCTGGCAATTCTAACAACACCACCGCGGAGCACTCCTTCATTGACATGTTCCTACAGCGAGCTGAGGAACCTGCCAAAGGAGGCGGCAACAGTCTCAGCGTCTTCGGACCCTGACGACACTGAGGCAGACCCCAGCCTGTTTGATGACCCTCTGATGCGAATACCTTATCAACAAGATAGCCCCACCACCTTGGGCTTGCGGCGGACAGCGCAGCCAGGAGATCTCACTTTAACTGCCTTTTGGCAGTGAGAGATGCTATGCTATCACAGGCCCATCTCTCCCCCGCGCTTAAGGCGGCCTTATCGCTGCATTCCTCCGGGTCAGGAGCAGTCGCTTTTTCGGCGACTACTCTGCGGCTGTCTTACCCATGCCGTCGAGGAGCGCAAACAGGCCGCTTCTTTTGGCGACAAGACCCCCTCGTCAGCAGCGCCCTTTATAGACCAAATCTTTCGTCAGGCCCTACCCCCATCCAGACCCAGCCCTACCCCAAGCAGCGTCACTCAAGGCCCCGCCAACACCATACTTCCACCCTCCTAGGCCCCAAACCGAAAAACCCCCAACATAATTTTCGGTTCGGCCAACAGGCCCGGCCCCGAGGTGACTAGCAGACTCGCCTTCCAGAGGCGGGAATGTCAGTCTCCTCTACCCTCCTCGTGCCCCTCTGCCCCCCCCTGGCAAGGTGATCAGTCGTCCCGGCATGCCCACCAGGGGCAGCGCATGGGTCCTCAACCCCTTGGGGTAGTAAACTGTTTCTAACAGAGGGGTTCCGTCTACCCCTGGGCACACGAACCGCCCCCCTCATCTGTCCTCCCCCCCTCCTTCCCCCGTCGATCCAAACCGCCCCCCCAGGCGAGCACTTCGCCTGGGACATCGAGGAGCTTTTCTCCGGAAGGGCGCCATCACCCGAGATAACCCACCCCAACCCCGGTTTACTCTCCGTCTGTTTGTATCCCCGGCAAGACCTCGGGCGCTGGAGCCCATCCTCGACCTTTCCCCTTCTCAAACAAATTCCATTCCAGGCCAACCAGATTCAAGATGGAGACCCCGGCCCAGATCAGGGACTCCATCCACCATCTGGACTGGCCCACTTCATAGATCTGAAAGATTCCTACTTCAGATCCTCATTCACCCGTCCCAAAACGATACACCTTCGTTTTCGTCTGGCGGGGCCGGGTGTTTTCAATACAAGGCCACCCCTTCGGACTCTCCCTGGCTCCCTTCCTCTTCACGAAGGTAGTCAAGGAGATGCCGCCCTTGCCAGAACAGGAGGGCATTCGCCTATTGGTTAACCACCTCGGACGACCTGCTCCGTCTTGGCTCGCCCACTCAGGCCCTGGCCAATCCCACACCTCCAAACTTCAACACCTGTGCTCCTCTCTGGGGTTAGACACACCCCTCAAGTGCGAGCTCTCGCCCAGTCAGGAGCGTTCACCTTTCTGGCATGAGCTTCGACACCCCACCTCCATGTATCTCTCCGACCCCTGAGAGGGTCCGCCCGCCTAGTGGGATCTCAACTCTCCACCTTCGTCTCTCTCCCTTTACTTCGCAAGGACAACTTTCCTCCCCTTCTGGGATGATGGAGTCCCTTGTCTCCTTACATTTCCCCTTAGGCATAGTTCCCAAGCGACAGCTTCAGAGGGAGCTCCACCGTCGTTGGTCCCCAGACCAACGCCAGCTGGAACCAACCATTCCCCTAGGGCCCGTTTCGGTTTTGGGCCACGGAAGTGGCTCAGCCCCGTCCACCCTGGCCACCGGAGTTCCCATTCTCCCTCCCATCCAGGCCCTGGAACTTTACCCAGACGCCCCAACTCGGGCAGGGGCCCATTTTGGGGGGCAGTCAAGCTCGGGGGTATTTGGGACTCTGCTTCGTCTTCACATCAACAACTTGAACTTGGAAAGGCGGTCAGGCTCGCCCTCGCTTCCTCCACTTCAGTCCATGGTCTCCCACCGAATTGTTTCTCCTTACACGGACAACACTTCCGGTAGCTTTTTACATCAACAAGGGCGGGGGGGGGGGGGGGGGTGGGGGGGGGGGCCACACACCCATCGGCCTCACACCCTCCGTACAGAGGCCCCTCCTCCGCTGGTGTCACACGCAGGGGGATCTCCCTTCGCGCGAGACATATAGCAAGGGACACACAACAGTCCAGGCAGACTCCTCTCCAGCCGCTCCAAGTCTGTACTCCACACAGATTGGACCACTTTCTCACAGGCAGACCTAACAAACCGTGTGGGAACATTGGTTCAGACAGATATCGACCCTTATGCCACACGATTCAACCCACCGTCTGCCAGTGCATGTGTCTCCGGTCCGCCGGACCCCCAGGCGTTTTTCGCCATCGACGCCCTATCCCTTCCTGGTCCGGGCCTCATAGCTTAACGCCTTCCCTCCCTTCCCGATCCTCCCACAAGGTGGATCAGGAAGGCGAGACTCGAGAGACCCAGGCTCAATTCTCATAGCCCCATGGTGGCCCCACAGTCCCTGGTTCCCGGACCTCAAGTCCCTCATCTCACGCACCCCCCGTCACCAGTGAAACACCAGGTGGACATGCTCAGAGGGCACCTCGTTCGGGTCGCCGCCGCCCTCACTCAATCCCGCAGATGCTCGCCTCCACGCCTGGCTTCTGTGCAGCCCAGTTGCGATCATTCCAAAATCCACCTCTCGAACGGACAGGTCCAGACCGTCCGCATTATCCTCTCCATCGCCGGGGCTCTTCAGGGACTCACGAGACCTAGCCATGTCCTCTCGCAGAGCTAGCACAGAGTCCCTTTATACGATTAAGATGCGGAAATGGGTCTCATGGTGCAAAGGACAATTCTGTCCCCTCACGATCGCACTCCTCCAATATCCAGATAGGAAAATTTCCCTGTCCCAACCTTTCACCTCTCTGCTAGCTCCACCGGGGCTACAGGACGGCCAACTGCACGACCATCACCGCCAAATGGGCGACGGACTTCCTTGAGAATGACTTCCTTCTCAAGAGCTCTCCAGAGGGGCTGTTCATCGTGAGCCCAATCCCTAGAGCGTCCCCCTTTGGGACCCTCTTCAATCTGTACTTGACGTCCTCAAAACACCCCTTTGAGCCTTTGTCCTCTGTTCCTTTCGACCTTCTGTCTATGAAGACTACCTTTCTCCTCGCCCTACGCCCTCGGCTTCCGCCAGAAGCGAGGCGAGAATCCATGCCCCTTAGCGGGGAACCCAGAGACATTGCCTTCCACAGAGACGGCTCCGACTCTCTGAAGTTCCTTCCGAATTCCTAGCGAAGAACCAGGAACCCTGTATGCCCTCGTCCTTACCTCGTCATTCCGCCTCTGGCGGATACCCTAGGGGGAAACTCCTCTTTCGGACATAGCCCTATGCCCCTCTCAGATGTCTAACACCCTACTGGGAACGCTGGCCGCCCCAGGCGCGTTTCGCAAAGACCGTCTCTTTATTTCCATCAACCCAGTAACACGAAAAGACATCTCAGCTGGCACTGTCCTCTAGTGCTCTCCCAGACGGTCAGAACGGCCTATACCCAGGCTCCAAGGACCTCCCCGTCTTGTCCCCCCGGGCCTCATGAGTCAGAGAGCGCTGGCCGCTTCGGCAGCATTCCAGCACCGGTCCCATGCGCCCCTCCTTGGATGCAAGCCATTCTTGCGTCGAAAATCCCTCATAAAATTTTATTTAGGGACATCCGCATGACCCAGGGCTGATTGTTCTAATGAATTATCCTTTGTGGCGGCAAAGCATCCCATAATCGGCGTAACCCCAGGAACCACTAGGGCACGTCGCCCACATCTCCTTTTCCTATGAATTCTGCTATTGTATGACTTGGTACCGATATATCCCAAAATGGGAGTTTGTATATACTCCCTGTTTTGCAAGTATACATACAATGTCAGACTCTAATGCCCGCCCTGCCCTTCCCCACTAGCGCCAAGGTTTCGGGGTTTACCTTGCGCGCAGGCAGGCCTCGATAATGGAGGAACGGGAGTCCGACACTGCATTCTCCCTACGCGGAAGCGGGTTGGGCATCACGTGACTGTCTTATTACTGCTATTAGCCACACAAACACTTCGTGCCTGGCAGAGCAGACAAACTGCCGAGCATGCTATTGTCTGAACATGGTTTAAGTATACTAGCCAAACAGGGAGTATAATACAAACTCCCAATTATGTCCACTATCAAGTGCACATATCAGAATCAATTTTGACACTTCCCTCATGACACTTGATTTAGATTGTAGCAACATGAAAGAGGTGAGAGGTTAGGAAACGAAGTATGCAAAGCATCCCGTCCCTGGACATTGCCAGGGCATCCCACAGCAAATGCTTTGTGGTCCAGAAACGGAATATCAACCTTGGAAGTTGGTTGTCCCAACCTGGCGGCAAACACGTCAACGTGAGGGGTCCCAGAACTTTTGCATACTGATCTGAAGATGGCTTTGTTCAACATCCACTCCCAAGGCAAAATGCTGACCCTTTTTCGTTTTATGAAAGAGAGCCGCCAGAAACTTTCAGCATGCCATGGACATGGCTCCAGGGAGACAGATCTTCATGGACTGGCAGAACAGACGGAGTGACACTGGCAGATCATCAAACCCAAGCAGCCAAGAGCAACTGGTTTTCAGATAAGCCACCACAGTAAATAGTCTGTGCACACAGTAACAGTCTTGCCTTCAACATCTGAGACTATTCCCCTTCAGGGTTAGAAAGATCACTCCACAAACTGAGGATGTTCATAACACTGTCTGCTGCCTCCTGGCTAGGACCCAGGAATACTGGGTTCCCAAAACAGAGGATAGAAATGCAACACTCCAACCCCACTCATTTGTGTCAGCACATACAGCGTGCGACAATGGGGAAGAAGGCAAGGAACCTGATTACAACCAAACAGGTCAAGCCAATGTTGGATCATAAAAGTCTGTGACCTGGACAGCAGAATGGTCCCAGCAGGCCGACAACTCATCTCACAGGTGTCACCCACAGTCCACTGAGAGGGGGCGATTGGGTAACACACACCACGAGTGATCTTACCCACAGGCATGAACATCACCCACTCATAGTTGTAAGCTGGTCTGGAGATGCAGACTGACACTAGACGAGCACTGGCCAAACCCGCAAGACAAACAGAATTTTGTTCATCAGAGAGCGTCATATCCACACGGATGACAAAATCCAGAGTGTACCCGGTTGGACTGTTGGACGCCTCCAGACAACCCAGAAAGGAAAAGGTCTGCTTGAGAGCATAAAGACCCTTGAAAATTTTGATGATTTTGAACAGGATCTGCGTCTCACCAATGAGATGACCATGTCCATCACTTTTTGAACAGGTTCTGTGTCTCACCAATGAGATGACTGTGTCCATCACTGTGATGAATTCTAGAAGGCTGAAAGATGAGACTGAAAGAAAGAACCTTGAAAGCAAAGACCTTTCTCTGGGAGGCAATCCAGAGGAACTTCTAGAATGACCTGTGAATGGGGATATGGAGGAATGCATCCAAAAGATTCAGGCTCACTGCCCAATTTGAGATGAATAGAAGCACATAATCTCAAAACAATCTCCATGGTAAACTTCAGGGAAGGAAACAAGTTTCAGCCTGCTAAGGTGGATCATGGGCCTCCACTGTCCTTTTCTTCAGAATAAAAAAAGAGGATGGAGTAAAATCTCGGAGGACAAGGAACACAAACCTCTGAAATAGCACCCTTTCAAACTTGTGAATCCACCTCTGCAATAAGAACAGTGACCTTGCTGGATCTGAAGGAACCTTAGTCCAAACCAGGGGAAGATGTCAGAAGGAGTGGTGTGCAAAAAAGGAAATAAATCTTGAGACTCTCTCTGACCACTACAACCCACTTGTTTAAAGGGAAGGCCTCCCTCTGAGGGAAGAAGGCCAAGAGACAATCCTCTGCTGGAATTGTCTCTGTGGAACAAAGATTGTCACATCTTCCAGCCGCAGCCCAAGATCGATCCTGTTTAGAGGAGTAAGTGCAAAGGCAGGGGAGGTGAGGGGCTGATTTCTTTTTTCATTTATTTTCTTCTCTTTAATACATCTTTTTTTCCTTTTTCTCCTGTCTCTTTTCTTGTTAAGGCTCTCCCTTTCTTTCTTTCCCTCTATTTTCTGTTGGATATACCATACTGGCTAGTAAAACCAAAATTCTCAAAAGGTGGGCCAAGGATATGGAAAAGGAGACGGAATTTTGACAATCTTAGTTTGACTTAAATGCCGACCAGCAGTCAGGGTTCAAATACACCATGCGCATAGCCAAGCGAGTGTCCCTGTTGCACCGGACACACCTTTTTATGAGGGGTTTCAGATGCCCAGGCCCCCAGGCAATGTTCACCAAGCTTGCCCTTTCGCAGCAGGAACTCATATTGAATCTCCTCCCAATGAAAACTGGCCAACTCTGAGCCTTGTCAGGGGAAGGATTTAGCCTATCTTTACAAAAACACTTGCCTCAGCCATTCTTTGTCACTTTAAAGTGCCGAGGAGTCAAAAGGCAGAGTGCATTGGGGAGACACTGCCTGTCCCGCACTTGGCACCAGTGCAACTGGGAGAAGTGTTGCTCACTACCACAACTGCACATAATCAAGAAAGCCTACACAACTAAGTTCAAAGGGGGAACACTTGGAGCAAAAATGCAGTCCTGTGAGTGTAGCTCAAGGAGTGGTAGCAACAGGAAAGGCAGACGTAGATTTTGCATCTGAAGCAGAGGGAATGATAGACAATGAAAAAGACTCCATAGTCATGACGGCAGTCAAATACTGTACGGAGATGCAATAAAGCACAACTTGCTGATGTTCACAGACAAAAGTCTCCCTTGTAAAAGAAATGAAAAAAAGCTTCCTTTGTCAATAAAAACTGAACCTAAAACTATACTAATAAAAGACTGCAAGAGAGGATCTAGGAGTGCCGCTTCCATTGTCAAATAAAAACTGAACCTAAAACTATACTAATAAAAGACTGCAAGAGACAGAGATGGGATTCTCATATGTGAAAAAAGGGAAAAAAAAAGTGGCGGGGTCCGGGGGCCGCTGAAGGCCCCCGGTGGGTTCCAGGGGCAAAGCCCCTGGTGGGGTCAGGGGGCAAAGCCCCCTGAAGCTGAAGATTTTTAGAATTTAACCTGCAAAATCAGCATCTGAGACACCAAAGTATTCAAAAGTTTTAATAACCTTGATCCTACAAAAAAAAAGACTTTCTCACCTTCGCCATTGATGTCTGTCAGGAAATCATGAAGACCATGACACAGGATTGGTGATTTTCCAGTTGCTAATAGTCGCACAATTTTCCAGCAGTTGCAAGTCAGTTTCTCATTACAGTCCTTCCCATCACCACATTTCAGCGAGCAGTTTAGTTTCTAATAGCAATAGCCATCCTTCAAAAATACTTATTAAAAAAGTTTACCTGAACACCAATCAAATAATTTTTTATAGTTGTCCTTCAAAATACCACGGGGGATTCTGATTCCTTTATAGAATAGGCCCAAATATAAGTGAGAGAGTTGACTAAGGAATCATATTCAAAGTGTGCAAATTGTGAAGGTTTAACTCATTGTGTGCCCACAAGCAGTTTTTTTCTTTTCAACTTGATCCATCTCTATTACAATAAGAAAAAAAACACTTTCACACTTCTGATACTCCTCAACATTAATGATGTCACTTGCTAAATCTAGTCACCAGAGTAAAGTATGCATGCATATCTGCCGGTCTGCTCCGTTTGTATGAATGTGTGGTAACTGATTTTTTTCCCCCCATGATATCTTTTCGAGAAAAAAAAGATTTTTGTGACGCGGTGGTATAGGTAAAAAACATTCTTATTATTTTTACTACTACTACTACTATTACTTTTTCCGTACTATCGCGTTTAGGCTACTTATGTTTTGTTTGCTTGTCTGTAGAATGTCAATAACACCCTTGCAATTTTTTTGTTTTGATCTCTCTCTCACTAAAATAGTTTGTTGTATGCTATTTATTACGTAAAATATTGACTACACAATTGTGTATACTGTGACATTGATGTAACCTGTTTTTTCAAAGAGAACCTTCATTGCAAAATAATCAGCTTGATGATTGTGGGCATTACATCTATCTGAGATAACAGCAATAATATTAATATCATTACTTCAACAAAACAAATAGCATTACTCTTCACAGAGAGAGAGAGAGAGAGAGAGAGAGAGACGGGGTGGGAGTGGGGGTGGTGGGTAGACTCGCCGATGCTCCAAACGATCCAAGAGTCTCGTTTGTAAGACGATCTTTCACTCTTGCTAGGTGCTTTTCAGCAAGAACGTGGTTGATCAATGCTGACTTGCCCGTGAGCCATACTTGATCGCGTCATTAAAACCATGTGCAGACTGCTTGTCCTGGGTAGGTGATTTTCCTCATGCAGTCTTTCAGTCTGAGAATCACACTGTGGCTGACGGCACCTTTGGAACTGGTCAGCACCACTTTTGCGCTCACTTCCTCCTCCAACCACTTCCAAGTCCATTTCTTTTTAACTGAAGCATCGACTTCCTTCGCAAGAACTTCTCGCTTTCTGCTATCTGACGAAACATTCGGTTTTCGCTACTCTCGTCAAACCGAAAGAAAATGGCGTCAGGAAAAAAATTCGCAAACAGTTTGCCGCGTTCTCAAACATCAACTTCCGCTTTGATAGTTTCGGTCAACCGCAGAATGAACACAAAGACATCATCTCGACCGGCCCAAGCAGAAACCGGAAACATCCATTTGCGAACGGATTCAATTGAGAACACAATATCGATCGACTTCTCGCCGTACATTGGCTTCATCACAAACCTATCTCTACCCCCCCCCCCCCCCCCCCCCCCCCCCCAATTTTCTCAACGGATTTACACTGATCTCAAAAAACGACCCCTGGGGCTATCAAAAAGACGGAATCCGCCAATCGGCGAAAAATCCCATCTCTGAAGAGAGGATCTAGGAGTGCAAAAAAAAACCCCCCCAAAAACCCAACCCTAAGACCAGACACCAAAGAACAGACAGAGAGGGGAGGGGGGGGGGTGTCTCTTGCCAAGGAAAAGAAGAAAACTGATCAATTTTTGGATATAACTCAATGAAGTGAACTCACTAAGGCTACCACTCTTACTGCCTAATTTGTTATGAAGGTGAGTCAGCTCCCAGCTCTCATTTTTCATTTTCTAAAGGAGGAAAGCCTGATGATATGGCGATGTTCCATACAGTACCGATAAGGCATTGGACTGGACAAGTAGGAATGAGAGAAACCAACACACACACACACAGACATACACACACACACACACATGACAATTACATTACACACAGTGACAAAGAAAATATGACAGATGGGGGACTACCAAAGGTGAGGATACTGATTTTTGCCTTGAACTTTATAACAAGCAATCTGCCGCTATGCCATCAACAGTCCCCTTCTGATATCTCAGCTGGGGTAATCCCACATTTTGCTCCAATGAAAGATAATTGCATGAGCCAAAGGGATAGTGGCTGACATTTATAAAGTACGTCTTGAGTGTAACTGAGTCATAATGAACGCAAATATTCAGTGCACAATACTGAAAATGGAGGGATAGGTATTCCAAAAATTGAAGAATATATAAAGGCATTGAAACTAATGTGGATAAGGAAAATATTAACCAAAAAACCAAAATGGGTGGTAATGTTGCTGTCACAATGTCCAAAATTAGAATCAATTCATAAAATTGGACCGCAGTTTTTTTTAATAGTAAAACTAGTTCTAACGACTTCTGGAGAGATGTTTTTGGCGTATATAGTAAATTTTGTAATCAAGTAGAATTAAATGAAGGGCATGAACTTGCATCAGAGCCCATATTCTACCATGAAAAATTCAAGATTGCCAACAAGACTTTTCATTACAAGAAATGGACACAAAATAATATATATATAATAGTGAAGGATTTACTGACGAAAACAGCAATTTCCTGCCTTTTAGATTTCATTTATCCAAAAAGTCGGAACAAAAACAAAACTTTTTAGAATACACAAGTTGTAGACAATCAATAATAAAAATACTAGAGGAGTAAAAATATCTGTAGTCAAGATAATGTTAGTGAAAAAGTGAGTAAAGCTGTACAGTCGACAGTTAAAGTACAAAGAGGATCAAAGGTATACTATGAATTGCTTCTAGAGAAAATTGAAATATTAAATATCAAGCCTTTCATGCAATGGGAAAAGACATTCCATAATACAACCGATTGATTGGGAAGTAGTGTTGAAAAAAATAAGGAAAATAAAAGAAGTTAAATTAAAATGGTTTCAAACCAGAATATGCTATAGAATTCTGGTGACAAATAATGTCTTAAGCAAAATGGGCATTGCTGACAGTAGTTTGTGTAGTGTAATTTCTGCCAAAAAGAGAAAGATACAACAGAACACTACTTATTTACCTGTCAACATTCATGTCTTTTTTGGTGGGAATTAGAGAAAGTCATGAAAGAAAACTGTGGGAAACTGCAAACGTCTTCATTATAAACTTTGAACATGTCCTCTTTGGCGCAGAAGACAACAGTAAAACTGATGAAGTATTGCCTCTTCGGCGCAGAAGACAACAGTAAAACTGATGAAGTATTTGACATTATTAGTTTGTTAGGAAAATTTCATGTATACAAATGCAGAATAAACAAAACAAAGCCAAACATACATGTCTTTTTGAAAGAATTGCGTATCAAATACAAGATAGAAAAATATGCACATGATTTAGAGATGAAGCAATACGAGTTCCAAACAAAATGGTATCCACAGACCTGCCTACCTCATGTTATGCTCATCAGTACTAAACCACAGAGATTTTCAGTAATTTTGCATTTTCCTTCAGTAATTCCACGGACGCGTAATACACGGCATTTTTTGAACAATAATGTGTACAAAACTCCAACTACATTTTAACATTTTAAAAAAAAATATAAACAGAAAGAAAAAAAAACACCCGAAGGTGCGGGGAGGACCCAGAGAAGCACTGTCTTCACCTGCCTTTAGAGCAGTCCTGTACCACCCTTGGCCTGCCTGGTGACGAGTGGGCCTGATATCAAGGCACGTTCGCAGCAGACATCTTCCCATTATGACTCAAGCCACCGCGAAAAACACT
>CM031610.1:53474183-53568673 GCA_018398815.1 Conus ventricosus | reverse complement strand
GTTTGGGGGGGACTTTTGGGGGGGTGAAGAAGGGCCGAGCTTGGGGGGGAAAGGAAGTGTTGGGGGGGTTTTTAAATGAATGCTGAAGGGCTCTAAAAGGTTCAGGACCAACGGAATAATGACTTTGTGTTCATAAAAAAATATACTGGTTGAGAGTGAAAGGGACGTGGTGTGTGTGTGTGTGTGTGGGGTGTGTGTGTGTGTGTGTTGTGTGGTGTGTGGCGCGCGTGTGTGTGTATGTGTGCGTGTGTGTGTGTTTCCCTTTTTCTTTCTTACATGTGTACCAGTTAGGCATAAGCATGTGTGTGTGTGTGTGTGTGTGTGTGTGTGTGTGTGTGTGTGTGTGTGTGGTGTGTGCGCGTGCGTGTGTGTGTTCCCTGCTATTGGAGTAGTTTTATTTGTGGCTGTTTCTTCCACTTTTCTGTTGGAAATATCATACTTTCTGGTCTTCAATTGTGAGTGGAGTATTTTCCTCCCTTGTTGAGAGTTTGTTGGCATTCTTTCTTCATTTTTTATGTTTAGAAGGAACATAACATTCTATTTTCTATTTTGCATTTTTTTTGCACTTGAAAGTACTAAAAATTTGAAATTGTGTTACTTACCATTACGAACATGTTATGATATAATAAAAGTACAGTGTATCTCCTCCATTTTACAAAAAATAGCATGAGAATTGGTTGTTTTAGTTCCAGAGATATCCGCATTTCACATACGCTGGTATAAAATAAGAGCTTTTTGGAAAAAATGGCTGGCGATGGGGATTTATGCAAATAGAATTCTGGCGGTGAAAGGGTTAAACACACTTTTGAAGCCCCAAATGCATGATAATTCTTGGACTGAAGTCTTGCAAACCTTGACTTCTTGGGGAACAAACAAAAAAAACCCAAAAAAACAAACAAAACCCTAAAAGAAACTATACAAAAATGCAGTGAAATCCTCATGCACTCACCTTTCAATGGGCCTACAAAACCTGTCCTGGGAGATGGGGAGCGACTGTCTCTGCTTTCCTGGCTGTTCATTGTCTCGTTCACATCACTGTTCAAATCCCTGCCCACTGAAATGGGGCCATTTGCCTTGCTCTGCCCCTCCCCACTGGGGACATGTCTCCCTTATCATTCACCACCGGGTGGGTAGAGATTGGGCTGCATCCTGATCTTATTGTAGCCTCTCAAAAGCAACTCTCCAGACAAGGTGTTATAACTGGGGTGTAGATTTCACCAGCAAGTCATTAGCAGAGTCGTAGTTAATCTCCGGCAGAAAATCACTTAAACTGTGCACTTGGCTGTAACAGCTGCAAGATCTGCCGCAGCCCTGGCTCGTCTAGCATTGTCTCCACAATCACGACAATCATGTTTTGCTGGGTATCTGCAAAATATGAATCAATATCTGCAAAATATGAATCAATCAATATGATTAAAAAACATGGCATGGCTAGGAATGGGATACGGGGATTTTACTGCTAAAAGTGGTTTTAACACTATACTTACCTGTCCAAACAATACTTCATCTGTTCATGATATAGGACGTCATCATATGATCAAGATGCCCCTCGACGCCCCCCCCCCCCCCCCCCCAAAAACACACACACACATGATAAACAAAAAAAGTGCAAACCACAAATGTGCACACAAAAAAATATATTGCAGGCAGTGATGATACCGGATGCACGGGTTGACCATAACAGAAAGGATCAATGAGTAATCAGTGGGAGTGTGATGCAGCTTAAGCACCTATTATGAAATCAAGACAATAAACTGTCCATACTTTCAGTCATGTCATGGAGGAAGGACCATCCAAGGGTTGTCTGTCACTTCCAGCCTGCTGCATATACTAACCAACACACTGTCCCAGAAGGCACAACTGGCAGAGAGGGCCTGGACTTCATGTACTCTTATATCCACTTTTGGGAAAAGCGGTTTCTGGCCATAGACAAAAGTCTGGCAAAACACCTCCCTAAGCCAGACGCTACTGTCTGGGTCTAACAGCAATGACTCCCAGGCTATGCAACAACTGGGAGGTCAGGGAGCCTGACTCTGTCCTTTGAAGGCAATTTGGAATTCTGAGAGGGCAGTTAACCTGCTTAACCTTTAATCACCTGGGCCTGGGACTGGACAATGAAGGGGCCAGCAGAGGCAAGATTATCATCAACGGCTACTCTCTGGGCTCAAAATTCTTGGTTAAGAAGCGCACAGCGAGAAGGTGACAAAACCATCATTGTGCCACTTCAGGGACCATGGGTCCCAGGCCCTGGAGAAGCCATGAACCTCACTCTTTTCGACAAACAGAAACCAAGATAACCTAAAGACCTTTTTCAGAGTGAGGTTCTCAAGAGAGCCCTCACCGAGTGACTAAAAGTCCCCAGAGTCCAGATATTCCAAGACCAATGGTAGACTCCCATTTCGTGCATGGACTGGTTCCAACAGTCCCTAATAAGCAATGTGCCACAAGCTCCAAAAGGAACGGGTCATTGCTGATGTAAAAGTATCTCCCCATAATTCTTAAGACTTTAGTGAAGCTGACCTGAATCTTTTAACAGTGCTTGGTTTCCTACTGTTCTCTTACAGAACCTCCAGGAAGTAGGCCTCATCTTCAATCTCACAATCTCAGCAACAGTAAGAGATCCTACAGCTTGACTGCGCCATTTAAAGGCCTTCCATACATTTGTCACTGCAAGTATGACTATCTTTGACCAGCCATAATTTTCTCCATGCGTGAAAGACAGAAATAACTAACAGAAGAGAAAAGATGTTTGATACACAGTAGGCCTGAAGACTGGGTCTGCATGCCACTTCCTCCATCTGGGCCAAGACATTAAGTCGTCTCACAGGAATGGGAATGGGAACCTATACCATAGACTGACCAGGAGGTTGAATCAACATTTGGCGTCATATACTGTACCATGTCAGACAATAGCATTCACGGCAGTTAGTCTGCTCTGCCAGGCCGAAGTTTTTGTGTGCTAATGCAGTAATAAGACAGTCACGTGATGCCCAACCCGCTTCCGCCGTAGGAAGAAGCCAGTGTCGACCTCCCGTACCTCATTCTCTCTCGGCCTGCCGTCCAAGCAAGATAAGTCTTGTGCTCTGTCTCGCCTTCTCTTGCCGTTGTGTTAAATAGCTTTGTGTTTGCTTCTTTGCTTATTTGTTGTGGCTTGCGCGCTTCACCCTTTCATTCTTGAGCCGGTGGGGCTTTTGGTTTGGTGTGCTTTATTCATTTTTTAACCACGCCATCCTCGCCTTGTGCCTTTGTCTCGGCACTCGCGACCTCGCCTTCCGCTCTTTTCGATCTTCGAAAGTCGGAACTCCATCGCCGGGTTTCACCCTTTCTGCCCCATTTTTGGCCTTTACGGCCCCTTGTTCTCCGAATCTCAGTCCCTTCTCCTTCCATTCGGACTCCCGATTCGTCTAACTTGCACGTCGTCCCACTCGGTTTCCATTTCTTCGCCGGTCGTTCCGCCTTTTTGTTTCGACCGGCCAAAACCGCGTCACTTACGATCGACCTTCCTCGATCTAAACACTGAGATTTCGTTAATTTACTACACTTCCAGTGTCCTCTCCCAAAGTTGGTTGAGCTCTTTCTATCCCTCGATCCACCTCTTTGTCTCCCCTTTGCGATCGTGCGTTCCGTGTTTGTTCCCCACCACCAGTGCCCAACATGGTGAAAAGGGCACTAACGGCTCGAGACGCTCCATTGCTCGGCAGTCGCTCTCTACCCCGGAGGGGCCCGCGTGTCGATTCCACGGGACAAACCGCTCACGCACACGATGAGCGTACGATCGGTGTAGAGGAGGGTTCCGCGCAGGGGACGCGCGACCATCATTACGATTCCCCCTCTACCCAATCGCGGACACACGATCGTCGCGATCGAAGTCCAACAGCAGTCTCAGTCGGACGGCAATCGGCCGTCATCGCCGACTGTTTTTCATTCGCATCTTTCCCTAAGCCCAAATCCAAGGGCAAGGCCCCCATGAAAGGACCTGCCCGTTCTAAATCGTCCCGTTCCCCGACTGGATCGCCTGTTCGCCTTTCGTTCGCGTAAGGAGACCCTCTCCTATCATGCCGCGTCCGGCGATCATCGGCCCCCGGGGACCCTTGCCGAGACCCGGACCGGCACGGTGGACGACTCGCGGCCGGAATCACCGCACGTCACCCGATCTAATGAGACTCGTGACGCTAGCACCCCCCCACTAACGTCACCCAGTCTCATCAACGCTCTCCCCAACCGTGTCCGGTTTCAGCCACGACCCGGACACGAGGAGCGTCAACACTCCGGTGGAGGGCTGTGGGCAGTCTTTGGTGGTACCCCCCACTGACCACAACCCCGGGTCAGGTACGCAGGCATCGACTAGCTCGGATCTGCGCCCTCCCCCACGACGGTCGAACCACCCCGATCGATCGTTTCAATCTCCCCTAGGGTACAGGACGTTGGGAGCGGACTTCTTCCGCCCCCCTATTGGCAACTCCACGGTCCCGTTCCTCCGGGGGGAGGATCGACCAGCGGGACCAGGGGTAACCTTTCGTCCCTTGAGGCTTACGCGTCGACTCGGCCATCCCCATCCGCTACCACACGGCCAGGAGGCTCGGCGACCGTAACACCCACCGACCCCTCTGCCACGCAGGGGGCCGGCACGGACCCCACCCGGGAGATGCAGGAGGCAGTGCTCTCCCTTGGTGTTCAAGGTTACCCGGGTCCCCGAGGAGACTCTGCCTCTGGGCCGCCACAGCCCGTCTTTCTCCACGGGGACCGGTGGTTCTATTCCCCGAGAGGAATCATGGCTTAGCTCGGACTCTTCCCCTGACTCCATCTTCGGTCTCATGTGGCATCCGGCCTCCCAGAGCTGGACGACCTGGGGCCCCCTTCCTCTCAGGCGCTGTCCGATCGGCGGTCCCCTAGTTTACATGCCGATTATGGAATCCACCGGGGAGCCGTCCTCGTTTTTTCACTTCTTCCAAACGAGGTCGGGACTCCCACGCACCCCTGACCTGGCCTTCTGAAGGTGGACCTGAACTTCCCTTCACGAATACACTGACCCACAACTTGGGGAGGGGCTCGAGGATTCTCTTCCCCAGTCTGGGGACCTTTCCATTTTGGAAGGCTGGCGCCCTGATCTTGTTGTTAGGGAATCCCCTCCATCTAACAACATCTTCTCCCTTTCCCGTTTCACTGGTCCCCCCCTACCCAGCGATCACGGCCAAGGATAGCCGCCCCCCAGACCTTCACTCCTTTGTGGGACAGATCGGCCTCTCTCGCCGGGGGTGCACATGCCGTCCCTCCGCCGGGGATTGACTTCTTGTCAGCCCCCAACGCGGCCCAGTAGGAGTATTCCTCAAGGACTCGCGTCAGGCCCCCCATGTCTTTTCTCTCTTCTCTGCCAATCCGGCCACCAGGGAGATTGCCATTTCCCTGGCCGACCTCAGGCTCACTCCCAACCTCCCCCCTCCCACATCCACCTCTCTTTCTATCAAAACCCTGATAGAGTGGGACAGAATTGCCAGGGCTGGCATTCTACACAACCACCGCGGGACACGCCTTCATTGACATGTTCCTACAGCGAGCTGAGGAACTCTGGCCAAAGGAGGGCGGCACTGTCTCAGCGTCTTCGGACCCTGACGACACTGAGGCAGACCCCAGCCTGTTTGATGACCCTCTGATGCGTTTCCTTATCAACAAGATAGCCACCACCTTGGGGCTGCGGGGGACAGCGCAGCCAGGAGTCACTTTAACTGCCTTTTGGCAGTGAGAGATGCTATGCTATCACAGGCCCATCTCTCCCCAGCGCTTAAGGCGGCTTACGCTGCATTCCGGGTCAGGAGCAGTCGCTTTTTCGCGACTACTCTGCTGCGTCATTACCCATGCCGTCGAGGAGCGCAAACAGGCCGCTTCTTTTGCGACCAAGACCCCTCGTCAGCAGCGCCCTTCTAGACCATTCTTTCGTCAGGCCCTACCCCCCCGCCAGACCCCAGCCCTACCCCAAGCAGCGCACTCAAGGCCGCCAAACACCATACTTCCACCCTGCCTAGGCCCAAACCGAAAAACCCCCAACAGAATTTTCGGTTCGGCCAACAGGCCCGGCCCCGGAGGTGACTAGCAGACTCGCCTTCCGAGAGGCGGGAGATGTCAGTCTTCTCTACCCTCCTCGGCCCCTCTGCCCCCCCTGGCAGGCAGTCTGTCCCGGGATGCCCACCAGTGGCAGCGCATGGGTCTCAACCCTTGGGTAGTATCTGTTCTACAGGAGGGGTTCCGTCTACCCTGGGCACACGAACGCCCCCCTCTTCTGTCCTCCCCTCCTCCTTCCCCCGCGATCCACCGCCCGCCCAGGCGGAGGCACTTCGCCTGGAAATCGAGGAGCTTCTCCGGAAGGGCGCCATCACCGAGATAACCACCCCAACCCCGGTTTTACTCTCGTCTGTTTGTAGTCCCCAAGTCCTCGGGCGGCTGGAGGCCCATCCTCGACCTTTCCCCTCTCAACAAATTCATCAGGCCAACCAGATTCAAGATGGAGACCCCGGCCCAGACAGGGACTCCATCCACCATCTGGACTGGGCCACTTCTATAGATCTGAAAGATGCCTACTTTCAGATCCTCATTCACCCGTCCCACAGACGATACCTTCGTTTCGTCTGGCGGGCCGGGTGTTTCAATTCAAGGCTCTCCCCTTCGGACTCTCCCTGGCTCCCTTCCTCTTCACGAAGGTAGTCAAGGAGATGGCCGCCCTTGCCAGACAGGAGGGCATTCGCCTATTGGTTTACCTCGACGACTGGCTCGTCTTGGCTCCCACTCAGGCCCTGGCCCAATCCCACACCTCCAAACTTCTACACCTGTGCTCCTCTCTGGGGTTCGTCACCAACCCCTCCAAGTGCGAGCTCTCGCCCAGTCAGCGGTTCACCTTTCTGGGCATGAGCTTCGACACCACCTCCATGGTAGTCTCCCCCGACCCCGGAGAGGTCCGCCCGCCTAGTGACCCATCTCCCACCTTCGTCTCTCTCCCTTTACTTCGGCAAGGACACTTTCCTCCCTTCTGGGGATGATGGAGGCCTTGTCTCCTCTCATTCCCCTAGGCAGAGTTCCCAAGCGACAGCTTCAGAGGGAGCTCCGCCGTCGTTGGTCCCAGACCAACGACAGCTGGAACCAGACCATTCCCCTAGGGCCCTGGTTCGTTTGGGCCACGGAGGAGTGGCTCAGCCCCTCCACCCTGGCCACCGGAGTTCCCATCTCCCTCCCATCCCAGGCCCTGGAACTTTACACAGACGCCTCCAACTCGGCTGGGGGGCCCATTTGGGGGGCAGTCATGCCTCGGGGGTTTGGGACTCTGCTCCGTCTTCACATCAACATCTTGGAACTGGAGGCGGTCAGGCTCGCCCTCCCTCCACTTCCAGTCCATGGTCTCCCACCGAATTGTTCTCCTTTTCACGGACAACACTTCGGTAGCTTGTTACATCAACAAGGGGGGGGGGGGGGGGGGGGGGGGGCACACTCCATCGGCCTCTCCCTCCGTACAGAGGCCCCCCTCCGCTGGTGTCACACCAGGGGTCACCCTTCGCGCGAGACATATAGCAGGGAAAACACAACATCCTGGCAGACTCTCTCAGCCGCTCCAAGTCTGTACTCCACACAGAATGGACTCTCAGCAGGCATACCCTAACAACCGTGTGGGAACATTGGTTCAGACAGATGATCGACCCGTTTGCCACACGATTCAACCACCGTCTGCCAGTGCATGTGTCCTCCGGTCCCGGACCCCCAGGCTTTCGCCATCGACGCCCTATCCCTTCCCTGGGCCGGCCTCATAGCTTACGCCTTCCCTCCCTTCCCGATCCTCCACAAGGTGATCAGGAAGGCGAGACTCGAGAGACCCAGGCTCATTCTCATAGCCCCATGGTGGACCACTCAGTCCTGGTTCCCGACCTCAAGTCCCTCACTCACGCACACCCCGTCTCCAGTTGAACACCAGGTGGGACATGCTCAGGCAACCTCGTTCGGTCGCCCTCACTCCAATCCCCAGATGCTTCGCCTCCACGCCCGGCTTCTGTGCCAGCCCAGTTGCGAGCATCTAAATCCACCTCTCGAACGGACAGGTCCCAGTCCGTCCGCAGTATCCTCTCCATCGCCGGGGCTTCTCAGGAACTCCGAGACCTAGCCATGTCCTCTCGCAGAGCTAGCACAGAGTCCCTTTACGATTACAGATGGAGGAAATGGGTCTCATGTGCAAAGACAATTCTGTCCCTCACGATCGCCCCTCCAATATCCAGATAGGAAATTTCCTGTCCCACCTTCACCTCTCTGCTAGCTCCATCCGGGGGTACAGGTCGGCCATCTGCACGACCATCCGCCAAATGGGCGGACCTTCCTTTGAGAATGACTTCCTTCTCAGAGAGATCTCCAGAGGGGCTGCTCATCGTGAGGCCCAATCCCCTAGACGCGTCCCCCTTTGGGACCTCTTCACTGTACTTGACGTCCTCAAAAAACCCCCCTTTGAGCCTTTGTCCTCTGTTCCTTTCGACCTTCTGTCTATGAAGACTACCTTTCTCCTCGCCCTCGTCTCCGCCAGAAGGCGAGGCGAGATCCATGCCCTTAGCGGGGACCCCAGAGACATTGCCTTCCACAGAGACGGCTCCGTCTCTCTGAAGTTCCTTCCCGAATTCCTAGCGAAGAACCAGGAACCCGGTAGTGCCTCTCCTTACCTCGTCATCCGCCCTCTGGCGGATACCCTAGGGGGAAACTCCTCTTCGGACATAGCCCTTTGCCCCTCTCGATGTCTAACACACTACTGGGAACGCTCGCGCCCCAGGCGCGTTTCGCAAAGACGTCTTCTTATTTCCATCAACCCCAGTAACACGAAAGACATCTCAGCTGGCACTGTCTCTAGGTGGCTCTCCAAGACGGTCAGAACGGCCTATTCCAGGCCTCCAAGGACCTCCCCGTCTTGTCCCCCCGGGCTCATGAGGTCAGAGCGCTGGCCGCTTCGGGAGCATTCCAGCACTCGGTTCCCATGCGCCACCTCCTGGAGGCAGCCTTCTGGCGTTCGGAAAATCCCTTCATAAAATTTTATTTAAGGGACATCCGCATGACCAGGGCTGATGGTTCTAATGGGATATCCTTTGTGGCGGCTAATGCATCCATATCGGGTAACCCCAGGAACCACTAGGGCACTCGCCCTCCTCCTTTTCCTATGAATTCTGCTATTGTCTGACATGGTACAGTATATGACGCCAAAATGGGAGTTTGTATTATACTCCCTGTTTGGCTAGTATACTACCATGTCAGACTCTAATGCCCGCCCTGCCTTCCCCACTAGCGCCAAGTTCTGGGGTTACCTTGCCGCAGGCCTCGATGAATGAGGTACGGGAGGTCGACACTGGCTTCTTCCTACGGCGGAAGCGGGTTGGCATCACGTGACTGTCTTATTACTGCATTAGCCACACAAAAACTTCGGCCTGGCAGAGCAACTAACTGCCGTGAATGCTATTGTCTGACATGGTAAGTATACTAGCCAAACAGGGAGTATAATACAAACTCCCCATTTTTGTCCACTTCAAGTGGCATATCAGAATCATTTGACACTTTCCTCATGACACTTGATTTAGGATTGCCGGAATGAGGTGAGAGGTAGGAAACATGTATGCAAGCATCCCGTCCCTGGACATTGCCAGGGGATCCACAGCAAATGCTTTGTGGTCCAGAACGGAATATAAACATTGGAAGTTGGTTGTCCCACCTGGCGGCAAACACTCAACGTGAGGGGTTCCCAGAACTTTGCATACTGATCTGAAGATGGCTTTGTTCAACATCCACTCCAAGGCAAGAATCTGACCCTTTTTCGTTTTTGGAAAGAGATCCGCCAGAACATTCAGCATGCCATGGACATGTCTCACAGGGAGACAGATCTTCATGGACTGGCAGAACAGACGGAGTGACACTGGCAGATCATTCAAAACCCAAGCAGCAAGAGCCAACTGGTTTTCAGATAAGCCACCACAGTAAATTGTCTGTGCACACAGTAACAGTCTTGCCTTTCAACATCTGAGACTAGTACCTTCAGGGTTAGAAAGATCACTCACAAACTGAGGATGTTCATACTGTCTGCTGCCTCCTGCTAGGACCAAGGAATTCTGGTTTCCCAAAACAGAGGATAGAAATGCACACTCCAACCCCACTCATTTGTGTCAGCTCATACAGCGTGCGACAATGGGGGAAGAAGGCAAGGAACCTTGATTTCAACCAAACAAGGTCAAGCCAATGTTGGACATAAAAGTCTGTGACCTGGACAGCAGAATGTCCAGCAGGCCGACAACTCATCTCAGGTGTCACCCACAGTCCACTGAGGGGGGAGATGGTGAACACAACCAAGAGGATCTGACCACAGGCATGAACCCTTAGCCCAATCATAGTTTGTAAGCTTGTCTGGAGATGCAGACTGACACTAGACGAGCAACGGCCAAAACCGCAAGACAAACAAGATTTTGTTCCATCAGAGAGCGCATTCCAAGATGGACTAAATCCTGAGTGGTACCCGGTTGGACTGTTGGACGCCTCCAGACAACCCAGAAAGGAAAAGGTCTGCTTGAGAGCATAAAGACCCTTGAAAATTTTGATGATTTTGAACAGGATCTGCGTCTCACCAATGAGATGACCATGTCCATCACTTTTTGAACAGGTTCTGTGTCTCACCAATGAGATGACTGTGTCCATCACTGTGATGAATTCTAGAAGGCTGAAAGATGAGACTGAAAGAAAGAACCTTGAAAGCAAAGACCTTTCTCTGGAGGCAATCCAGAGGAACTTCTAGAATGACCTGTGAATGGGGATATGGAGGAATGCATCCAAAAGATTCAGGCTCACTGCCCAATTTGAGATGAATAGAAGCACATAATCTCAAAACAATCTCCATGGTAAACTTCAGGGAAGGAAACAAGTTTCAGCCTGCTAAGGTGGATCATGGGCCTCCACTGTCCTTTTTCTTCAGAATAAAAAAAGAGGATGGAGTAAAATCTCGGAGGACAAGGAACACAAACCTCTGAAATAGCACCCTTTCAAACTTGTGAATCCACCTCTGCAATAAGAACAGTGACCTTGCTGGATCTGAAGGAACCTTAGTCCAAACCAGGGGAAGATGTCAGAAGGAGTGGTGTGCAAAAAAGGAAATAAATCTTGAGACTCTCTCTGACCACTACAACCCACTTGTTTAAAGGGAAGGCCTCCCTCTGAGGGAAGAAGGCCAAGAGACAATCCTCTGCTGGAATTGTCTCTGTGGAACAAAGATTGTCACATCTTCCAGCCGCAGCCCAAGATCGATCCTGTTTAGAGGAGTAAGTGCAAAGGCAGGGGAGGTGAGGGGCTGATTTCTTTTTTTCATTTATTTTCTTCTCTTTAATACATCTTTTTTTCCTTTTTCTCCTGTCTCTTTTCTTGTTAAGGCTCTCCCTTTCTTTCTTTCCCTCTATTTTCTGTTGGATATACCATACTGGCTAGTAAAACCAAAATTCTCAAAAGGTGGGCCAAGGATATGGAAAAGGAGACGGAATTTTGACAATCTTAGTTTGACTTAAATGCCGACCAGCAGGTCAGGGTTCAAATACACCATGCGCATAGCCAAGCGAGTGTCCCTGTTGCACCGGACACACCTTTTTTATGAGGGGTTTCAGGATGCCCAGGCCCCCCAGGCAATGTTCACCAAGGCTTGCCCTTTCGCAGCAGGAACTCATATTGAATCTCCTCCCAGATGAAAACTGGCCAACTCTGAGCCTTGTCAGGGGAAAGGATTTATGCCTATCTTTACAAAAACACTTGCCTCAGCCATTCTTTGTCACTTTTAAAGTGCCGAGGAGTCAAAAGTGCAGAGTGCATTGGGGAGACACTGCCTGTCTCCGCACTTGGCACCAGTGCAACTGGGAGAAGTGTTTGTCTCACTAGCCACAACTGGCACATAATCAAGAAAGCCTACACAACTAAGTTCAAAGGGGGAACACTTGGAGCAAAAAATGCAGGTCCTGTGAGTGTAGGCTCAAGGGAGTGGTAGCAACAGGAAAGGCAGACGTATGATTTTGCATCTGAAGCAGAGGGAATGATAGACAATGAAAAAGCTCCATAGTGCATGACGGCAGTCAAATACTGTACGGAGATGGCAATAAAGCACAACTTGCTGATGTTCACAGACAAAAGTCTCCCTTGTAAAAGAAATGAGAAAAAAGCTTCCTTTGTCAAATAAAAACTGAACCTAAAACTATACTAATAAAAGACTGCAAGAGAGGATCTAGGAGTGCCGCTTCCATTGTCAAATAAAAACTGAACCTAAAACTATACTAATAAAAGACTGCAAGAGACAGAGATGGGATTCTCATATTGTGAAAAAGGAGGAAAAAAAAAGTGGCGGGGGTCCGGGGGCCGCTGAAGGCCCCCCGGGTGGGGTCCAGGGGCAAAGCCCCTGGTGGGGGTCAGGGGGCAAAGCCCCCTGAAGCTGAAGATTTTTTAGAATTTAACCTGCAAAAATCAGCATCTGAGACACCAAAGTATTCAAAAGTTTAAAATAACCTTGATCCTACAAAAAAAAAGACTTTCCCCACCTTCGCCATTGATGTCTGTCAGGAAATCATGAAGACCATTGACACAGGATTGGTGATTTTCCAGTTGCTAATAGTCGCACAATTTTCCAGCAGTTGCAAGTCAGTTTCTCATTACTGTCCTCAAAATCACCACATTTCAGCGAGCAGTTTAGTTTCTAATAGCAATAGCCATCCTTCAAAATACTTATTAAAAAGTTTACCTGAACACCAATCAAATAATTTTTTATAGTTGTCCTTCAAATACCACGGAGGATTCTGATTCCTTTATAGAATAGGCCCTAATATAAGTGAGAGAGTTGACTAAGGATCATATATCAAAGTGTGCAAATTGTGAAGGTTTAACTCATTGTGTGCCCACAAGCAGTTTTTTTTCTTTTCAACTTGATCCATCTCTATTACAATAAGAAAAAAAAACACTTTCACACTTCTGATACTCCTCAACATTAATGATGTCACTTGCTAAATCTAGTCACCAGAGTATAAGTATGCATGCATATCTGCCGGTCTGCTCGTTTGTATGAATGTGTGTAACTGATTTTTTCCCCCATGATATCTTTTCGAGAAAAAAAAAGATTTTTGTGACGCGGGTGGTATAGGTAAAAAACATTCTTATTATTATTACTACTACTACTACTATTACTTTTTCCGTACTATCGTCTGTTTAGGCTACTTATGTTTTGTTTGCTTGTCTGTAGAATGTCAATAACACCCTTGCAATTTTTTTGTTTTGATCTCTCTCTCACTAAAATAGTTTGTTGTATGCTATTTATTACGTAAAATATTGACTACACAATTGTGTATACTGTGACATTGATGTAACCTGTTTTTTCAAAGAGAACCTTCATTGCAAAATAAACAGCTTGATGATTGTGGGCATTACATCTATCTGGAGATAACATGCAATATTATTAATATCATTACTTCAACAAAACAAATAGCATTACTCTTCACAGAGAGAGAGAGAGAGAGAGAGAGAGAGACGGGGTGGGAGTGGGGGTGGTGGGTAGACTCGCCGATGCTCCAAACGATCCAAGAGTCTCGTTTGTAAGACGATCTTTCACTCTTGCTAGGTGCTTTCAGCAAGAACGTGGTTGATCAATGCTGACTTGCCCCGTGAGCCATACTTGATCGCGTCATTACACCATGTGCAGACTGCTTGTCCTGGATAGGTGATTTTCCTCATGCAGTCTTTCAGTCTGAGAATCACACTGTGGCTGACGGCACCTTTGGAACTGGTCAGCACCACTTTTGCGCTCACTTCCTCCTCCAACCACTTCCAAGTCCATTTCTTTTTAACTGAAGCATCGACTTCCTTCGCAAGAACTTTCTCGCTTTCTGCTATCTGACGAAACATTCTGGTTTTTCGCTACTCTCGTCAAACCGAAAGAAAATGGCGTCAGGAAAAAAATTCGCAAACAGTTTGCCGCGTTCTCAAACATCAACTTCCGCTTTGATAGTTTCGGTCAACCGCAGAATGAACACAAAGACATCAGTCTCGACCGGCCCAAGCAGAAACCGAAACATCCATTTGCGAACGGATCAATTGAGAACACAATATCGATCGACTTCTCGCCGTACATTGGCTTCATCACAAACCTATCTCTACCCCCCCCCCCCCCCCCCCCCAATTTTCCTCAAACGATTTACACTGATCTCAAAAACGACCCCTGGGGCTATCAAAAAGACGGAAATCCGCCAATCGGCGGAAAAATTCCCATCTCTGAAGAGAGGATCTAGGAGTGCAAAAAAACCCCACCAAACCCAACCCTAAGACCAGACACCAAAGAACAGACAGGAGAGGGGGAGGGGGGGGGTGTCTCTTGCCAAGGAAAAGAAGAAAACTGATCAATTTTTGGATATAACTCAATGAAGTGAACTCACTAAGGGCTACCACTCTTACTGCCTAATTTGTTATGAAGGTGAGTCAGCTCCCAGCTCTCATTTTTCATTTTCTAAAGGAGGGAAACCCTGATGATATGGCGTGTTCCTTTACAGTACCAAATAAGGCATTGGACTGGACAAGTAGGAATGAGAAAAAACCAACACACACACACACAGACATACACACACACACACACATGACAATTACATTACACACAGTGACAAAGAAATATGACAGATGGGGGACTACCAAAAGGGGAGGATTTCTGTTGTTGCCTTGAACTTTATAACAAGCAAACTGCCGCTATGCCATCAACAGTCACTTCTGATATCTCAGCTGGGGGTTTAATCCCACATTTTGCTCCAATGAAAGATAATTGCATGAAGGCCAAAGGGATAGTGGCTGACATTTATAAAGTACGTCTTGAGTGTAACTGAGCATAATGAACGCAAATATTTAGTGCACAATACTGAAAAAAGGTGGATAGGTATTCCAAAAAATTGAAGAATTTTATAAAGGCATTGAAACTAATGTGGATAAGGAAAATATTAACCAAAAAAAACCAAAATGGGTGGTAATGTTGCTGTCACAATGTCCAAAATTAGAATCAATTCTAAAATGGACCGCAGTTTTTTTTAATTTGTAAAACTAGTTCTAACGACTTCTGGAGAGAGTTTTTGGCGTTAATAGTAAAATTTTTTAATCAAGTAGAATTAAATGAAGGGCATGAACTTGCATCAGAGCCCCTATTCTACCCTGAAAAATTCAAGTTGCCAAAAAGGGCTTTTCATTACAAGAAAAAGGACACAAAATAATATATATATATAGTGAAGGATTTACTGGACGAAAACAGCAATTTCCTGCCTTTTAGATCATTTATCCAAAAAGTCGGAACAAAAACAAACTTTTTAGAATACACAAGTTGTAGACAATCAATAATAAAAATACTAGAGGAGTAAAAAAAATCTGTAGTCAAGATAATGTTAGTGAAAAAGTGAGGGAAAGCTGTACAGTCGACAGTTAATGTACAAAAAGGATCAAAGGTATACTATGAATTGCTTCTAGAGAAAATTGAAATATTAAATATCAAGCCTTTCATGCAATGGGAAAAGACATTCCATAATACACCGTATTGATTGGGAAGTAGTGTTGAAAAAAATAAGGAAAATAAAAGAAGTTAAATTAAAATGGTTTCAAACCAGAATATGCTATAGAATTCTGGTGACAAATAATGTCTTAAGCAAAATGGGCATTGCTGACAGTAGTTTGTGTATGTGTAATTTCTGCCAAAAAAGAGAAAGATACAACAGAACACTACTTATTTACCTGTCAACATTCATGTCTTTTTTGGTGGGAATTAGAGAAAGTCATGAAAGAAAACTGTGGGAAACTGCAAACGTTTTCATTTAAACTTTGAACATGTCCTCTTTGGCGCAGAAGACAACAGTAAAACTGATGAAGTATTTGCCTCTTCGGCGCAGAAGACAACAGTAAAACTGATGAAGTATTTGACATTATTAGTTTGTTAGGAAAATTTCATGTATACAAATGCAGAATAAACAAAACAAAGCCAAACATACATGTCTTTTTGAAAGAATTGCGTATCAAATACAAGATAGAAAAATATGCACATGATTTAGAGATGAAGCAATACGAGTTCCAAACAAAATGGTATCCACAGACCTGCCTACCTCATGTTATGCTCATCAGTACTAACCACAGAGTTTTTCAGTAATTTTGCATTTTCCTTCAGTAATTCCACGGACGCGTAATACACGGCATTTTTGAACAAATAATGTGTACAAAACTCCAACTACATTTTTAACATTTTAACAAAAAATATAAACAGAAAGAAAAAGAAACACCCGAAGGTGCTGGGGAGGACCCAGAGAAGCACTGTCTTCACCTGCCTTTAGAGCAGTCCTGTACCACCCTTGGAGGCCTGCGCTGTGTTGACGATGGGTACAGGCACGCGCAGGACACTCCATTAAGATATCAAGGGACATAAACTGCTCCTGAACAGAGGTAAATCAGACTGCAGGATGCAACTCATAACAGCCTTAAAATAGCATCCCCCATGGGTTTTACCAGCCCGTATTTCATGACTGCAGAGCCCACCGGCGAGAAACACCACTCCCCAGCTGCCGAGCACACCCCACAGACCCAACCACCCATGCCCACGGACAGATGAAGACAGTGCCACTCCAGACACAGCCAAGCTTTCGCCATAAAGGTCTTATGTGCCCTCAAGAGAGAATCCAAAGTTGTAGTCTTTCCCACTGTCAACAGGACTTTCCCTGTGGTCAGTGGGTCTTTCCTCACCGTCACTGGGCCTTTCTCCAGGGTCAGCCTAGTTAACATTTTAACAAAAAATATAAACAGTAAAAAGGGGAAAAAAAACAACAAAGCAGAATTAAAATACCTTGGGATGATGGCTGATGACGGACTCAGGACAGGAGTTTCAGGTCAATTCAAAGGTGATATACTTGACAGTTTGTAACTTACACAGCAGTCACCACAGATGACACCACTGATGAAGAACCTAATGTACAACCCCACCCCACCCACCCCAAAAAATACAAAAATGTGTGTGTGTGTGTGTGTGTGTGTGTGTGTGTGTGTGTGTGTGTGTGTGTGTGTTGCACTAAGCCTTGTATTGTGCCTGCTGCTTGGAGTAGGTACTCTTGAGATGGTCCAGTTCCTCTGGCTCAAGATCTGTGTTCTCTGCAGGCCGGGATTTGAGAACAAGGAGGTGCCTCAATGGTGTCCTGGTGCAGGGTAGACCTTTGGTGAGTGAGGTTCTTCTTCACACAGCTGAAGACACGCTCACATGCTGCACTGCTGTGTGGGATGGTGCAGATCCCATCATGACCTGGGCAAGGTTCCCAAGGTCTTGGTGCTGCTGCTTCAACCCTGCCCAGAAACACATCCACCCTATCACAGCTGGTTTTCAGAGTTGCCAAGTCTGTCAGCTGGTAAGTGGCAAACTCTTCCTCCACTGTTTCTGTTTCAGTGCCATGGGGAAGAAGGCAAGGGTATTTCTGGAGGAAGAACCTCAGGTCATCCAGACTTGCCGTCATCTGCAGCTCTGGATCCACTATGCGGGCATGTTGCAGCAACGGATCTTGGAGTGGCAGTTTCTTCAGGAGGTATGCAGTATACAAACCCAGGTCCATGTTTTTTGGATTGCAAAGACAAGGCCAAGCCCCGCGTGTACTTACTTGGAACACTTCCCTTCTTCGCCTTCTTTCCGTTGTGGCACAGTGGTTTTTCGAACCCTCGTCGTCGTTCATGCAAAGGGTTTAGAAGTTTTTTTCTCCGCCATTTTCACAATCGCAGGCAAAAAATCGGTTGAAACTTTGTTTTACAATGGCTGAACAAAAGGCTTCAATGGGGCGCAACAGATGTGATGGCGCGTCGTGTTGGCCCACAGCACCATATTGACCAATCGCAAGTTCCGAACCATCTGTGGTTTCGGCTTGAGTCAAGGGAAGTTACTCTGTGGTCTGGGAAAAAGGTCTAGCAGTGGGACAATTTTTCGAGTCTGGAATTTGCGTAGTTTTTCAATTTCTTTTCCGTAATTTCGCCACGGGGAAAAACGTACCTCCGTTTAAAGGGGGGTTAATTTCCGTAAAAATTACGGACGATTACGGGAAGGGTAGGCAGGTCTGTATCCATACACCAGATTATTCAAAATATAATTTTTTCCCATAGCTTTTACTGTGCATTCCCTCAAATAAAAAAAAAATAAAAAACCCAAAACCCCAAACACACACAATAAAACCCAGATTACGAAATGTTTACACTTTTGCTTGTTTTCCTCTGACTCGAAGTGAGGGAGTGATATCGTCTGATACAAAAATGATTTAAAATTTTTGATGATAAACCACCGCTTTGAGTCTTCTAGCGTGCCGATTTACAAACTGCAACGTGAAATGAAAGTTCCTATGAAAGAAGACATTAAATCGAAGTACTATGTCCTTGTTATCATCTGTTTGACATTATCAACTTTAGTTGTTTATCGCTGACTTTTTCGTTTAAATATTTTGTGGGTGTGAACGCGTGCACCCCCATATATGTGTATGTAATGTGTATTTTGTATGTATATATATATAATATTATGGTGTTATATATATGTGTGTATGTATGTATGTATATGTATGTATGGGGTGTATATGTATATTATACATTAATGTGTGTGTACCTCCCCTTGATTAGCGTTCCTGTTCGTTTGTTTGCGTTATTTGTTTGATTGTTTCTAAAAATATTTTCTGGTTCGATGCTTGTTTTTTTTTTTCCCCCCAATGCATTATCAAATACACTTTTTGCAGTCTTTCTTACACTACAGATATACTTGATGGTATGCTGAAGGGTTTGTCCTATGTATAGTTGTATAATTGGCACTGACTTCGATGTAACTGCCTTTTCATTTGTCCATCTCATTGATATGTTATGGTGATAATGTAAAATGTCTGAAATTGAAATAGAACCTTCATTGCAAGGGGAAAAAAAAACCCCAAAAAACAACTGAGTCATAATGTAAAGGGAATGTCCATTTCTCATGACAGTGGACATTTCATCAGCCCTGGCACCACAGAATCAATAACAATTGATAAGAAAACAGTGCTGGCTATATGGATGTGTTCGCACTTGCTTCACACTTGAGTAGTCAAGTATGAGGTGCCAGCAAGTGGAGAGTCGGCATCATATTACATATTCCTAATTTTCAGAAAGCAAACCAGTTTCTCTCATGGTCAGTTATAAGCATCAACAGACAGACACATGCACACTAAACTACATCCACTACTAGATTTTCATACCAAGTTTGGTGTGATTTGCATAAGTTTTGTTTCGAAATAGTATCCCAGTTTTAAAAGTTTGTGTAGTTCCATACCAAAAAAATCATTAGGTAGTTTAAAAAAAAAAAAAAAAAAGCTAAAAAGTAAATTTTGTCACATTGCTATTGGAAGTCACTGCATTTCTCATATTTCTCTAGAATATCCTCTGTTCAATATTAACTTGAATCAGACCCTACCATCTTCTGATTAAAAGGATGCCGAACAGCAAATAAGAGCATTGTGACTGGATTCATCAGGCGAGCATGCCACAGGTTTAGTATGAAACCCCCCCAACCCCAAAGAACTCCACCTACTGATCAGCCTACCTTGACTGCTGGGATCAAACAGCTCTGGCGAATCTGGGGCCATCTTCAGCAGGCTTCTCAGTCGCATCCCACACTCTGGGGTCACTTTGATGAACAGTACTGGCTGGGACGGGCTGAAGGAAAACTTGATCCAAGTCAGATCACTCGTGTGCAGGAAGAACTCCAACTCTTGTTGGGTAGTGTCACCTGTTCATTGTATCATAAAACAAATATCTCAAAATGGAGCCTGATAAGCATTTTGAGTTCCTTTTCTTTTACATAAAAACTACTTGCTCTTAAACCTTTGAAAGAGTGATGATCATGTTATCTCATCAACACAACTTCCAAGGAAATCTGTTATTCACTATATTCATGATAAAAGATTTGTTCATATACATAAATCCATGTGTACACGTACTCTGTACAAAGAATTCAAAAGGCTATCTGCAAGTTAAAAAAGAAAAAACGGTAATAACAAAACAACACACTTGCTAAATTACTAAACTAGACACGAAGAGTTCATCTATAACAAGAATGAGAACACTCAAATTATCATTGATCAAAATTTTACTAATCCATGTAAAAAGTCAATCCAAAACTGCTGTGGTGTACTGCATATAACTGCGGTGAACACAGGGCTGCCACTGTGTAAAAGCCAAAACGGCTGAAAATTTGATGGGGAAGGGAGGGGGTCTGTTGGGTGTGCTTCCCCTCCCTCTGTAAAGAATTCTCCGAAACTTTCTTTCAAGATTATGATATCTGAGGCAATTTTGAGCATTTAGTGCTGTATCATACTCTTTGGTCCAAACCCCAATTACAACCTGGACCATTTGTTCATATAGGTTTTTTTTCAATCTCTTTCACTACTGCAGCATCTTTCCAGTGCATATCACAGTGTACCATTATTTTGTCTTCAAACAGGAAGACAAAATGATCACTTCAGTTCTTGCAGAGAAGTTTATACAAGATTTTGTGGAGACAGATTTGTCTTTTAGCATAACAAAACACAATCAATGCTTCGTGAATTACACTGCCACTCCCCCCCCCCCCCCCCCCCCCCCTTCATTTCTGCCGATTCTTTTTTCTCATGGAATCACACTTTTACATAAAACTAAAATCTGCAAAGTGGGGGTCCTGGATACACGAGTGCTAACTGGTGATGACTGAATACTTACTTTTGACTCTAAATGCGATGGTTTGTGCTCTGAAGCGGACTTCCAGGCCACTGGTTCTCATGCTCCAATGCGAACACCTCTCACTTCAAAGAAGATACCTTCAAGTGAAGCCACCTGCTGGTGTGGGACACACTGGCCAGACTGGAACAGGCAATCACAGCAAATGATCTGCAGTGTTAATTAAGTCTCTCACATTCAGTCAGAAAAGTGTTCAGAAATGTCAGGGTTTTTGTTGTTGTTGTTTTTTTTAAACATGACCCTCGGTAGAAAACTACAAAGGTACAATTCCATATTTTAGTTCTAGTCTTCTTTCCCAAGGACAAAGAAACCATGTCACAAATGATACGAGAGCCTCTGATACCTCAGAACTGATTGACATTCCTTGGAATATCTCTTTATGATTACAACTTGTACTCTATGAAATTAGTCTGGGATTCCTTGTAATACAAAGGATCCCAGACTTATTTCATAGAATACTTTTCTTCGAATCTGGTAATCCTGTGAGACCATTGCAACACATATGTGTGTTCATATATACATGCACTGTTACAAATATGCAGTCTAGATTTCTATACGGCAGTCTAGATTTCTATATGGCAGTCTAGATTTCTGGGCCATAAAATATAAACATGTATACATTTAGAATCAACTCATCTTCATATTCACATCTAGCAACCTGTTTGATGTGAACTTGTAGTTCACTGATAGGATGCTGAAAGAATTCACATCATGTATGTGAATGATGTTTGAGAAGAAAAACCTATCTTCGAGAGGCAGAATAAACCAAAATGATGATAAAAGTGATAAATTTAAAAGCAAGTTTTGGGGAAGGAGGAATAGGCAGAGATGAAGAGGGGGGGATCCTGATATGGCGCTGTTCCATGCCAAGTTTGGATCAGGCACTGTTTGAACAGGCATGAGAAAAGCAGAAGTGAACCGTTCAAGACAACAAGAGGTTGATTGCACAAGGGAGACCACTGTATGCTGATTAGAACTTTTGGATTAGATCCCTTCTCTCTCATTTTCACCTTTTGGGTATCCTTATGAGTAGGTATGAAATCACACTAATATGAATTAAGCACTTGTTAAGGCAGGTAAATGAGAGAAAAACTGTTCTTTGATCATTGCATTACTTTTCAAACAAAAATCAATCATACAGTAAGACAGAGTACAATTCGTCTGTCAATCCACTTACAGCATCAAGCATCTTATTTCGTCGTGAGGTGCCAAAAGTATTAGGTTTGGTGACAGGGGCAGGAAAAAATCCATCATCCTCATCTGGTGTATTAAGGCCGAGAACAGCAGAAGACATCGACAATCGCTGGCTGTTGTCAGAGCTGGGATCTTCATCTTCATCACTTGATATAGTGACTGTCACTGGGGATCAAAGAAAATGCAATATATTCATCATATCTTTTTAATAATACAAATCTTTTATTAACATTATGCCAAGCAACCCAAACTGAAAAATGAAACTTGTAAAACATATAGTTTCTTCATCTCTTTAGGAACTTCACAGCATGTAACAATGTTAATAGAAGCAACAACATCATTAACAAAGAGAAAAAAGAAAAGAAAAATGAAAATGTCCAACCTGGTTCCTTTGGCTTTTTCCCACGGTAACCACCACGACCACTGCCACGTCTCCGAGTGTGGGTTGATGGTTCCACGTTCTTCCCTGGCACATCACTGGAGAGATTCTGATGCATGCCAGCAAAACCTGTTCCCTGGGTTTGCTGTTTATTTGTGTACAATGTTCTTCTGTTCACTGAAGATCCTGCGGCAGAGGGTGCACTGTTCACCTTCCCACCACCACAGGTACGTTCTCGCTCATCTTGATCAGCATTATCCTTCTTTCTCTTTTTCACCATCACTTTGACATCGGCGGGCAGTTTTCTTTTACAGCCTACACACACCTCAAAATTGTTGCTGCAGTAGCCACAGTACTTGCACACTGCTGTTCCCTCCTCATCCTGAGAAAACACAAAGCAGAACTACTGCCGACTGTTGAAGCTCTAAATGAACATACTGGTCAATTAAAAAGACAAACTTCCATAAACAATGTCTCTTGTTAAAACTGTTTACATCCTTACCCACTTTTTCACATCCAGGGTCCTACTCTGATAAATCTAATGTTCAACTGTTACTGCAATGTTCACCAATAAATAATTTTTCTGTACACTGCAGCCAATTGGTACTAAGCAAAGTTTTCCTCTCCTGTTCATTCACAATTTTGTTTACTTGATTACACGCGCTTGGATAAATACATGTTGGTATGTACGCATAACCATAAAAACCCATCCTCTCTCGCACACACACAAACTCTCACTCACTTCATACATCATTATTCAATAAATTGCTCCTTACTTTTACATCATCTGTTCACACGAACTGTGCCAATCTAACCTCTGGAGCCGCAAGTTTTAGAGAGGAAAAACAAAGGTCTATAAAAGTCTATGAAGGCTGATGCATGTAAAATTTCTGACTGAAAAGAGTTACCTCAGCAAGCTTGCGTTTGGGAGGAGCAAGCTCCGGTTTCTGCTCTGGGGACTTGGGTACAACTGGCTTGGTTGGCTGAACCTGAGCAGGTGGTGAAGTCACCTCTGGGGCAGAAACCGCTGGCAGTAAAGGGGCCACTGCAGTACAATATAATATAACCATTAGCATAGCAATTCAATACTACTTTGTATCACCTCACCACCACCAAAAGGGCACTTGATTCATCTTTTTTCGATTCCCCCTTTCCTATTTTACCCTGATCAGTGATGTCATTTCACTCTGTGCTATTTCATCTCGCCTGTGTTTTGGGTGGTGTTTCATGTTGAATCAGGCATCCTGACTAATCAATGAAATATAATCGGACAGCAGTTTTGTGACGGTAAATATATTATCTTATTACACAAGCCACATAAGATACATGCATAAAAACACACAACACATGCATGCATACATGTACATGTACCCATACTTGCACACATGCTTGTTTAATGTAACTTGTGAAGAACGTCACATTCAAACACAAACACACAAATGTAGTATATTATATTATATTGGGTATTTATATAGCGCCTATCCTCGGTCACAGACTAAGCTCTAAGCGCTTTTACAATAAACACACTACCTCACTCACTCAACGGGCTGCCTACCCAGGTAGAGCTGGCCGAAGAGCAGCATACTGGCGCTCATTCAGTCGTTTCCCGTACCATTCAAATATCAGTCACTCATTTTCATTTATCTCACTTATTCCTCCAGTTTCTCGCATAGGATGCATGCAATGTTTATACGTGTCCTCCATTTCCACTGGTACATGATGGCAGACGATAACAGACGATACTCAGCAATCACAGCAGCATCTGGTCTCTAATTTTCCACCAACCGAGCCAAGATGTATTGATTTATTTTCCATCACATCATGATGAAAATTAATGACTTTTTTTTTTCACACAATACAAAATTAAAACAGCAACATGAAATAGCAGAAAGGGTGAAATCACACCATGTACTGTTTCACTCCAGCAGTGTCAGTTACTCTGCGAAGGGTGAAAAAAAAAGCGTTTATCTGACCCTCACCCCACCAGCACACAAGGGCTGTGCAATACCACTTCATATCACATCACCATCAACAGCGCAGAGGCGTTACAACCAAGCTCCCCTTCATTTTACATTGCCATCAACAACATTCAAGAGTCAGTAGCACTGCAGTTAAAAACTCTTCTTTATGTCACATCACCATCAGCAGCACACACTAACAATACCACTCCCTTTCATATCACTTTACCATCAACAGCACACTAACAATACCACCCCCCTTCATATCACTTCACCATCAACAGCACAGAATGGCGATACAATCAAGCTCCCCTTCATATCGCATCGCCATCAACAACACTCAGTGGCACTGCAGTCACATTACCATCAATAGCACACACTAACTAACAATAACGCTCTCCTTCACATCACATTACCATCAACAACACACACAAGCAATACAATCCCCTTCATATCACATCACCAACATAAAGTGCACTATAATTCAACTCTCCTTCATATCATGTCACCATCAACTGCACTTAGTAGTTATATAACTCCCCTTCATATCACAACAGCACACAGTGGCACAATTCAAGTCCCCTTCATTATATCACATTACCATTAACAGCACACAGTGGAATGGCAGCTCAGCTCTCCTTCATACCATATCACTATCAATCGCACAGAATGGCACTGTAATGCAACTTTCTTCCATGTCACATTGCAACCAACCTTACGAAGCTGGGCATACCTACTCCTCAAGGATATATCTTAACAACAGACTAGGAGAAAAGCAACATTGCAACCAACATTACGAAGCTAGGCATGCCTACTCCTCAAGGATATTATCTTAACAACAGACTAGGAGAAAAGCAACATTGCAACCAACCTTACGAAGCTAGGCATGCCTACTCTCAAGGATGTATCTTAACAACAGACTAGGGAAAAGCAACATTGCAACCAACATTACGAAGCTAGGCATGCCTACTCCTCAAGGATGTATCTTAACAACAGACTAGGAGAAAAGCAACATTGCAACCAACCTTACGAAGCTAGGCATGCCTACTCCTCAAGGATATATCTTAACAACAGACTAGGAGAAAAGCAACATTGCAACCAACCTTACGAAGCTAGGCATGCCTACTCCTCAAGGATGTATCTTAACAACAGACTAGGAGAAAAGCAACATTGCAACCAACATTACGAAGCTAGGCATGCCTACTCCTCAAGGATGTATCTTAACAACAGACTAGGAGAAAAGCAACATTGCAACCAACCTTACGAAGCTAGGCATGCCTACTCCTCAAGGATGTATCTTAACAACAGACTAGGAGAAAAGCAACATTGCAACCAACATTACGAAGCTAGGCATGCCTACTCCTCAAGGATATATCTTAAACAAGACTAGGAGAAAAGCAACATTGCAACCAACATTACGAAGCTAGGCATGCCTACTCCTCAAGGATGTATCTTAACAACAGACTAGGAGAAAAGCAACATTGCAACCAACATTACGAAGCTAGGCATGCCTACTCCTCAAGGATGTATCTTAACAACAGACTAGGAGAAAAGCAACATTGCAACCAACATTACGAAGCTAGGCATGCCTACTCCTCAAGGATGTATCTTAACAACAGACTAAGAGAAAAGCAACATTGCAACCAACCTTACGAAGCTAGGCATGCCTACTCTCAAGGATGTATCTTAACAACAGACTAGGAGAAAAGCAACATTGCAACCAAAACATTACGAAGCTAGGCATGCCTACCCCTCAAGGATATATCTTAACAACAGACTAGGAGAAAAGCAACATTGCAACCAACTTCGAAGCTAGGCATGCCTACTCCTCAAGGATGTATCTTAACAACAGACTAGGAGAAAAGCAACATTGCAACCAACATTACGAAGCTAGGCATGCCTATCCTCAAGGATGTATCTTAACAACAGACTAGGAGAAAAAGAAAACATTGAAAACCAACCTTACGAAGCTAGGCATGCCTACTCCTCAAGGATGTATCTTAACAACAGACTAGGAGAAAAGCAACATTGCAACCAACATTACGAAGCTAGGCATGCCTACTCCTCAAGGATATATCTTAACAACAGACTAGGAGAAAAGCAACATTGCAACCAACTTCGAAGTAGGCATGCCTACTCCTCAAGGATGTATCTTAACAACAGACTAGGAGAAAAGCAACATTGCAACCAACATTACGAAGCTAGGCATGCCTACTCCTCAAGGATGTATCTTAACAACAGACTAGGAGAAAAGCAACATTGCAACCAACCTTACGAAGCTAAGCATCCCTACTCCTCAAGGATGTATCTTAACAACAGACTAGGAGAAAAGCAACATTGCAACAACCTTACGAAGCTAAGCATGCCTACTCCTCAAGGATGTATCTTAACAACAGACTAGGAGAAAAGCAACATTGCAACCAACCTTACGAAGCTAAGCATCCCTACTCCTCAAGGATGTATCTTAACAACAGACTAGGAGAAAAGCAAACTTATGAGAAATGTAGAACAACTGGCATCAAACCCCAAAATTTGAATTTTTTGGTCTAGGCATTTAATGAATATTTTCCTCCCACCAGCCGCCGTGGCGAAGTGGTTAGCGTCGCGGACTCCCGGCTGGGAGGTCGTGGGTTCGAATACCCATCAGAGTCATGTGGGTTTTTCTGCCCCGACCGGCTCCTACCCAGAGTTGAGTTTGCTGCGGATCAGTTGGGAAGACTGGGACCACACAGTCGAGTTTCATCCACTTAATGGATGCGTTTCTGAGAGTGTTGCTCAAATTTCTTGACCAACACTGCAGGTGCCTGTATCTCTCGGGCCTGGTTGACGCCGGGATATATTATGAAAGGAAGCGTAGAGTACAGCCCTGTCATGTAGTCTCAGACCGAAATGGAAATCCGTAGCATCATCTTAATCATCCTCATTCTCATCGATCAGCATTTAACCTTTACCAGCCGAGTCGTCCAAAAGTTGACGACAGGATTTCTCTCCCTTGAGGCGAGTCGAGTCGTCCAAGTCCGGATGACGGACAGACAGCAGTACATTCTGCCCTGTCGTCCACATTCACACGACGGGAACATAAAAATTCCTACACTTTCCATGAAATGGTCCAAGGGAAATAAGCTCTGTAACTAGTCTTGGGGATGTTGGAACGAGTTGTCGACCATACTTTCAGTGGCCTATTGTGAACTTGGCTGACCCCAGGAGCTTTGAAACAAAGAAACTGCCGGCACCGCCACGCGGCACGTATTTTCTGTGCCAGAAAAATGTCGGTCAGGCAAAGGGGTGGTAGCAATTTCTCGCTCAATGGAGCGCTTGAAATCGTATTACAAAGTGGATCTGGTGATGAGGGTAGTTGAGTGTTTGTTCTTTCCTGCGACACCTAACACAAGACCGTCAGTTGTTGTAGAGCTACCGTTTAAAAATAAATTAAAAAGTGGTCAAATCTGTGCGTCGGGAGGGAATGGGCGCTGTGCACGAGCCCTGCGGCAGCAAGGAATCGTGCCGTCGTGCCGCTCTCGGCTGGATAGTATTAAAAAAAAGTCTCAAATTCTGTGGCCCTTCATGCCCTGCTCTCATGGTGACCTCAGTTTCGATGTCCTCTCCACGTCTGTGGCCTTGGTTTGGTTCCGTCGGGGTCACCGGTATCGGCGAGTCCATGGGGGCTGTCGTTGGACGGACGTGGTGGCGCCCTCCGGGAGAGCTCACTTTACGCCGGCTCCGCGACTAAGCAATTATTGTCGTCAGTAGGGGGCTTAGTAGGTGGTGTCCTGCATATGTTAGATCAGAACAGGCGCCACTGAACACCACCGAAGTGACTCGGCAGTAGTGCAGTGTCTTCCGGTGGGATGCCTCTTGACGACTCGACATTGCCTGCCCCTTGTGGATTGCCGGTGCCTGGGCTGCGGCGGGGCCGACCCGGGCTGTAGCTGTGGACGGGGTGTCGGAATGAGCGGTGTGGGTGCACTGCCTCTGAGGTGGCGCAGAAGTTGGGACAGGAAAAAATAAAATTAAAAAAAAATAAAAAATAATTTTTTTTCCCTCCCTTTACTAGTGGGTATGCAAGCAAGAGTGTCATCACTTACTTCCAGATTATCTTTATTTTCCTCAGTGTATGCGTCACTTCCAGATTATCTTTATTTTCCTCCGTGTATGCATCTTCACCTGTACTATGTGAGTGTATTTGTATAAGTGTCAGGGTTCCCAGGGACTTCAGCTTATGCCAAGTAAGGACCTTGTAAGGACCTATAAGGACCATTTTCTAAATTAGTAAGGACCTCTACATTAACAGCATTATTACAAAACGTACTTGTATAATCTCTTCATGGAAATGCACCAAACACAGCGTACACCCAATATAACTTGGCTGCTGTACTGCAGAATCAAATCACACTGAAAACTGTTTGTTCCCTTGTTCAGTCTTCAGTAAGAACAATGTCTTGAGTCTCTTGTCTTCCACTTCAATCCACTCTTTTCACACCTAAAACTAAAACCAGCTGATACTTTAACCTGACAGTCATAGCTGATACTTAAACTTGAATGTCAATCTTTCACAACAGAAGAGATAAGTTAAAAAAAAATGACACTGAGAATGAGAAACAAAAACAACTGTTATTAGTGGTCATAGGCACTTTCAGATCCTGAATATATGTCGGAGAAGAAAAAAAGAGCACACACATACACTGGCCTTAATCAGCATTTTTTCCATTCTTTTTCGACCCTTGTGATGTCCTGTTGAACTCTCTCTGCTTCATTTTTTCTGTCCTTGGCTAACAAACGCAGAGTGTTGGATCGTTCAATCAGACTGAAACTTCTCTGCTCCGGAGACTGGAAGCTTAGACGGTCAGCCTCTTCAAGCCTCATCACTGGTGCATTTATGTTTCTTCCTCAGGTTGACCAGTTCTTCTCCTAACCTCTTTCTCTTCTCTTTTTCCACAGCTGCCTCCTCCTCTTGCCTCTGTTCAGCAAGGTATCTGTCATATCTTCCCTAGGCTCCTGATGCTGAGACAAGGAGTTTTTTGGTCAATGACAACTCCCTCCACACCTCCCATATTATGAATATGGTCTAGCACAATCCTACGTGCCATCGACGCCAAATGCAGTGATTTTTCGCACACAGGACATCGAGCATAATGTTTCTTTTGGGGATCCTTCAGCAACCAGTCCTTGTACTACTTTTTTTTTACCCAACGATCCTGAAGTGCACTTTCCTGGCATTTCGATTGCCTTGAACAAAGACTGGAAAATGATGGATGTAAGTATCGAGTCTTCACGCGAAACGAGACCATGCAAAATTAGGACGAGACCTTGAGAAAAACCAAAACTTCCAAGCTGAAAGTTGTCTGCTAGGCTTGGGCCGTTTGTCAGAAACCCATTGGCGAGCAGATTTCAGAGTAAGTACCACTTGCTTCCGAGATTTTCCAACCAGCATTTCGCCATTGACGATTTTTTTGGCTGTCAAAAGGACTTGTAAGGACCTTGATGCTAATATAAGCACTTGTAAGGCCTTACTTGAGGTGTTTCAAAATGTAAGGACCTGCAAGGACTGGTAAGGACCCTGGGAACCCTGAGTGTGTGTGTGTCAGTGTGTGTGTATCCCCCCCGCATGTGTACTACAAATGCATTTTAAAGCCGAGGCATTATCTGAGAAAATGAACAAGAACCATGATGTTTGTATCAAAAACTTTCAGACTCTCTGGAGAAAAGGAGAGAGGGAAGAAAAAAGAAAGGAGGAAGGAAAGAGAGAGAGAGACACAGAAAGTGAGAGGGGGAAAAAGAGAGAGAGACACAGTGACAGAGAGAGAGCGAGAAGCAATGAGAGAGAGGGTGCATTAATTACTACAGCTTTCGTTAAAAACAAAAAAACATTGGGAAAGAAACAATGGCTGAGCCTAAAGGCCTATACGCAGTATCTTCTTCCCTTCTCAGAAGCCCAAACCTGAAACCCACAATGACTAGACAACCAAGTAAAAAAGCATTCTGACAGCATTTCATTCACAGAGGCACCCTCTCACTGAGTGTGAATACCCACCTGGAGGGGAAGGTTTGATGTCTTCAAGATAGGATGATGGAGAGAAAACTGGACAGTCACTGGACTGCTGACTGCTGGATGACAATGACTCCACAACTAAGGCTGGTGGTGAACCAGACTGTTCTTGCTTGATGCTGTACAAAAGTATCACAGAACAATAATATCACAGCTCTGCAAGGGCTGGAAACCCTGATAAAGAGACAATGACCAAAGACTGTGGCTGGGGAAATTACTTCTGGTGTTAAACGTGCCTTAAAGAGAGCGTCAAGGTTTAAATTGCAAAGACCACTTGCCAGCCCTTCAAATCATTTAAGAAAGAAAAAAAATGACCGATTCATCAGAAAATCAAATACTGTAAGATATGCTGGCTTGAGACAGATATAGTACATAAGTAAAAAGAACAAAAATCATGTCTAGTTCAACACATCTGTGGCGGAGGTAAAAAAAAAACATCCCAAGGTCCCATTAATGTTTATCTTAGAATTGTACGATTTTCACACCCCCCCCCCCCCCCCCCCCCCCCCCCCCCCTCCTAGCTTTCCATTCAATCTCACTACACACAAGAACAATTCTGCTATTTACTGATGATAAAGGAACTATCAACGTCAGTGGACACAAGCAACCATACTTCATGTCTTTCTTTTCTTTTTTGCTTCCTTTGCAATGAAGGTTCTACTTTTTATTGAACACATTTCAAGATTTATTTTCTTAAGAACAGTTTCCCAGTCAACCAAACTTATCTGATCAAGTATGTTCATTGAAAACTACCAAGTTGTTCATGCACTATCTCTGTGTACATGACATCCACGCAAGTTGCTTGACCTATATTGAACCGAACTTGCATAAATGCCTACTGGGACCATTAATCAATGAGCTACACACATGCATGAAGGGACCTCAACATGTCTCAACATGTCCAAGCACTGGGACATGTTCACCCAGGTTCTGCATATCTCTAGTCAATTGTAAGAAGCACAAGATAACGTCCATTAAATACATTTTAGGAGTCTGCAGCACTGGATCTAGCAATGATTCACAAACATTTGATATGAAATTGCTGGATTAACAATGACAATCAGTTGGATTCAACTAACTAACAAACAAGAAGGCTCAGTCATTACAAACAGTGCAAGGCAAATTTCTTTGAGCAGTGACAGCGACAGTACCAACATGAATTTCACTGAAACAAAACAACATTTCACATCAAACTATATTCAAAACTAGTTTCTTCATACAAATGTTCATATAATTTGGACTTACCATTTGCTGTTGTTTTGTTTTTTTGTTTGGTTTTCTTATAAGTCTGCTATTTTTCTTTTTTTCAGTCATCTGGCACTCTAAAAAAATTCATATGAGAGTTTGACATATATTTCAATAAAAAAGTAAATGAATAAATAAAACAGTAGTAAAAAGACTAAAGCTGCCACAAGAACAAAATCTGGAGTCAAGTGAGAACAACCAATTTTATAAATAACTGAAAGATTTGTTTTCGAATGGACCAAAAAAGCGATTTTTTCTGAACCAAAAAAAGTAACAGCTATCCAGAAACCAAACAGTTATCTAGAAACCCAACAAATCTGTGTCCTCAAAGGGTCAAGACATTATACCACTTTCTGGAACCTCATTCCAAACACCTCTTGACAGCAAGTCCAGTGATGTGATTCTGACATCTTACCTTGGCATGGGAGTAGGCCACACTTCATTGGTGGCAGACAGACGGGGAACAGAGGATGATGAAACACTGGGAGGTGAGTAGCTATTAAGACCAGGCATGTGAGCGGCCTCGAGGGAGAATTGTTGCTTGGTTCAGACTTTGGGTAGGCATGGACAGCTCCTGAATGCCTTGCTCTTGGTTACGCTCAGGGTTCTCTGCATGGCTTACGGCTGGCTCCACACCTAATGACTCCAACACTGGTGGGTAAGTTGGGTCTGGCCTGAGTGCAACACAATGATACTGTTAACAACATTCTCGATTTGGTTTAAAAACAAAACAAAACAGACAAAGCATTTTGGCAGGGATACTTCCAAGTCTGTGTCTGCATTATGCACTTAACAGGAAACCCACAAATTCAACTTAGTACATTATGAAAGATGGTATTCTACCATTAACCTTCAAAATGACACATGATAAAAACATAACTTCTAACAAATTACACTGACATTTTCCATGCTGCATCACATGGCACAAAATGCAGATACATTACCTAAAATGATCAGGGGCCATATGTAAGCCAGTAGCAGAGTTGGCACTTCCTCTGCCGCGACCTCCACGTCCTCCCCGGCCACCATGGTTTGCCTTGGCTCTAGACTGCCCTCTGCCTTTCCCTGAGCTTGTAACAGCATGATCTGAAGGAGAAAAAAAAAAGGTCCGAGAACAACACCAAACTGTGTTACAAAATCCACACAAAGGAAGACACATAAGGCAGACCAAGGCAGGACTGACCGCAATTCTACTGCATAATGATCATATCCAACTGGATACATTTCAATTCTACTTCATATTAAACCAGGATCATAATCTTATATGGAAGCATCCAGCAAGCAAGAAGGTGGAAAGCTCTATTTGCAATAGAAGGACAGGCATAACCTTCCCCTGATTTTTTTCCCCACAACAAATCTATTTGATAGCAACTGCTCAGGCTACAAACAAATATAATATAAACACCACTACCACAAAAAACAAACAGAACTACAACATCACTTACATGCAATGAACCTGTATTAAAAACAACAACTGAACAAACAAACAAAATACCTGCTTCAAACTTTGTGTACAATTACCTCTATTTCTGATTTATAAAGGACTAAACAGGTACTTAGTATGTATATAACCTTACCATCTTTTAAAGTAAATATGTTTCAGGGCAAACTCATTGTTGTATTTTCATATTTTGTTAGTTATGGTGAATGCGATTGAACAGTGCATTTAACAAAATTATATCACTAGTCTAATCAATCATTCTATTTCTATCTTATCATTCTATTCCAGTCCAATTAGACAACTGAGGGGCCACCATATCCTGGTAGTCCCCATCAACTTGCTGTGAATGAACTCAATGATTTAAAACCCTACATTGTGAACATCAGTATTTCATTTTTTTTCTCCAGATTTAAATAGTTTTTTTCTTTCTTTTCTTTCTGCGTACGCAGGCTGATACTCCTGCGGACACTCCCTGTATAGCCAGGCAGTGGGTTTTGTGTGTATGACCCTTTTTTATCCCGCCATTAAGGCAGCCATACTCCATCTTCGGGGAAGGTGCATGCTATGTGTCACGTGTCATCCATACCAACGGCCAAACTGGCCTTCTCTTCCGAAAGTTGGTGATGGGATTTTACGTGTGTGCAAGATGTTATGCGTGCGTTCACACACGGAACCTCGGTTTATAGTCTCATTCGAAGGACTAATATGGGGAATGGAGTCAGAACCAATGTTAACTCCGAGGGAAAAATCCCCCTATACCGAAATTCGAACCCGCAACCACAGGATCACGAGTCCGGCGCTCTACCAACTGAGCTATCCGGCCCCCGATTTAAATAGTATGAATGGAGATTTCTAAATGAGTAAATCATAAAGATTGTGAAATGTTTTCTTCCTAACACTAAGCGCTATTTGATGGTATCTTTGTTTTTAAAAAAACCCTTCTGGAATAGGTTAAGAGAAAAAACCCAAAACAGAGTCAAGACATTTATCTTAAATGATGTTTCACTTTCACAGTTTCAGCTATTTCTATTTAATTTTCCTATCCCATTCCCCCCCCCCCCCCCCCCACCCCCCAAGCTACCAGTTAACAGTAACATAACGAAAACAAGAGTAGTACTAGTACTGTAGTACTAGAAGTCTTCTTTCTTTAACTTTGAAAATTAGTAACTCACACTTACCAATATTATTAACCACTTTTTTGTGTATGTTCTATTCACTACATTTTAGCAATTATTACTGAAAGCCATAATACACCTAATCAGAAAGAAAAAAAATCTGAGGAAGATAAACCTCTCTTTCCTTTCAGGGTTCATACAGATGTGACCAAACAAAATTCCATACTTTTTCCATACTTTTTCCAGGGCTTTTCATAATGTTTTCCAGACCCCAGAATGTGTGTGTGCGTGCACCTCTGTATGTGATTACCATGCTAAACACACCAGAAAAGAACTGCTTTAATGATTGCAGGGCATTCAATACTTACCAAAAAATTTGGTGTGTGTGTGTGTGTGTGTGTGTGTGAAAAAGTCAGAGACACGGAGACAGAGACTGTGAGAGAGAGTGAGAGAGAGACAGTGTATGTGTCTATGTATGTGAGAGAGAAAGAGACGGTGTGTGTGTAAGTGCGAGTGTGAGTGCGCGTGCGCATGTGTGGGTGTAGGTGTGTGAGAGACAGACAGTGTGTGTGTATGTTTGTGGGAGTGTGTGTGTGTGTGTGTGTGTGTGTGTGTGTGTGTGTGTGTGAGAGATATGATCAGGTCAGGTCAGGTCAGGTAATTAGGACACTAGGCCTCGCGGCCTCTCAACTGTCCTTTCATTTTAATTTGTTGGATGTTCAACATGGCTGAGTACTTACAAGCCAATGTGCTCTCTATTCAATTCCGTATTTAAATTTTGACATAATTTTTTGGATAAGAGACAGAGAGAGCGAGTGCGTTTGAGACAGTGTGTGTGTGTGTGTGTGTGTGTGTGTGTGTGTGTGTGTGTGTGTGTGTATGTTACAGGGTTCCTACAGACTTCCAAGAACAAAATTCAAGGAGTTTTCAAGGAGTGCCTTTTCTATTTCAAGGTTACAATACTTGCGTAAAAATTGAAAACAGAAACAGCAGTTTGATTTTTCTGTGTTAAGGTTAAAGAAAAAAAAAATACTTACAATTTTTTTTTGTGCAAAGAAAACAAAAAAGTTTGTTTTAAAATAATTTTTTCATCAACCTGAACAGAGAAAAGTCAAACTGCCATTTCTTTTTTTCCAGTTTTTATCAGAGTGAGTGTGCCAGTACACCACACATTAGAACATTAACAAACTCAGACTCTTTGTATTAAATGCCAAAACACTAAAATTAGCAAAAACATGTCCATTTGTAAGAGAACATACAGACTATGCATGGTGTGTAAGAGACTGGTTGGAGGAAAACATTTTTTTTTTAATTAAAAAAAAACAACACTAGTTTAAAAAAAAAAAGTTTACAAACGTCGTCGCGAGCGTTAATACCAAGGGAGGTAATTTGATCAAAATTGAAGTTACAAATTACCTCCCTTGGTAATCGTCTGCTAAACCTCCGGCCAGAGGAAATCTGAAAACCGCGATCATTGTGCGTGATTTAATTTCTGTTTTTATTCCTATTTCAATGTTTTTGTAAAGAAACATCAAAGCAAAATTCGACATCATGAAAAAGTTTGCACATCTTTTACAAAATTCCAGGACTTTTCCAGACCCATGGCCACAAATTACAAAATTCCAAGACTTTTCCAGCCCTGGAAATGGTTTTTCATTTTTCCATACTTTTTCCAGACTTCCAGGACTCTGTACGAACCCTGTCCTTTGCAAAAGCAATAAACTTTTCTCAGTATAAATAAGTTCAAACTATATGGGTCAAGCAAATAGGTCTAAAGAGTCCAATCTTTTAGTTACTTGAAGCGCATGTCAGGATCATGACTGGGATATCAAACGCATTTCAAGCCCACCATTTCACACCAGTGTTTTGGCATAAATTCTCTCTCTGACTGAGCTGTTATTGCCACTGATAGGGTAAAGCTGTAATTCCCAATGATAGGGTAAAACAGCTTTGAACATGCCCCCCAGCCGCTTCTGCCCCATGAAAACGGCATGGTCACTCTTGCAGAGCGTCAGCTCTCAAACATGTTACCGTAACATTTTTTAACATCGTCTATTGTTGTCAATGTCATATAAGCTTTTGTATTATCTACATCTATACCAAAACTGCCAGTAACCACATCCTCACCACAAGCAATTGAAGCATGCATGCACACACTCACAAGCATACAGATACACACACACACACATGCATGGCATTTGCATGATACAGGCATAAACACGCACACAATCACCCACACACATATATAATATGTGTGTGTGTGTGTGTGTGTGTGTGTGTGTGTGTGTGTACAATATAATATATATTGTATGCACAGTCACACACACACACACAGAGCTGGACAATTCATGAAGACTCATTTGCAATCTAGATCAAACACTCCTTTGCCATTCATTCCTTCTGTCCCACAACATTTCACTGAACTCTTCTTGAAGTCAGGTTGGAAACAATCCTAATCTTGAATTGAAAGACAGTTGAAATGATGTGTAACAGCTGATTATTCTTGCAGTGTTTCATCTAAAAACTCAGAACTTTAGAATTCATGTCTTTGCTCAAGGAAAATCAACCATGTGGATGGACATTTACGGAATCTGTAGGATAGAGTGTCAGGATGCTTTTTTTTCCTTTTCTTTTTCACTACTCAGATACTTTCATTAACTGATTAAGAAAAGAAATGGATTGTTGCTGGCACTTTGCACAGAACTGTAGTGCAAGAAATCAAAACTTTTATTTTTCAATGTGGTAACTCACAGAAAATCAATTAGGATACTTTGGAGATCTGTAGAAAAAATAACTGTCAGGATGCTCAGGGTAGAATCAAAACAAGAATCATACATCCCAAAAACTGTCCTTTCCCAATACTGAAAAAAAAGGAAAGAAAAAAAGTTGATTGCTGTTGGCACGTTACACAAAACTGAAAGAACCCAAAACGCTTATTTCAGCATATCTTGTACTTTGAAAAGAACCTAATTTTACTGGCTTGATTAGTTGATATGGGCTGGATGTAATGCTTATGACGGCTGTGCAAAGCAGATTACTTTTTTCTTGTTATCATGATGTGTGACCACAGAGATACATACATGTATAATTTGTTTTACCTTACTTCGGCTGGTCCAGACCAGTCATAAGACTATGCATACACAGCTCAAGCAAGTTAAGATCAACTCGCAAGTCATCACAAAACAAACAAAAAAAAACGCCTTTGACACATCTCTTTAACATACACAAAAACATACCAGAAACTTTTGTTAACTTTCTTCTCAATACAACAACAGATGTGACCTACATTCTTCTTTACAAAACTATACACACACACACACACACATACACTCCTACACACACACACACACACATACACATATATAAACAGACACAAACACACGGTCTGAAGACAGACAAACAAAAAGCAGTGAGCTAGATAACAAACATAGACATATTGTCATACACTTGAGTTCTATTACTCACTCTATACATGAAAATGGGAGCACCGAATTGGATATTTTAGTTCACTATGGTAATCAAAAAATAATTCTCACCCATAACCCAATGTATTCTGCTATAACTACTATAATAAAACATTTTCCCTACCCAACTTGTTAGGAAAATGCCAACATTAGCATTTACCTTGGACCAAAGCATGGATGGACACACATTTCTGCATAAACTTGATACACATATATACATACAATATATAGGGATAGATGGACACCAAGAGATAGATAGATCAACAGATACACCATTTCCTTTCCATGTAATTCAGAATTCAGAGCCATCTGGACTCAGCTGCACCTTTGCAGTCCAGGAAAAAGCTACTTTTCTTTTCTTTTTCTTTAGGCTGTTTTGTCTCTCATGCGGCTAATAGCATTACTGAAGACTCCTCTCATTCCAGCTCCTCAAAGACAATCACACCCAGTTTTGTCCAGATGCAGCCTAAGCAGCAGCAGTTTACAAGGAGTAAGCCTCAGAGAGAACAATTTATAGGGAACAATCTTCGAGTCATTATGAGGCGACCCACCACAGCAAACTACTCTGTTGCCAAATCATTTCAGTAGTGTTCAGTGGTGCCTATTCTGATCAACAATTATATATATATATATATATCTATGCAAGACTTCGTCCCCTACCACACCCACTGAAAATGCCTGCCTAGTTGTACAGCCACCAGAGTGCACCCCCCCCCCCCTCCCCACTCCAAGGAGCACCACTACATCCATCCAATGACAATCTTTATGAATCTGCTGATATACTTCAACATGAACTTACTATACTATATATATATAGTCATATAATGTAATTATGTATATCTATAGGCATGGTGGTGGCCATGAAACTGAAACTGAGGTCAACACATAAGCAAGGCATCAAGGACCACAGAATTTGATTTTTTTTTCATAATGATAAATGTGATAAGGATGGTGATGTTAAATGCTACAAACTTTCACTCTGGTCAACAACTTCATGACCGGACTGTCCCCCTTCTTTCTGTTATCTCTCATGATGTAAACCCTTCCCAAGAGATGCAAACACCTGCTGTTTTTATTTCTTTTACTACTTTTAGTCATACAATCTGAGCAACGCTCTCAGCTAGAGAAATCCAATGAATGAATGAAACTCAGTTATTTCTAGTCTTCCCATTTGAGCCCATAGCTGACTAGGACCAATGTGTAGTAATAGGAACTCTCACACAAATGCCTTTGATGTAAATCAAACCCATTACACCCCAACGTGCACATCCTAAATGCTAACCACTGCACCATGACAACCAGCAGAAAAGGCACTGTCTATTGAAAAAGAAAAAAAACCTTTGAAAGTTGGATTCCTATGGGAAAACCAAATTTCAATTACAGTGTAGCAAAGCACTCAGCTTACCTGTAGTCTTTCCAGTCAGCTGGTTTCCTCCCGTCTGATCTGGTTGCTGAGATACTTGGAATGGTCTTTGAGACAAGCCGTTCCCAGAAAGCTGCACTGTCTGTGGAGTATTTTGAATATGCAGCACCTGGTTGACGTTTTGAACCTGCAGTACCTGATGTGAATTTTGCACATGGTGTGAAGAGTTTAACTGTGGCAAGTGTCCAACCTGGCTGACATTCTGAAGAGAGATTTGTGGTTTGCTCTGAGTAAGCTGTGGGGTGTGAAGCATCAAAATTTGGGCGGAGCTCTGAAGCGGATTCGGGGAACCTTGCAATGAGAACTGCTGAGGGGAGTTTTGTAAAGACAGTTGTGGAGAACTCTGTAAAGAAAGCTGAGGGGACTTCTGAACACTTAACTGTGGGGAACTGTTCAAAGCAGACTGAGCAGGCGTTTGCGGAGTAAGCTGGGGAGAGTTTGGCATATTGTGTGCTAATGGTGAACCCATGGATGCTTTGACCACATTCTGTGGTGGCTGCTGAAGAGGTAATTGTTGGGCATTGTGATGTGAGGAGACAAAACGACTACCTGACACTGCAGGACTGGGATGCACCACAAGTAACAGTCCCTGTTGCTTTAGACCTTCTTGCTGCTCCTGCTTAATACCAGCTTGCTGTTGCTGGGAACAAGCCTGTTGTTGCTGTTGCTGCACACAGACTTGTTGCTGTTGTTGATGTTGGTCCATGGTTAGTCTCTGTCCATGGAGCTGACCTGTATACCCTGCACTAGGGTCATATGACTGCTGCTGATTTGCAACATCTATGAGAGGAGGTGGGTTACTCTGCATAGAATGCTGATTCTGCAAACTTGACTGATGCTGCAAAGTCTGCTGCGTCTGTAAATTTTGGTGATTTGATAATGACAGCTGGTTTGGCATGGACTGTTGACTATGCACTGGTAGTTGATTCTGAAATGGTATTTGACTATTGTGTGTTAGTCTTGACACCGACTGTTGATTGTGAAAAGTATGATGGTTTTGCAACATTTGATTTTGCGAGAACTGTTGACTTTGCATTGGCTGCCGAGTTTGTAATGAAATCACATTTTGTGGCAAACGATGAATCACGAATGTATGCCTATTCTGTTGGGGTTGCTGTTGTATAAACATTGTCTTATCTCCACTGACAAACTGTACATTTTGTCCTGTTAATCCTGAGCTGTGTGATGAAGATGGTGCTTCATTGAGCATGTTCACCAGTCTCAAATGTCCCTGTGGTGTGTTTTGATTGAGATGATTCACCTGAATATTGGACTGCTGACCAATCAATGACTGATGATTGGCCAATGGTTGCTGACTAAGAGGATGCTGACTAACACCATGCTGTTGACCAAGAGTCTGGTTAAGCGGTGTGTGATTCACATCAACCTGCTGGCAAGGCTGATTAAGTTGACCCAAGGGCTGCTGACTTACACCGATTTGTTGTCCATGGGTTGTGTTCATCTGGCCACCCAAATAGGGGTCATGACTGGCCATCTGTTGATGGTGGTGTGGCAGATTAAGAGCATGCTGTCTTGGGGTCTGCTGTTGTCCAGGCTGACCGTGCTGAGCAACAGATTGCTGTGTAGCAGTCTGCAACTGTTGTGGTTGTCCTTGTAGGTGGCCATGTTGCTGCAAACTGAGGGATTGCTGACCTAAGTTTCCTTGGTGCTGCCTGTGGTTTTGCTGCAAGGGGCCATGAGACTGTTGACCCATCCCCTGCTGCTGCATGTATGGTGGCTGAATTCTCTGCAACCGAGGGTGACATGCCGAGTTGTAGTTCTCTTGTCCATAGGACAAAATAGACTGAGATGGGTTCACAAGGTCTTGCTGTGCACCAAATTCTTGCAGCGTGGACATGTGTGTAGATCCTTGTAGAAACTGTGAATGGCCTGTCTTGTTGATATATGCCGAATGCATATCTGATGGTAGAATCTGCTGATTCTGTTTAACAGATGTGTGGTATCCAGTGCCTGCCACAGGACTGTTATCTCTCAATATCGCCTCTTCTTCACCAATCACCATTCCAGGCTCATCCAACAGCAAACCATCTCTGAAACATGAGTAGATATTCAATGATCTTGAATTCCTAAAAACTCTTCTAAATACACTGTCTTTGAACATTCCAAATCATATGATCAATAGAAGCATAGCACACAGAAAACGTAAGCTGTATACACTTTTTCTTCATAAACATGCAGTCTGAATGAGGTCCAACTGAAACATGAACAACAAATGTATCCAATATTCTTAGCACAATTTTACAAAGATATCATCACACAATCAAGAATTTCAAATATTGTCCTTTTTTGTCTTTTTTTGATTTTTTTTTACATGCACAGTGAAAATACAATAATTTTAACAAACTTTGCAACACTGATTTATTCACTTACAGACCATTCAATGCAAATTCCATTTTGATGTCATTATCATGTCAACAAACATTCATATGTGATGCTGACATCTGACACTATTATTAATGTCAACAACCTGCACAACAAGACAACCTTCACAACAAGACACAACCTTTTATTCAATATTTCAAGAGTAAGATTGTACTTTAAAGTACTTAAACTTTTTTTTTCTGGAAAAACGAATAAAACTTACACAAATGTAAAAACAATGAAACACTTTATGTAAAAGTATAGTTATAGAGAAGTACAAATTCTCAATTCATAATTTCATACTTTCCCTTCTTTCAAGTTAGAAACAACTGTTTTGTCCAAGGATAACGTGCATGAATGAAACTGTCAATTTAAAGACTGAAATGTTATGGATAATGCATGAAAGAAATTAATTTTTGAGACTGAAATTATTGATTCCATTCCTATTCAAACAATTCAATCTTATTCTTGGGTCATGCTTGATTATAATCACAGGCAAGCTGTAACTGAAGCACTGGGCAGACTTCAATTTAATGTCATTTTAGATTTTAGGTGCCATGTTATTTTCTGTACAGGCCTTAGAAGTGATTTTAACTGAGTGAACAGTACCTGTAACCGATTCATTTTTTAATCCCTGTATCAACTTACACATCTACTTTTTTGCACTTGGGCAAATACTGCAAGACTTGAATCCATAAGTTTTCATAATCTGAATAGGTGCCAAACACCACCTCATAACTTGCTCTGCATCAAAAGAGAAACTTTTGCATTCAACTGCAAGCATCTGAATATGAATTGGTCGTAAACTTCCACATTCAATTGTAAGCACCAAAATACGAACTAGTAGTAAACTGCTGCATTCAATGAATATGTTTTGTATAAAAGCAATCAGCAGATGTAAAAGACATTCATAACTCCTGAAAGCAGACAAGCAACTCAAGAAAAAGTGCATGTATTCTGAGTTGCTTCAAAACTTATCAATGTGAAATGATCTCACTTTCTAAACTGATTATGAACTATCATTGTATCAACATTATCTACCTGAAATATCACTAGCCTTTTGTGCCAAGAACTTAAAGCTTACACTTTAAGGTATCTATCTTTCCTTATTTCTTACAGGACACAAATTAAACGCAGTCATGTACAACAACAACAATAAAAGAAAACAAACCTGACAATAACACAACACACACATTTGACATATGAGAGAAACCCTTGTCATTCTTCCTAAATATGAAGAGTGTTCATATCTTTCACGTCCAAACCTGAACATCTCCAACATCATGGTGATCTTAATAAAAAATAAAAAAAAGCATAGCCATTCTGATCCTCCCCATTTAGACCATCTACTTTTGACCCACATCTGTTATGGCATCGAAATGACTTTGTCAATGTAAGGTGCATGCAGTTGGTAGGGATGAGAGTATGAGAAAATGTGAACAGAATGGAAGTAACAGAGAGAGAAGGATAGTGAATGCAGTGCGTCTGAAAGGACGGGGCGGAGACTATGGACATTTGAGAAAAATAAACGCAGTGAGCCTGGAAGGACGGGGAGGAGACTGTTGGCATTTGAGAAAAATAAACGATCAAATTTCAGAACTGAAAAGTGACATTGGGATTGGGTGGATACAAGTGTGTTGCACCAGCAGCAAGCTGTAATTATAAGTTTTAGGCCTGTTAGGTGCAGTTTAAGCTAAAAGTGGACCACTCAAAACAGTCCCAGCATATAGCCTATGACTGCATATCATAGTAAATGGAACTAGCCAATCAACCTAAAGACAGGTAAGGGAGCAAGTTGCAATTATTACAGAATTCTAAGTATATCTTCTATTTTCAAAACAAAGCAAGCATTAAAAAAAAAAGTCTGCATACAAAAGGTGCATTTTAACATGGCTGCTTTTTAACCAAGAAGCTAATTAACAGCTTGATTTATGACTTCCTCCTCCAGATACTAACACTGCATCATTTTTCAGTAAAGCTTGTGATGCGCACAGGTATCCAGTCAGAGCAGACGCCATCAATTTCGGACAAGGTGACACCGTTTTACTTGCAGACAGATTCCGCAGCCTCATCGACAACAATGCAGTTCTGATCAACAAGGACAGAATGCAAACTTCATTTCCATGATTCCCAGCATTACTAGGGCCAATGGGTGATCTTTCGTTTGGACAAGCTTGTCAGTGCACATTTTTTGATAGCCATGACGACTTTTCACATTTGTCAACACTGGCAAACTATTGTCTTTGTACTGCCCTTGCCAGTAAGCAGTCTGCTGTGTGAGAGAAACATCAGTTTCTGGAAAAGAATAAAAACTGCCGAGAAGCCACATATTGCTGATAGCCCTCCAGACAATCAAAAATAGAAAAATGTGCGGTTGTCCATGGGACTCCCTAAATCGCTCCTCCTGGTATGTGTGTGTGTGTGTGTGTGTGTGTGTGTGTGTGTGTTGTGTGTGTGTGTGTGTGTGTGTGTGTGTTATGTCTGTCAGTGTCTTTGTGTTTGTGTGTGTGTGTTTCTGAATCACAACACTGACAACACTCAAGTTCACTTACTTAAAATCGATTTAAAACAATAGGATGACTTCCAGAATTTGAAGACTGAAGCTGACCAAATATTGCACAGTGTCAGCAAGGTAAATGGTGATGAGTGAGACGGCAAACACATCTTTTAACGGAATATGTTCTCAGTATATTTGCATTTTTGCAGTAGTTTTTCAGTGGAACACACTTTCCTTAGTTGGAAGGCATGTTTCTGCAAGCAAAATGTAAAACAGAAAGAGCAGTGTGACCCTCTGGGGGGAAGGTATGATTTCCACCCCCATCCCAATAGAAAACTATCATATCAATGGAAGGAATCATGCATGAAATACTTGCGTTTATTACATGCTATGATTATGAGCCTACTTACAAGGATAGCTGAGATCAGAAGGTTCTAATCTACCAAACAGGAATCCACATCCAGGAGTGGTCAAGGACCAAGAGAAATAAAAAAGAATGTACAATGTAATGAAACTGCAAGTTAAGAGAGAAGAATAATGTGCCTGTCCAAAAACTACTGTGGAAAAAATCTTCTAGCTGAGAAGACAGACCAGCAGATATGGACACACAAAGGCAACAGAATTGTATAGAAAGTCAAATAGAAGTGGCGAAGCTGACCTGACCCACAGATTGACCTGACCCACAGATCCTAGGCAAATCCGGGAAAACAAAAAGTAAGAACCTGGCCCGGATATGACTGTGACTCTGTTACACTAATATGTGGATCATGTTGACAGCAAGCACAATCCCTGCTGCTTAATCAGTCACCTCATTAGGCTCATATCAACTGGTTTGTAGACCACATGGGATGAATAGTTCACTGTCAATCTGCCTTGGTTCTAAATTTGGTATGTAACTTCCTCTCCTTACTAGACCGATTTTCAGTTGTTGTCCTTGGAGAATGATATGCCATTTCGCTGCTCATTTTAGCTTAAGATATCAAGCAGATAAAAATGTTCATTTTTCTCTACTGAATAAACCAACTGATGCTTTGTTACACAATAAAGAACCAGGAATCACAAACAGCCCATTTAAAGTGGCCTTTCAGCTTGCAGTAACTGACAAGTGCAATTAATCTACTTGTATTTCAGTTAGGAAAATACTTTACCATTTTTTCTTTTGTTTTGCTTTGTTTTCTTTGTTTCTTATTTTTTTTGATGAGCATATAACTACAGACCTGTTTACCCATTTCGTCAAATTGTGTTCCCATGATTGGCGAAAATGAGATGAATACGACAAACTTCAGAAAAAAAAAATCTAGAGACAAGATTCTTGAGTGGCAATTATATTTGCGGACTCTAACTTTAAAAGGAGAAAATCTTACCAAAGAGCGACAACTCTTGATAACTTACCCGAGCGAAATTACATCAGGCTATGTCAAATTTGTTACAACATGCCCAGAAACATCGAAAAAATCAGCGAGAGGGCATGAGTCTATGCCAAAGTATGCTGATGAATCAGGTTTGAAAGTATCTTGCACCAGAAGGAACCTATTCCACCATAGTTTGGCGGTATGTAAAAAGTTAATGAAATGTTATTTAAAAAATTAGGTTGTCATTACCCTGAAAAAGCCTTTGCTGCATGATGGAATGTGAAAACAACACTTGTTCTGAACACTGGCACTGACCGCAGATCTACCTTCATTAGGCGCAATGAAAGGTATCTAACTATTGGCCGAAGCAGCATTTGCACATTCTTTCAGCAAAATAGCAAAGGAATGTTCAGTTTGGAAAAGAAAAACCTGGATTGGAAGGAGTTATCAAGACCCAGTTTTAACGAAACATTAAGGTGGGGGGGTGGGGGAACGACCAGGCATTTCGTGATTTCAAGACCTCTTGACAAACAGCGAGGTTGAATTCCACTTTTCGGCATTTCCAGACATATAGTTTCATCCATGTGCATATGATAAAAGAATAGTGCTCATTAGTTTCTGAAATCAGGTGTTATTTACAATAACAACAACAAAAAGGCTGAAAAGACAGACATCAGAGCGGAGTGAGAGATGGGATGAAAGGGAAAGCAGGTTGTTAAGTATATACAGAACAGGTTTAACAAAAAAAATGTTATAAACAGTGGTTACATAGGTTACAAACTGGGATAGGCAGGGGTCATTCTAATTTCTATGTAACAAGTTGAAGCATTATTATGATGTGTGAGAAATGCTCTGTCACAGAATCTGTGGTCTTTGTACAGAGGGACTTACACAGAAGGGCTGTTAACAGACGTTTCACTGGAATCAGGAGTCCCACTGAGGGAAAGCAAAACTCCCTAATTCAATGGGGCTCCAGAGGGCAACCCATACCCCCTACTCCTATGCCTCTCAGAAAAATGTTGCAACTTGCTTTCAAAATTGTGCAATCTAATGCAGATCTAAGCATCAATGAATAGTCCACTTTCCAGTCCAATCATAACCAGGCCCATGTGTTCATAAAGAGATCCGTTTCAATCTTGCAGTGTATTTCAACGCTGCACCACATCACCCCATCATATTCGACTACCACAGGGCAGACAAAATAGCAACTGCCGACTGTCACAAACAAGTTTATGTAAGTATTCATGTTGTCCTTGTTGCCAGAAATGTTACCAAAGCTCTGCAGATCCTACTGCCAGGTTTCCCCCCCCCCCCTTTCTTTCCCCCAAACCCTCCCTCTTCCCCTTTTTTTGGCTTGCTTTTACTTCCTTCTTAAAATGGATTCTCTTTACAGCATTTTGATGAAATCTACGAATCAGTGGAGAACTACAAGCAGGGCTCCCCATGACGCGCAGAATGCGCGTCATTCACGCACTAGAACTCTATTTCACCCCCTAGAATTGTGTTTCACGCGTGAGCTTCACCCTTTAAAATTAAAATCTGGAGGTGGAATCACCCTCTATGATTTGTTGAACACGTCTGCTGTTTGTTCAGGCTGGCCTGTGCTCTGCGTGACCGCAAGTTCTCAGAACTGAACCGCAGTGAAAATAGCCTCGCTTCTTACGTCGAGCGTGTCTGTTGCACATTCGCACAACGAGACCACAAAGTCTTGACCAACAGGCTGCAATTAAAATAGCTGCACGTCATTGCTTTAGTTTAGATGCGTGTTTTTCATTGGTCAATTATCTGGCCCCTAAGAGAATGCTGGCACTGTCTCATTCAAACAGTCTGGCTTCTCTTTTTCTGCAACAGGCGAAGATGACGTCACTACTTCACCAGGTTGAAACGAAAATCAAATCCTGACAACAATACAAAGGAAGACAGCGACAGTGAAGGGAAAAAAATCTAAAACTGAGGAGGAGACGACAGATCAGAAGATCGTAAAGAGTCATGGAACATTTAGAAAAGCATGGGATCAAGGTTTCCATGCCTCAAATCAGACTCAGTATGCACTCCGTCAAAAACGATCTGCACAGTGTGCATGGCGGCAAGCCAGAAATTGACTTCCAATCTGTACAGGCAAAATCCGTTTGTTGTTGGGTCGACAAATTTACAAATCCTGGACCTGGTGCTCTTCCAACATATAGGCTAGACTTTAAAATATTATTACGTGTATAGCAATGATTTCACCAACTTCTAATTCTAAATGTGTGTTAGTTTGGTGACTTATTCATGGACATTTTTGTTTTGATTAAATTCAGTTTGATATGAATATTTTTGCTGCCAACTGAGCAACAACTTGAACAAGCAGTACAGCAGGTGTACCAACTCTGATCACATAGTGATTATTAAAGTAAAATTACAGCAGTCACTCACACGCACACACACACACACACACACACACAGTGACACCACAAACATGAGAAAAATCACAAAGTGAAAAATGAAAAGTAAAGAGAATTTGCTAGTGTTTGGCTTGTTCATTTTTGTTGTATGAATGGTTCTTTGGTACACTACTTTGTATTAAAAGAACCTGCACATGTTCTGTGCATTTGGTACAGAGACCAGTCACCAAGAGTATGCTGTGGATATTGTTTTAAGTTGCGGCAAGTCTTAATAAAATCACCCTCTAAAGTTTGAAAGTGAGGGTGAAAATACCCTCTACAATTTCAGATAGGGGGTGAACCCACCCTCTTCACCAGCAGCTGAGGGGGAGCCCTGTAGAAGTCCAGTGTCCCACAGTATACTTGAACATATTTCAGACATGAAACAAATACACGTGCCAGCAAATTGTTCCATTTAAGGATTTTCTCAGTTCTCTAAAGGTTGTCCTATGAACATGAAGTAACAGTTTAGCTATCGTATCATGATTTTAGTATATAGCGTTTGTTTCTTTTCAAGGACAGGACTTTCACTGTATGATGACAGCCTCAAAAGAGGTCAATGTGTTCGATTAGGCTAAAATGTAGCTGGCAATACATCCGAAATCTACAATTCACTACTTTTTTTTAATGTTTTTTTGTTGTTGGTGGTAAAATTATAATAGGTATTCCAATGCAGGCCCCTTGCCTGGCGAACAGCGCTGCAGGAGCGAAATTTTCCGTGTTTTCAACTTGTGCAAACCACATAAAAATGGCCGATTTAGACAATAAAAATAACACCAATCAATTTACCAGTCTTTTTTCTTTCGTTTTGGATAGGTTTTATCATTTAAAAGAACCTAGTAAGTTTATTATCAACCTTGTAAAGAAGCATGGGTGAAACCTGGGAAAATTGAAAATCCTGAAAGGTGGGGGTCCAGGGGGCCTGGAGGCCCCCTGGCGGGGTCAAGGGGCAGAGCCCCTTGTCGGGGGTCAGGGGCGAAGCCCCCTGAAGCTGAAGCATTTTTACATTTTCGTTATTAAAATCAGACCATTTTGAGGTACTTTCAGCATGTTTTTATAAGTGAAATAAGACTAATGTTGTGTCCCAGAGTAACTTATGCTGCCCCCCCCCCCAAAAAAAAAAAAAAAAAAAAAAAAAAAAAAAATGAAAAGAAAACTTGTGAATCATAAAGAATAATAAAAATCACTAAACCAGCATAATTTTGTATGTTATGCAGAATTTACTTACAGACTGGTGCATTACTTGTCAAAGGAATGTATTCAGCATTATCCAGCAGCAGCAGGTGTCCAGATGTTCATCACTGAGCAGTTACAAAATTGAAAAAGCCCACTATCCAAAAAGCAAACAAACCCACAGGTTTCAAATAATCTTTACAACACAGATGTCCAAGAACAGTATTCTTATAGCCCACACGATCACATTCATGAAGGAGTCCATACAGCACATATTAACACAAAACCTTGCAGAAAGTGTCCAAGCCCAGATGCTCAAGCAAGGTATCCTGGATGTCTATACATTCATATGTCCAATGTAGTATACACAGCTCATAAGTCTTTGAAGCATGTGTCCTCTTATACCTACTTAGATGTCCTGCAAGCAGACGATGCACCGGGCAACGCCAGCAGCTGTGGTTTTGCGGCACCAAGTCAGAAATGTGTCGCCCTTTCCCATTTCGCCATCATTGTCCGGACCTCTTTCGTCCAGCCATCGCCAAGACCATTTGTTGGGGACAGAAGCATCGATCAGCGACGTGTCTTCATTCACAGCCACAAACGGCATCGTGCTCAAAGAAGAGAATGAAGTGCAGCAGATTCAGACTAGATCTAGGTCGACGGGATCGTTCCGACGTGAAGAAGATCGTTGCGACGTGAAGACGTGCGACGTGAACACGCTGTAGGCTATCGTGAAAATGGCGCAAATCGGAAGACAAGTTTTGCAACAACTTGGACGGCGCACGCGCGAGTTGTTCAAGAACGCAGCTTCACCGAAAACTACCCAAAAAAGGAAAATCGACCACAACGAACGCCGATGTCCGGATTTCCGGACAAATGACCAATACGAAATCCGATTCCGGATTTTCCGGACGTGTGGTTTCACCCATGAAGAAGTACTTCTTCGCGGTCGGGAGGCATGCCGTCGCGACTTTCAGAACACAAGTTTTTACACCCACCTTCTTTCCCCGACGAGGGGAGCGCGGCGCGCACAAATAGCTCAATGAAACTCATACAGAGTTGTAGAGGAGACTTCAAGCTTCATTTTTGTATGCAGTAAGGGTACAGAAAAAATTAGTTAAGTTCCCTAAAATTATGTTTTAAAACTTCAAATTACTCTAAAATCCGTAAATATGAACGAAATCTGTTCAAAAATATATCAAATTAAAGCTCATATTCCGCACTTTCCAATAAATGGGGTCAAACAAATACGAAACAGGCTGAGCTTTTGAAGATTCCATGTGACACCAAAGTGACAAATGCTGTTGCTGTCGCTTTATAAACTTTGAGGAACAAAGAGGGGTGGAGTTCAAGCTTTGTTGTTGACTGGCTGCAAAGACTGAACAAGACAGCAATGGGACAGAAAGAGTCTCAAAAATTATATCTGACTACAAAACTATCTGTCGGAAAAAATCAAAAGATCCAGAGAAGTTCAACTGCTTCATGGAAACCATACATTATTATATACTTTTAATGACTGTGCACTATATTATTGGGACTGAAAACTGTTAAAATATATTTTTGATGGCCGAAAAGCTGTAAAATGTATACTTTCTCTTCTTTATAAGATCATATTTTATTGTTGCATAATTAAAATTATGTATGAAATATCTCGCAAAATGTATTATATATGTGTTTTATAAGCTTTTTAAAATCATTCTGGTATAAAAACAACACTGTACAACATACAGATACAAATTAATGAACATGTAAAGACAACCGTAATTTTCGTAAAAAGTGACCCTTTTGCGCAAATTGCATATTTAACCAACTTCAGGATTACACTGTTGACTATTTATTGAGAGAAGACAGAAGGAAAAAATTGGGCATTATCTATAAGTGCACGAGAGTAGCCAGGAACAATTTGGGCTCATTTGAGAACATAGAAATGGATTTATGGTACCTCAAAGTTGGGTCCGAAGCAAACTGCCACTTTCGCAAAATTTTCTAAGTCCAAAATTTCTTTAAAAAATCATAACTTCGTCAAATATTATCAGAAGAACATAAGTTTTATATCAATGTGTTCAGAAAATTGAGCTCTTTTAAATGAAACTACTTTTAAACAACTCAAGGCTGTTTAAAAAATCACCTTGGAATACCTAATTATAACGCTTATCAAATACACAGTTTGACACTGAAATGAATAACCTACTTTTCTTTTTGGGAGGCCTGTGTTTCCTGCAGTTGTGGCTGACCATATCTGTCACTTGGAGCCGAAGAATTCAGCAACGCAGACAGAATCTGACACTGTGGCTGAACAGATGAACCTGAAGGTTGCTCTCTAACAGATGTAGAACTGGGACTGGAGAAAACACCACTGGTTTGGTTACAGCTATTGGAGTAGCTCCAACCTTGGCTTCCTTGTTGATGTGAATCACCTAGAGCTGAACACAGATAAGTAAAATTCATGCAGAAATGAAAATCATCCCAACACAATGAAGAAAATGCCAACAGACAGATGCACATCTATCATCACAAATCAGCTTGGAAACTGAATGACTGCTGGCTCAAATGAAACGACGAGAATGAGACAATACATCTAACATTCCCCTTACATGTGGAACAAAGAACTGACCATACAAAAAGAAAAAAAAATGCACAATGACCTTTTGGTCACTTTCAGACAAGAAAAAATATGACTCGAAAACAAACACAAATATATTACATAAAACCCACAAAATGACTGAGAGGAAGCATATAGTATGATGAGAGTCATGTTCTCCTGGGTGACTTGAAACTAAACAAATGTGAAAAGACTTTAGTTTTTAAGATATCAATATGTTTTTTCTCATACAAAATCAAGAATGATTGTTTTCAATGAAAAACAAAACAAAAAAAAGTGTACTCTTTTAACCATTATTTTCTTTTTACTTGTGCAGTCTTGCTTTCCTGTTTTAACACTAATAACAGGACTCACAGCCCTGATGTAGCCAAAGAATCGAGTTCAGTTATAAGCAACACAAAGTGAACAGAATAGTGTGTGTGTGTGTGTGTGCGCATGCGTGCGTGTGCGCGTGTCTGTGCGCATGTGCATGCGTACACATGTATGCATGCAAATATGCATGTGTATCTTAAGTCATTTTAAAAACAAAATACGGCATAATCCTTTGCATACAAAATCCCCTAGTATTTTTTTTATTGTGGTATGAAAACCCCAGAAATTTTACGTGGGGTTATGAAATCCCTTACTTTTTTTGATGATGTGAAAGCTTGTGTCAGTAACATTTAATCTATGAGTAAACATATAGTAATAGTACACTGCCAATGCATGTACTTATTTTCATTCAAATAACAGGTGTGGGCAGGCAGTGGCGGTATGGGCAGTTGGGAGGGAATACATACAGTATAAATCATACAGTTTAGTTAAATGTAATACAAGGCGGTACAAGGGTTTTTTTTTTTAAATTTTCAGCACCACGCAACATTAGTTTTAAAAGGCCACAGGAACTTCTGTTTGAATGTTTCCAAAGTGTGATAAAAGAGAGGAACTTAATATTACCAGTTAGAGATACATGATAAGGACCAAACTTTGCACGTATCCATTCACTGAAGCAAAGGTCTTTCTACTGTAAATAGTCGTCGCCTGACTGATGAAGTTAATTTCAGTGTAGATTTTCTTTTCTAGCACAAGCAACTTCATTTGATTGTCATTTTCTGGCTGATACTGAAAACGTTCAACAAGAAGCAAAAAACTTGTACTCAGTCGCTTTAAAAACATGCTGAGCACTGAGAAAAAACGGAGTTATTGTCTAACCATCCCTTACGTAACACCACATGAACTTCATCTTGCCCTTCTCCATAACATTATTAAATCAAAACTAGGTAAGAGTGTGAAATGCCTTGATGTGAGACCAAACCCCAAAAATATTGTCAATAACCATGCAGCACCAGCCAAATAACTGACTTCACAGGTAGGTCTTCTTCCACCCCAGTCTGAGACTGGAAGCTGGGGCTGCATGCAAAAATTGTTCAGAACTGAACCACAGTGACAGGTTACAAAAATGTATAGATGGATCTCACCTTTCCACTAAATTCAAAACAAGTCTTTCACTTACGTTCATTCTGTGTTTACCAGTCTGCTGAGGGTCTGGCACTTCCTTAACACCATCAACACAGACCCTCATTCTGCTTTATGTACCCAGTTAAAACTGCAGTCACAGCACTGAAGTTCCCTCAGGACACCTGATTTTGACCATTTTTAATTCATTCCCTTTAAAAGCCTACATCCGACGGTGACTATTTTTGTACAGTGAAATAGCTATCTTTCATCTTATTGATGATAAATGTTTTTAACCCGTAGAGCGCCTTTAGTCAGTCAGCTGACGCGGAAATAAAAGTGCTTTCCCAGTGCCTATGGGCATTCCACTGACGTCATGCATTTTTCTTGAATTTTCATTCATTACTATTTCTATCAACGGACTCAAATAGAGTTTGCGTAGAAAGCCTTATATGTCTGTAATCTTAAAATAATATGTAAATGACCACACGTGAGGGGAAAGCCCATTTATTCTCATCACTGACTGGATGACCAGCCAGCACTTCGTCTCGCTTGCAAAGATGGCGGAGCAACCTTCGACAAGCCCAGCGACCAAATCAACGTATTTACACAGCTGAGCAGGCTCTGCTGATGATTTTTGACAAAGACAATAATGTTTTATTCAACGACTCACTCGAGCATGAAGGTGAGATGATGATAGTGGTGGAATTGCCGACCATATTCGTCAGTTATTGAGTAGGGCTCTGTGACCTCAGTGTGTGTTCAGCTGACTGCGTCGAACGACCTAGCCTAGTGTGTACTCTGCACCGCGTGCTGGTGTCCAGTGATGTGAAAGTCAGGCGAGAGGGGAGCGTGGCCTGCTTGCGGCGTGACACGGTGCAGACGGAAAGGTAGGGGAAGATGAGGGGTGAAAAGAGAGGGTTGCAGTCCAGCAAGGGGGCGTGGTGGGGAGAGGGGGGGCGTGGTCGTGGACTGGTCAGTCTGCATCGAGTGTGAGCTCTTGATAGACTTCCAAACTGTTTTACTTTCATTTACAGGTGTGGTGTACAATACAAACTTTATTTTCAACTTTTTTGCTGTGTGTTCTTGTTTGGATGTGAAGATGTCGTGGTAAATACATATGTTTTTGATCGTGCAAAAAAATCTATCCAAATCTAAAAGCCTAAATACTTTTTTATTATCAAAATTAAAACAAAAGAAGCCCAGATTCAAAATCTTCATTCAATTTCCTTCAAAAATTATATAGATTTCATTTTTCTATCTTTTGTAGTTTGCTGTTTCTGAGCTAGAATTTTTTGTTAATGATGACCCCCAAATCATGAGATTTCCCTGGCACCTGAGGAACACCTTTGTTTGTACTATTTTTAGGCACTGAACGGGTTAAAGTCAAAGGAATTATTTTTGTTGCTTGATCGAGTTGAAAATTACATACTTCAAACACGGAGCACTGATTCAGTGCTTGAAGATGCTAATGGAATGGTTGCTTTCTCTTCAAATTAACCAATGAAATCGGCTGTTAGTAGCTTGCTAACTGATATATGACATAGGAAAGACTGCATCTGTACGCCGAAACCACTGGTTAAAAATTCTCCGGGAAATTCGGTCATATTTTATTTTAGAAGACCATCGTTATCATTCTCGCGACGTGTCCTGAGTGACAGATTAATCGCCAACTGGTAAGTTGGGCGCCAAAATCATTCTCATGGTGTGCTGCAAAAAAGTTGAACACTAAAACAGCTGCTGGGCTCAATTCAGCCTCCAATTTCCAGACAAAACTAACCACTGGTTGTTTACTGAAAGTTTCTATATAATCATCATCATCATCATCCAACTGACGGCCCCAATCAACAAGCTGATTATTATGCCGTACTATGGAGGTTGTGCTGAGTTAGAAAGGCCAGGATAGAAAGATAGAGACCTAAGATAGTGAGAAAAACAAGGGCAACTACTGCATTAAATGACAGAGATACCTACTCTATGTGGGTTTTATCAGCAGGCTACTACTTTTCACTCTTCATCCGGAGACAGGCTCCAGACTAGCTGATCCAAATTCTCTCTAAGAGTGAACCCGGCCCAAAAATAAATTAAATCACAAAAGTGCTAAGGAAGGAGTGGGATGGGGTGTCGACCTAATCCTACTTATACTATCTAACTAAGATTTCAGTTTAGTTGTGTGGAACCCCTGGCCCAAAGGCGCCTGGGGTGCCATCCATCATCATCTCTGACAGGTCGTTCCAATCCCGAATGGTCCTTGGGAGAAACGCATGTTGTCGGTATTGTGTCCTGCACTGTATGAGGCTGAGCTGCTGTGTGTGACCTCTCCTCATATATGGGTTGATTTCACAAAATGACAATGTCTGAATTTTTTTCTCTCCAAATCTTCTGAACCCACAGCATATAACTATCATAAGTGGCAGGTACTAATGAAGAACGCCTCATGTGAATATTCTAGGGGATGCATAATCTGCACTGGTGTACTATGTGCTGAACCGCACTAAATCATACTTTAACATCACTTCATGCTTTGGGTTTCCATTGAAAAACAAACATCAAGCCTGTACAAAATTTTGTCAGCCTGGTAAATCCCTATTGCAAAACACTGGATATGTATTCATGACTTTGTTCAATAAAAAAAAAAAGGAAAAGAAAAAATCAATCGATGGTGAATAAGGAGTCATCAAAAATGCATAAAATCTAAAACTCTTAACACACTGCTGTTTCAAATGAAGTTGTTTAAACGAGAACGTCACACGGAAATGTGATTTTCAGTGTCATATTCTCCCTCCAAAATCTTGGCGATTATCTCAACCGATTTTGGCTGCCAGAATCTCCCCGAGGCTTAAAAACAGGAAGGGCTCAGGCAGACTTATCATAACAATTTTTCTCTAAAAACTTCCATGTTCCTTGAGAAGTCATTTGACATATCAATAACATGCACCACCTTTTTCGATTCAACTCACAAAACGTCTATGAAATTGACGTGAACACAAAATATCCACCTGCAGTAGCTGCATGTTGACGTTATCATGTACGGCGATTTTTTCTTTCATTTTTGTGCCAAAGAGGTAGCTATCGAAGATGCCATTAAACTGACTAAAGAAATATGCTGTCATATAAACTTACCATTGTACATCGACATTATCACTCTAACCAATCATCTTCGGTCCAACAATGCTGTAATTCTACCCTAACAATTGGTTTTAAACGACAAAATACACGCACAAAAATATGTCGATTTCCTTCGCCGTTGAACCAGGGCAAATTGACCTGAAAGTGTTCTGCAGTCGTTAATGTTCAGAAATTATGTCTATATATTGAGTATTGCCAACAGAATAAACAAATGGAAAGTTGAACTGTCTGTATCCATTACGTTTTGGTTTAAAGAAGGGGTTTATAAAATTATCAATTATTTACGACAACATCTGCATTGACATCCGGTTCGCGCGCTGACAAGCAAATTAAGAACAATTTTCTTCTCTACCAATCGCTATGAATCTTACAGAATTCGGCGATTCATTCAACACTAAGGTGAAAAAACAAGGCAATGTTTAAACAACGCTGTCTAAGATTCGGTTTTTGTTTGTCTGTTTAAATCCAGTCCATCTTCAATACAAATAAGATAAACGTTGCTCAGACAGGAATTTTTCTAACAATAATTATTGTTCCCGACTCCATAAATAATGTCCTCTGATTGGTTCAAAAACAATGCAGGTCTCGAGCTGCTGTATTGCTTTTTGTCAAGTTTCCTTTTCAAAAGTGTCACCGTGCAATTCAGCCACATGTCAGATTGAATTTTTTTTTCCCAAATGAGATAATAAAAATGTCTTTGAGGATTCTCAGAAGATTTTAAAAAAGAAAAACAGAATAACTGTCAAGCACGTTTCGGTCGTAAACCGTCTCCAAGACTTGTGACATAAAAGAAAAACAAATATATACGTGTAGGAAATGACGTATGAAAACATATACGTAAACGGACGATGACGTGCTCGAAGGTGTGTGTGTGTGTGTGTGTGGTGGGGGGTGGTGGGGGGGGGGGGGGGGGGGGGGGGGGGGGGGGGGGGGGGGGGGGGGGGAATTCAGTGTCTAATCCCATTTCATCTTGAGGAAGAAGACTAACAAAACAACAGAAAAGAGAGAATGGTAGAGGAATTTTATGTTTGGAAGGGGGCGGCTTGAAAGTGTGTAATAGAAGTGAGAGAGAAGGGGGCACTTGTAGGTGTTTATGAGAAGAGGAAAAATATGGGGGTGGGGACTAAAGGGAAACTCTAAAATAAAAAGTATATATATATGCGTGTGTGATACACTGAACAATTAAGTAGTGGGAGACAAACAAGTGATTTGACAAAGATTTGAAATTTTACAGGGGGGGGGGGGGGGGGGGGGGGAATTGAAGAAAATCGTGAAATATATATCACGAATGGATAAACCCTTCACTAGTTGCATGATGGATCCATTACAATCCCTTCTTAAGGCAAATGTATAGATATTCTCTGCTCCTAGACCTTTCGTCCGCTGGATCGGACACATCAGGGAGACACGGCTGACTGAGTTTGCGCTCTTGATGTCAAATAGAGACAGACCACAGTCCGTAATTCTGTGGTGTTCTCGCCACCAAGGGTTTAAAAAAGAATCCAACAGCACCCCCAAAGCAGCCAGTGAAAGGTAGAAATAAAACAAAACGAAAGTGTGGAGATGAAAAAGTTGCTGAAAAACTAAAAACATTATAAGCTAGTCACAAAAAGTTAAGGGCCCGCCTTAGATTTTGGGGTACTCTAAGTAATGGGTCTGAATGCTCGTAAAACAAAGCGCAGCGTGTTTCATTCTGAGCTATTCTGACAGCTCACACACCACACTGTATGACCGAAATAATCTTTCAGACGACGCATTTTTTCGGGTCGAGAATATGCGCTCAGCCAAAACACCAAAATCCGTGAATAATGCATGAAGTTTGGCCAGGCGCAGATTACACAGCAGTTTTGAATTTAGAAATCGGCACAGTGCACGTGCAAGGCCTGCCTATGTTGAACACTTTTCAATGACAATTTGCCTGTGGTGGGTATAAAATGACCGCTAATCGGGGCTGCAATAACCCTGCCTCTAAGACGAAACTGTCAACACTAGATCGCGGCCGGGCTCTGGGATGGCTCCAAGATGGCATTTCTGGAAGAGAGGTGGCAAGACGTCTGGGAGTGAGCCACTCAGTCATTGAACGCCTTCACCAGCAATACCAAGACACTGGAAGAGCCGAAGGAACGACCACGCTCAGGGCGGCCAAGAATCACCAACAGGCAAGACGATCGCTACTTGATGCTGACAGCAGTCCGCAGCAGAACCATCAATGCAACCACTCTGAGACAGGAGCTGAGAAGAACGACTAACATCAACGTAAGTCGCCAGACCGTCCGAGGTCGCCTTCACAGTTTCAACCTCCGCTCAAGAAGGCCCGCCGTCCGTCTCCCACTAACACAGCACCATCGACAGGCCAGAAGGAGGTGGTATCGACGTCATCAGCGATGGACGAGGCAGCAATGGAGCACCATCCTCTTCACTGATGAGTCAAGATTCTCCCTGTCCCGAAATGATGGCCGGCTACGCGTCTGGCGTCGTCCAGGGGAGAGGCTTACTGATGGCTGTGTTCGTGAGCACGATCGCTATGGAGGCGGCTCCCTGATGGTATAGGGAGGCATCCACCTTCATGGCAGGACACCCCTTCACCTTGTGCCAGGCAGACTTACTGGCGTAAGGTACAGAGATGAAATCGTGAGGCCGTTGATTATCCCCACTCTGCAAGCCATGGGACCCGGTGCCACCCTCATGGACGACAACGCCACTCCACACCGCGCCCGTGTGGTGAACGACTACCTGAGGCAGCAGCAGGATCCACGAATGGACTGGCCATCGCGTTCGCCTGATTTGAACCCTATTGAGAACTTTTGGGACCATCTGGAACGCCGCGTCCACGACAACCACCCTCCTCCTGTTGACCTCCACCAACTGTTCCAATTTCTGCTGCAGGAGTGGAACGCCATGCCTCAACAGACCCTTGTGACTCTGATCCAGTCCATGAGGCCCAGATGCGTGGAATGTGTGGGTGCAAATGGCGGACATACGCACTACTGAAGCTTTTCAATAAACTTTCTTGTGAATTGTCAATTTTGTGATTTTCAAACAGAGGGGTTATGATGTTTGATCCTTGATTTTGTCCCGACAAATTGAATTGACACAATTGCAATGGGCATTGACCTGACAAGCTACAGACATGAAAAAAACAATACGGTATAAGCTGTTTTCCTCGTGCGTTATGTTCGTTTTATATTGGAGAGCGTTTTTTGTTCTGGCCCTTAACTTTTTAGATGACTAGCTTATTCAACAGTAATTAAAATGTCGGGGGCAATCTTTGAGCCTCTGCTTGAGGCGCCATTTTAAGGAAGAAGGGAGAGCCCAAAGATATGGGCACAGTCTGAGTGGTCAGCTCTGCTGTTAATACTCACGCATTGTCCAGCGGCTAAGAAGTGAGTAGAACAACCTTTACTTGGCTCTCCTAAAGAGATACAATCGCCCCACTGATGGACCAAACACTATAATTGCTGACTCAAAAGTAGGGGGATAACAAGTGAGGTTAACACTTCTTCCATCATTATAAAATGACTTGGGCCAAGATTTGACATTTTAAGGGGAAAAAATTGAAGAAAATGTAATAAAAATGCTGTTTAAAAAAATGTATAGAAATTTTCTACGAAAACTAGTAATACATTCCAAGGAATAATTACCGAGACACATTCCAGCAACTTTTATAGAGCAGCTTGGTTTTGCCATGACTGCAACTCCCCTTTGGAGATTTGTCTCCCCCTTGGAGCCATAAAGCTGCCTGAAGGTCAGTTTGAGACGCATGCATTCTTCCCCCTTACCCTCCAGCCCCTCCTGTTAGTTAGGAAATTATTCACCACTGCAGATCTGAATGCTTATCTCCCCCTGTTTCTTCAATCTAAGACATAAGCGCAAGCTTAGCTTCTATAGAATCTATCATATCTATATCTATAATATAAATCTATATATCTATATATATTATATATATATATTATATATATTTCTATATATCTATAGAGAGCGAGGAGAGAGATAGGAGCGAGGAGAGAGGTGGCCATATGGCGTGATCGCATGTTTCTGTGTCTATGAGTATGCATATTGGGAAGGTTAGATGGTGTTTGGGGTATATTATATATATATATATCTATATATATATATATATATTATATATATCTATATATATATTATATAATGCTCTACCAAGTGATGTTATAAAAAAATACTACCTCTGTACATGGGGTTTGACTTTAAATATGGTGGGAAGGGGAACATGGGGGGAGAGGGTTGTTTTTGTCGAGAGAAAGGGCTGGAGGAGAGGTCGGGGGGAACGGAAAGCGCGGGCCACAGAGTGGAATGATACAAACTAGAAAAGCAGAGGTGGAAGTCGAAACGAGTCCATCAGGCGTGTGGTGCACAGGCGCGAGATGACCTGGCACTCCATGAATACCACTCCTCAGCCCCGGAAAAGAACATTCATGGAGTTCAGATCAATCTCTCGCCTTTGCACCACAAACAAATAATTGCTCTGTTGCGAGCCAGCGTGAGTAGCGTTAACCGGTCCACTCACCCACGCCCATCACATCGGACAACGATAGTTCCATGAATTTTTCAATACCGGTAAACATTCCGCGCCAGTTCCAGGGCCCCTCAGACCTGGGGCGGTAAAGGACACTGGGGTACGATGAGCGCAGGGTTAGCAGGGCCACAGAATTTTGAAACTTTTTATTTTTATGCTGATCAATAAGGATGGAGATGAGCCGACTGTTTGACAAGACTGTATTTACTCTTACTTATGTTAAGTATCTCGCCGTCAGCCGGGCCCAAGAAATACGGCACCTGTAGTTGTTGGTAGGACATTTAAGCAAACACTCCAGAGACACTTCCGGCAAGAGGATGTAACTCGATTCTGTGGTCCCAACCTTCCCACTTGAAAAAACATAGCCATATCAAACACTGGATGGAGCCTGTCCGCGGCCGCAAAAAATCCAGAAATCCCTGGCTCTTGGAAGGGAACCCTACGATCTTCAAACTGAGATTTTCTCGCGCATGCGTGTGCAGTTTCAGTATCTCAAGGCTGCGCGCGTGCGCGCGAGCGTGTGTGTGTGTGTGTGTGTGTGTGGTGGTGTGTGTTTGTATCGTGTGGTGTGGGTGTGTCCGTGAGTTGAGAGTCCAAGTCAAAATGTTCTTTGTGTGTGTGTGTCCCTGTGTGGTGTCTGTGTGTGTGTGTGTGTGGGTGTGTGCGTGGTGTGTGCCGTGCGGTTGTGTGAGGTAAGTGGTGTTGTGTGTGTGTGGTGTGTGAGTGTGTGTGTGTGTGTGGTGTGTGGTGTGTGTGTGTGCGCGTGTGTGTGAGTCCAGTCACAATTGTCTTTATTAGAGGCTAAGGAAAAACGCTGCTAAGCTTTTATTACTTCCTGCAGAGAGAGAGAAGAGAGAGAGGAGGGGAGAGACGACGAGCTTTGGTAGAAGGTGACCATACAATGTGTGTGTGTGTGGTGGTTGTGTGTGTGTGTGTGTGTGTGTGTGTGTATTGTGTGTGTGGTTTGTGTGTGCCTGTGTGAGTGCTGTGTGTTGTGTGTGTGTGTTGTGTGTGTAGAGAGTGTGTGTGTGTGAGTGTGTGTGTGTTGTGCGCGCGTGTGTGTATGTCGTGTGTGGTAATGTGGTTTCGCACACTGGACGAGCAAAATCTGCACACAGAGCCGCGCGTAGTGCTCGCACATTCTCTCTCCTCTCTCACTCTCTCTCTCTCTCTCTCTCTCTCTCTCTCTCTCTCTCCTCTCTCTCTCTCACACACCACACACCCCACCCACCCACACACACACACACACACACAAACCAACACAATTGCAGGTCTAAGTTTGCATGTCGTGGAATCGGTACTGCAAATGATCTCTCATAGAAAGAATAGTTTGTTGGTAATTTTTCTCATAAATTAAATGCTGCTTTCATCTCAAGAGTATGCGCTGGTTTTAGCCGACTAATTCGGCCGTATACAGCATCAAGAACTAACTGCAATCTGAATCTGTTCGGTCTCCTATGTAACCACGTATTCTTTCTGTAGAAATGGCCATATTTTCATGTTATTGACATTCATGTGCATCTGACAACTTGGACTTATTCTTTTCACAACTCGATTTGTTTACCTTTTCTTTTATTTCAGTTGTGCTAGAACATAAAGGAAATGGTTCATCGCCCAGTGTTTCTTCCTCTTCTAGAATCCCCTCACAACTGGTCGTCAAAGAGGTACCACAAATCAAGACTACTTCCACACGCTAAACGCCATACCACCACAAACGGAACTAATTCAAACGGGCGAATTTATGTCGCGAGAAAGCGGGAGCTACTGAATAGTATGTTTGCTAGACGGTTCAGTGATCAGACGGACACATACACATGAACAGGACCATGGTACGGAAGAAGAAACAGAAGAAGAAGCCACGAGCGACTGTTGGTCGTAGCCGACTGTGACTGGATGCGGGGTGGGGGGGGGGGGGGGGGAGCGAGAGAGGCAGAGGATTAGTGATGGAGTGGAGACTTTTATGATGTGTGTGTGCCGTGCGTGTGTGTGTGTGTGTGTGTGTGCTGTGGAGTGTGTGTGTTGTGTGTGTGTGTGTGTGAGTGTGTGTGTGTGGTGTGTGTTTGTGTGTGTGTGTGTGTGTTGTGTGTGTGTGTGTGTGTGTGTTGTGTTCATTTTGCGCAGGAACACATGGTCCAGCCTCTCTCTGAGGTTGCGACAGATGTGTTAGCCTTGCATTCATGTTCATGACCTCTGTACTGTGTTCCGTCTGACACATCAAGGACGAAAAAAAAATTGGCTTGGATCTTGTATTTAACAACGACAAACAGAAACTCTAGAAATGGCGACGACACACATATAGTCCAGGTACGACATACGAATAACACGTTTCTCTCTTGCCGTACAATTTTGTGTTTTTAATTCTCTGAACGATTTGAAGAACTAATAAACGTCAGACCATGACCGCTCTCAAATATTGAGCAATAATATGGACGACGAAAAAAATCCGCCCTTATCGCCACGCGCTTTTTGTGCTCATGCCAAATCAGTGCCTGTTAACCGCTTGCCATACTTCTGCGCAACCACACCGTTATCGGAGTCACTCTGATCTCCCAGGATGAACGTATTGACTCTGCAGTTTCAGAGCTGTCCCACACCATGCTTTGTGTCGAACTGCCTTTGGTTTGTCACATCCTCTTACACTTGTGCCACCAAGAGAGACTGAGGCTGAAGGAAAAAGTCACATTCACCATGTATTCCACCGGTTGCGGCCACCTTAACAAGGTTTAGCAGGCAGGTGGCGGAATCGCAGCCAACGGACACACCATGGGATTGTGGAATGGAGTTTAATCTATAGGCGGAATGCTGCCCATATATATGTGTTGTTTCCTTTAGTGAGTATATTTATACGTCTTTTAACGAAAGTAAGGATTTCACCAAAAACATGCGGAGGTCTATACATTTAAAGTCCACAGTATGTGTCGACGACGGCAAATATTGCTGAGTCCGGATCCACACTATCGAGGATATTGTTCTGCCGGCCCTGATGCGATCAAACTCAGTCGGATACCTGTCCGACCGACCCCAGGAGGTCTGCCCTGACAGGATCGGTCTAGGTGCGGAAGTGACGGGAGTGACTCGACTCACACGCCCCGCAAGGACCAACAATAAAGATTACGCTACAACACCCCATTTATTCACACAAATACAGTCATAAATAAGGCATTCAACACACAAACCTAGCACAATCACACTCCACGCATTCAACACACACACAAATGCACATTTATAAATACAAAAACACATTTCCCCATACGGACGTAACAATCACCATCACCGCATTTAACACTAATGACATATACACAATTATCAAATAACCTTTCCAGCATCATCCCTTCCCACACCCTGGAGATCGCCTCCACACCCCTGCACTCTCCAAGGTCTACAGGGAGCACCCTGTCGCACTAGGTGCTCCAACCCGGGTCGGTTCTTGCAAAAAGAGTCGTTTCAAGGCCGACCCCCTTGCACGCACCAGCAGACCGTGAGAGCGCGTCCTGGGGGGGGGGGGGGGGGGGGGGGGGAGGAAAAGTGGCGTTTTGTTACTGGACGGTCCTGGGTGGGGATCGGACCGGCCAGTCAAAAAACCCCGGGCCTTTTCTACCAGCACGTGCCCATGGTCCCGACCAGTGCGTGCTCCCAACAGCGCGCAGTGGTACAACCCAGAGGCGTGAGCCCAACCAGCGGTCCTCTGGCCCCAACCGTCGCAGGTCCCGAACAGAGCGTTGGCCCAGCCAGCGCGTGGCACCAACCAGGTCTGCGGTCCCAAACCAGAGCGTGGGCCCCAACCAGAGCGTGGCCCCAACCAGCGGTGGCACCAACCAGTCAGGCTCCGGGGTGAAGCCCCGGGAGGGGGGGAAACGTAAGCCGGGAAGGACGAGAAAGAAAGGGAGGGAAAGGCTGGGGCACTGGAACCCCGCCGTTCAGTTCATCTGACCATGCTGTTAACAACCTACCAGCCATCGCATGCATGGGCGAGGGAGGTCTCTAAACACCCAACAACACCAGTCACCCCAGACCTGCGCATAACACAGTAACCCAATTCAATCCGGACAGTTCGATAAAGTCTTCTCACACGAAGCAGGTCAAAGACTGCATTCAAATCAACCGGCTATACAACCAATATGGAATTTCTTCACCCTTCTCGCCCCACGTTTAACCAATTTCCTTTACGTAGGAAATAAACCAACACAGACGACCATCGCTTTATAACTGCCACCACATTTGGGCAAATAATAATTCAATGGCATAAATTGGTCACCTTTTATCGCCACATTTTCACATCCCAAATCTCCAACCCCGCATCCGAACGACAACTCATGCGTACGCACGCTCGGCCCTCACACTCGTTCTCCATGCACCACACACACAGACGGTGCGCCCTAGAAGGCATCAAGAGTCCGGTGAATGTGACAGGGAGCGGACGCAGCGAGACCGAGCCAGTCCACCTGAATCACCAGGTTCTCTCCCATCCCCACCGACTACCGCCACACCAAGATGCCATAAAATAGGAGCAAGAATTTTGGATATAATTTAGAATGGGCAAGGTTAAAGACTGAATTTAACCACGAACAAACAGTCTCAAACACTATTTCTTTACAATTTTGCAACAACAAAAAAAAAATGCGCAAAAGAGAAGAATAAGGGCTAACAACCAACAAACCAAAACAAACAAACCACGACACTAATGCTTACAGCTACCGTGGGGTGACCCGAAGAGACGGGTCAAACGCACTTTCTCTCTGCCCTTGTCCAGTCGCGAGTACAGAGGCGCCAGATGCGGACAAAAAACGAAGAAGTGATGTCCCTCTCCTACAGGCCGACTGTAGGAATTGCAGATACCCGACTTGTACCTTCGACGATAGGTGCAAGACCCAAGACGGAGCAGGCGCTCCCAGCGACCATCTTCGCTCGAGTGAACGAGCGACTTCCTCGCAGCGATGGCGGGCCAACATGCCACGCTACGCTCACAGATTGAGCCTACTTCAAAACTAACCGGAAAATGCGCACGTGCGACAGGTCCACGCCCGGCGAAGAGGCCGATCGACAGCAAAGATCGGAGCGAAAGGTACCAGCACCCGTAAACCGGCAGATGATAGCACCGGGCAGTGACTTATTCGAGAGCGAGAGAGAGGAGTGGAGAAAGCAAAACCGAACCCTGTGAGCTAACTACCCCAAGGTGGCAAAAACCCCGCACACACCCCCCCCCCCCCCGCAAAACCCCCCCAAAGCCACTCACTAAGGACGGACACGTTGACAACAACACCACACGGGTCTAATAAAACCACAATGCAACAATCCGCCCACCCCCAGTTGGGTCAAACGTTCGTAGGTCCTCGTGACAAACTCGTGACAAACACCCATTCTACAAGCATTGTTTTCTCTGCGAATCAGTGCTCTCCTTTGAACCTTGCCGCATGTGCCAATTCAAAACAATGGGACCGAACGCCAACTCTCTGTGATCGAACCAGCAGTACCGCTCACTCCAATACAAACATTCCTACGATAGAATCACACCGAGAAATTACATAATACAACATTTTTATCAAACAACTAAGCGAACCTGTAACCATGCACGTAGCAATCGACCCATTGGTGATTCACTACCGTTACATCATGAAGTGGAAAACTGACACTACACCTGGCTACGGAGCCCACACAAGGGGATATGGAACCTGGTTGCGGGGAAGTGTCCCTCTGACTGATTTTCAATGTGCTGACTTCCGGAGCTCGGCTCAGCTCGTCGCATCGTATTACAGGAACCCTTGATCTGACGGAAAGTTGAACGCCTGACTCTGCAGTTCCACTGCCCAACCCCTGAGTCTGACGAACTGACTGGCCGGATCCGGTCAGGTACTGGGAGGATGCAAGCTCGCTCTCCGCACAAACTCACGGCCGTACAAGTAGGGGTACAACTTCCCTGATGCCCCCACACGGACTGCTAAAACACTCTGACTCCATCGTGTGTATCTCGTCTCGGCGTCAGTGAGTTTTTTGCTCGCATAAGCAAGCGGCTGGAGTCCCTTCCCCTGATCTTGTAGCAACACAGCCCAAAATCCCCCACCGAGAAGCATCAGTTCCGGACCGGACAAAAGGGGACTCGGATCAGGGAGAGGAGCCAAGACTCGGGCGGAGTAGTGAGGGCGTCATCAAGGCGTTCAAAAGCCTGTTTGGCAATCTCATCCCAAACTAGCGTATCTGGCATCATCCCCTTTCGTAGGTCCAGTGAGGGGCACAAGGCAACTATTTGCCAAAGTCATGAATGAACTTGCAGGTAGTATTCCCCGCAGACCACTGGCATGACCGCAATTCCCTTTTGGTTTACCAGGAGGTTTGGCCCCTGCACACACTTTGTCACCTTGTCTTCCTCCACGGACGAATCGACACCCGCTGCAAATGCTGCCCCAGAAAGGAATCTCGTCCTGACCCCGCTGCCATTTGGCAAGGGAACGGGTCCGACATCTGAACCCTCGCGAAGCGACGAAACAGACGACGGAGGAGCGAAAACGTTGCGAGCATGCAAATCTACTGAGTGAGTAGCAGGTCGTCACTGAACTTGTTTCAGATCTGGCGTATCGAGGGGAGAAGCAATTGTCGCATGACGCGACTGAAAAATTGCTCCAGCGTTTTGAGGCCAAAAGGCATCACGTACCACTGGAAACCTGTCCTTCAGGCGTCTGAATGCCGTTTTGGGTTTGTCCTCTCTGCGCATCGGAATCTGCAGTACCCTTTTTGCGAGATCGAACCTTCGGAAATAGTTAGTTGGCCCGATCAGCTGAGCGAAGATTTGGTCGACATCCGGCAGAGGTTCAGCATCGAACCGGAGGACCCTTATTCAGCCGACGAACTCGCCGCGAAACCTCATTTAGCCCTCCTTCTTCTTTACCAGAAGGATGGGGGATGAGTAGCGAGAACTCGCACGTTCACCTGACCCCAACCTAACATGGCCTGCAACCTCCAGCAGGATCTAACAGACGCCTAGAGAGAGAGGCAGAGGTTATCTGTTTACCCTCATGGGGGTCTCGGTGGTCAATGCCCGTGTACACTCGCCTAAGGGTTACTGTGCCGGGGCCGTCTGTGGCACGTCCTGGAACTCCGGCAGTGTGCAGTTGATCAGTCTGTGCTGAGGATGCGGTTAGAACCGAAGCATACCCTCTGCCACGACTTTCTTCACGACAGAGAGGAAACAGTGGGGATGTCTGAGCCACCGACACGGCGTGCTCATCGCCACTCTCCACAACGACGGGTGTAAACCTGCCTGGCCAGCGTTTCGTCGCACGTAGCCCTTCAGGAGGTTGCGTGATACAGGCGTTCCTTCCCCCGCACACGAAATCCGAGTAGTCCCAGTCACCCCACCCGATGCAGCCACGAACGACCCTGCCAAGCACAACTGAGCTTGTTCTTCTTTTGGGGAAGGAGGAAGCAACACTCATTCACCTGGTCCAACCACCGTTTAACCTGCGTTCGGTCGTACCAAAGCCATTGTATTATTGGTTTTGGCCGACTGCACCGTGTTGCTGAGCAAGCTGGCAAGTGTCAGCGAATGCGGTTGCGTGAAATCGACCACCTATCGACTCTCCTCTAGCCAGTAGGTTCCACATCATCGTGGGTCCACATTGACTTCAGGATGTTGGTGGGTCCTGGCCTGTCTCTGCCTACAGGAGTTCAATGGGGACAACGCATGCTTTCCTGTGGAACCTCCCTGTAGGCGAACAGGTACAGCAGGAAGGAACGCTCCCACTCCCGAGGTTGCTTGCACATATTTGGCGACGCAACATCTCTTACAACGTCCCATTGACACGCTCGACAAGGCCATTGGCTGTGCATGATAGGGTGCCGATGTTCTTGTGATTTCTTGAGCAGGCGTAACTTCCTGCATGATATCGGACAGAAACGGGTCTCCCTGGTCCTGAAAGGATCTTTGGGCACGCCAGTGCGCGTCTATCTGCCAGAGAGTTTCCGCAAATGTAGGGGCGTCGATAGTCTAAGCGGGACTGCCTCTGGGTACCGAGTCGCGTAGTCCACCCCTACAAGATGTAGGGTGACCTGCGATCGGATAGTGCTTAATGGGTCCCACCAGGTCGACACGACCTTGCTGACTGGCTCCCCACCCTGAGGCACTGACCCCTTTAAAGGGAAACACGCTTCAAGGTTCCCATAGGCGTTGTACGTTGCCAGACATCGCATACTGCGGCAGTCTGCCTAACATCGCGCGTTCATTCCCAGGCCAGACGCTGTCCTGGTCTTACTCGCTCGAGAGCGCTCTTGGAGCCCAATATGACCTGCCATGGGGCATCGTGGGCCTGCCGGAGAATAGATTTCTCAAGCTTTGACGGGAAAACAAGCTGCTTGGCACACGATCTGCCTGAGTGCAACCCCCTAAAGCGGAGCCTGGTGGGCTTGAAGCCTCACCTTTGGCGTTAGTCGGGCAGACTGAGGGACGATCTACAGTTGTCGCAAGGCGTTGGAATCCCAAGTCCCTGGCTGACGACGGGCCATGGGATCGCAGGATCGCCCCTGGCGCCAGAACCCTCGTCAGAGATCGGTCGCTGTAGCACGGGGACGCACTTCATCAGTTCCTGCTTCATAGCTTTGGGCGATGTTGGTAACTCGCCACACACGCCTGTACGGGCCGATCCGGTAGACACGGATGGACTGCGTCCGGATCCGCACACAGGGTGACCAGTATTCCTATGAGGAAGGGAATACATAGGGATCGCTCCACCGCGCATGGCCCTACTTCGCACATCATTACTCGCGCCCCGCCGGCCTCAGGGGTGAAAACCCCAAACCTTATCAACAAAAGAAGCGCGTGATGCTCCCGAATCCCTGATGGTGTCGACAGGAGGAACCAACAAACAGAGAGAACCACTGGGCACTTGACTCTCCAGGAAGCAGGGATGGAAACCACGGTTGGCCGAGGCACCGAAGGACGTTGGAAAGGCCTAGCCCACGACTACCAGCGGCTTTAGGCCAATCTTTCCTAAATGTGGCCAGGACCCGACCACAAAGAAACACAGTCGGGGCGCTGAAATCCCCGATGAACTGCCACCTTGTTCAGACCCGCTCAGCAGTTGTCGGCGCCTTTATTGCCACAAAATCCTTGTGGGGGCTTCTCTCCGTCTACAGGGCGATGCCCCATACGCCAGCGAGGCTTCCGCACACCACATCAGCGGTCTGCATCGCAATCCCGCGCGCGAAAAAATCCTGAGGTGCTTGTCTCGCTATCGGAATCCTCACCACTGGGGACACAGGTGTTGGTGGCTGTTCACTGAGGATCAGATCCTCCAGCTCCCACTTCGCCACCCTGCTCCCCCCAGTACCCTAGCGTTTTGCGCAAGCCTCTCACCAAAACTGCACGGAAAGGTCTCGTCGTTTATTCTTCTCAGGACCTGAACTCCGCCTGTACGTCTCTGGGGTAAGGTGGAAACCGCTTACGCAGAGCCACACTGCCTGTCTGCATAAGAGCGCTTCAATTAGAGTGAGCACACATCCCTTGCAGCACCAGATCATCCAGAAAAAAGGTTGCATAGCCTTTTGATCTCCGACCATTGGTATGAACTAGCCACTTGGTCACAATGCTCTAAGAACATCTTCAATGTCCTCACTCGGTCTGACCTTGGAAGCTTTAACTTTGGCCGCCTCTAACTCTATCATTAGCCTTCCCGATCAACCCTGATTTACAGACGCGGGAGTCCGCGACAGAAGTTGTTCCACTCCTCCCTCCGCAGAGCTCTCCATCCTGTCTAGTTCTTCCCTACCGGAGGCTTCCCGCCTGTCGCCACTTCCCCTACGCCGCTCTTCCTGTCTGGCAGCCTCCTCTCTGCGCAGCGCGCTCTTCCTACGTAGTAGCAGGCCTCTTCCCTACGCCTGATCCTCCTGTCTGGCAGCCTCCTCTCTGCGCAGAGCAGCCTCTTCCCTACCTGATCCTCCTGTCTGGGCAGCCTCCTCTCTGCGCAGAGGCAGTCTTTCCTCCCTCCGCTGGGAGCCTCCTGACTAGCAGTCTCCTCCCTGCGCTCTTCCATAGGAGGGGGCCTCATCTCACGTCGCTGTCGCTCTACACTCTTCAGCAGAGGTGATGTCCTGGGAAGGATTCGCCACCCTCCGACACGGGAGGATGCCCCTGTTCGCTCCCGTTTGACCCGTCCCTTGTGGTCTCGACTTTCCCATAAGGAAAGTCTTCTGGGCATATCGTACGAGGGAAGCATGGAGAGAGAGGGCTTTGGTTTCTGCGATCAAACGAAGCCCCCAGGTTGCTTCGCTATGTCTGACACTTCCGAGCGGAATGTGCCAGCTCGGGGTCTCGACAGGACGAATCCCCTCGCGAAGAGGGGTCGTTAAAAGATACTCACTGGCCTATCTGCTACAGCACAGGAATATGTAGAACGTACAGTAGTCGAAGTACTGGTACTACTAGTATGGACTACATTTTGAATCCTTTTTCTTCGCACGCACGCGTCGCCCCCCACCGCACCGGAGGTTTGCCATGACAACAATATCTTTACCGGTTTTTCACCTCGGGGAAACACGGACGATTCCTGTAGCACACAAAATTTTTTAGGGAAGTGTGTCTATGGTGTGTATGTGTGTGGTGTTGGTTTACGGAACAAGTTCGGCCTGCTCCCATCCTGCCACCCCGGCGCCACCGCACGAGCCACAGTGCGGTAGGGCTACCGAAAAAAAAGTGCAACCAAAAACCTCTGGCCGGCTGCCCCACTCTGGCAACACCGCCCCTCCACCGCCGAGCAACAGGTGCGGTGGGGTGGCCGGAAAAAAAACCAAAAAACTGGCAGACGGAATCTGGAGAGAGGAAACCCAAAACAAAAGGGACACTAACGTTCCGATACAACCCCTGTACTCCATAAACCCCCCGCAACAACCAACAAAACAAACAGAATGGCTAATACAAAACAGGACTGGCAGACTGGCGGCGACAGGACAAGGCACCGATTACGGCCGTACCTGCGTAAGGCACCCGGCTGGACAGGAGCTCTGGACGCGGTCGATTCCCCCTGGTCACCTCGACTCCCCAGTGCGGCTGGTCCCTTCCGGCCCCCCGAGACTCCCTTCACCTGAGTCCCCCAGCACCCACCCCGAACACACCCGACAACTGACTAACATATACAACACCGACAGAAACAAAACAGGTACTCGCGAAACAGAGCGCAGTCAGCGCCCTTAATCCAGACGAGCCCACAAACTTGTTCACGACCGCCCCTGGAGGTTCAGCCCTGACAGGATCGGTTCGGTGGGAGTGAAGGGAAGCGTGGACTGCCTCACACGGGCGCACGAGACCACCTCAATAAGATTCGGATCCAACACCCCTTATATTCCACACAACATACAGTCATAAAATAAGCCTTCCAACACCCCCCAACATGCACAATCACATCAAGCATGCCAACACACCAAACATGCAAATTATAATCAAAACATTTCACATACGACGTAACACAACTCCCAATCACAGCCATTTCAACACATCGACATCTACCCCATTATCAAATATACATTTCCAGCATCCATCCCTTCCCACCCATGGAGTGCCTCCACACCCCTGCTCTCCAAAGTCTACTGGTGGAGCACCCTTGTCGCACTAGGTGCTCCACCCGGGTCGGATCTGAAACGGAGTCGTTCACGGCCGGACACCCTTGCCCGCACCAAGCGACAGTTGACGAGCGCGTCCTGGGGGGGGGGGGGGGAGGGGGGGGGGGCAACGTGGCGTTGTTTCTGGAGGTCCTGGACGGGGCTCAGGACCGGCGGCCACAGTCTAAAACCCTGGGCTTTCTACCCGGAACGTGTCGTCCCGACAGTGCGTGATCCCAACCAGCGCGCGGGTACCAACCAGAGCGTGGCCCCAACCAGGGCGTGGCACCACCCAGTCCCGTTCCCGACCAGAGCGTGGCCCAGCCAGGCGCGTGGCACACACCAGTCTGCGGTCCCAACAGAAGGTGGCCCAACCCGAGCGTGGCCCCAACCAGCGCGTGGCCCAACCAAGTCCAGGCTCGGGTGAAGCCCCGGGAGGGGGGAAAACCGTAGCTGGGCGGAGAGCGAAAGGGAGGGCAGGCAGGGCACTGGACACCCCGCGTCAGTACCACTCTGACCCCTGCTGTTAAATCCTAACAGCCACTTCGCATGATGGGCGAGGGGAGGTCTCCTCCCAACCCCCACACCCGCTCCACACAGACCGGAGCCTACCCAGTACACCCTCACCTCCCCGACATGTTCGATAACGGTCTTCTTACACGAAGCAGGTAAAGACTGCATTTTAAATCAACAGGCCTATCCACCCCAATATGAATTCTCTTCACCCTTTCTCACTCACGTTTCACAATATCCTATCTTGGAATACAACCACCCGCGACATCCCTTTAATCACCTGCCCCCCATATGGCGCAACTCATAATTCAATGGCATTAATTGTCACATTTTTCGCCACCATTTCCAAATCCACCACCAATCTCAACCACGCCCCGAACGACCAAATCCTGCGTACGCCCGTCGCACCAACCAACTCGTTCTCCTTGCACACACACAACCGCCGGTGGCCGACCGGTACAGCGTCCGGTGCAGTGACGGGGCCGACGAGCGAGACAAGCAAGTACCAACCGTGAATCACCAGGTATCTTCTCCGCCTCCCCCCCCGCCACCCGCATCACCCAGCGGCCTACATAGGTGAAAGAATTTTGGCTATCAATTTCGAATGGCAAGGTTTTACACGCCTGCAATTCTAACCAGAAAAAAAGTCTCACCCAATATTTCTTTTACCAAATTTTGACACCAACGACAATATGCGCAACCACGAGACGCAAGCCGGTAACAACAAACAAACCAAAAACAAAACACAACACGAACACTTGCTGCTTACCAGCTACCGTGGGTGACCCGAAGAGGGGGTTCAACAAGACTCTCTCTGCCCTCTGTCAAGGCAGTCGCGAGGCCAGGAGGCGCGGATGCGGAGAGGGAAAACGAAGACGTGATGTCCTTCCTACAGTGCCGACTGTAGGAATGAAGATTACCGACTGTACCTTCGCTGATACGGTGAAGAACCCGGCCCGGAGCAGGCGCTCCAGCAGGACATCTTCCGCTCGAGTGAGAGCTACCTCCATCCGTCAGCGCTGGCGTGTCGAACTGCACGCTAGTCCCAGAGTGAGGCATTACTTCAACCTAAATAACTGAAGCCCCCGTATGCGACAGTAAAAAAACGACAGGCGAACGAGAGGCTGCGATAGACAGCAAGTTCGAGAGAAAGGTACCAGCCACCCGTGAACCTGCCGGATGAGTAGCACGGGCCGTGTGGAATTAGCGAGAGAGGAGAGAGAAGAAAGCAAACGACCCGTGAACTGAACTACACCAGGTGCAACCGCACCCAAGCCACCCTAGGGACGGCCCCGTGCCAACCAACACCGATATAAAAACAAATGAATAAATCCGCCACCCCAGTTGGGTCCCAACCGTCGTAGGCCTCGTGACCAACTCGTGAAGATAAATCTACTACGCCGTCCTGCATGCGGCGGTTCATAGAATTCCATTTCACGACGCTCTAACGGAAGAAAGCGTGCTGACATGAGAGAGGTGAGTAACATCCTGTCACCCCCAACCGGTTGCCTGTTCGCACTGCAGTCACCTTGCCAGGTATGGGAGTGCAACGTGATCAAGTCCGTGACCCCCAGGTGACAGAAACAAAACGTGGGTGTTGTCGTACGTGGATGCATGAATCTGGATAAGCCGACCTCGTTAGTTACAACATGGGTCGTTCTGTTCCCGGCATAATAATGAATTACGCTTATCCCTTATCGTTCTGGAGGTCCTGAACTAAAGAATCTCCGCCGGACCTTCCCCTTCCTGCCTATCTCCCTTCTGATTATCTTTGTTCGGTCACTTTATCTAATTGCAATTTATGTTGTACCCTACTGCACAAAGGGCAGCCTCGCACTCGTTCTCGCCCGTGTGTGTGGGTGTGTGTGTGTGTGTGTGTTACCTTTCTTTCCTTCAGGTTTTCATGGCTTTTTCTTCCCCCCCCCCCCCCCCCCCCCCCCCCCCCCCCCCCCCCCCCCCCCCCCCCCCCCCCCCCCATCTGACTAACGAGACAACAGCGGACAAGGTCACTTGCGAAACAGTCGAGGCATGTGGAATGTCTTGTCGGCGCGTCCCGCCCCCCACACTGACACATATTCTGGATGATAGGGCTGCGACCTTTGCCGGAGGGGTCGCTGGGAGGAAGGCTACTTCAGTTCACCTTTGCTTCATACATGATTTGCTGATGCCTACACGTACTGGTGTTTACTAGCGGAGGTCATGGTTGCAAAGTGTCATGCCTTTTCCAATGATTCCGTTTGAAAGTCTGGGACTTTGTTTTGTTAGTACCATCATGTCGTTTTACAGGTGTTCGTTGTTGTTTTGGAATGGTTAATTCAGTACTTTAGTCATGGTCGGGCCTCTTTCTTTTCCCTCATTTTGCTCGTCTGTAATTGCTCTCATCGCACACCCCCATTCTCTCTTCACGGTGCCCTCCATCTCCCCTTCTCCGTTCCACCTCTTCGCTCTCTCTCAATATAATTGTTTGGATTTCTCTCTCTCTCTCTCTCTCTTCTCTCTCTCTCTCTCTCTCTCACCACACACAACACCACACATACACACACGCGCGCCGCGCTGCGCGCGCGCGCCGCACACAACACACCACACACCACACCAATTGGTTTACTCTTTGCAAATTCGGTTCCCCCATCCAGACAAATCTTGGACGGTTACAACCGTTAACGGACGGTTGATTGAAACTTGCTACTGTTCAGATTTGTGATGTATCGGCGTTTAATACTGTGAGGACCGAATACGGAAGACGTTAAAAAGGGGACCGACAAATACGAACACACACACCCACCACACACCCACCCACAACACACACACACACACAGCACACACCACACACACACTTCAAGCAGTTGTGGTTGTGATGGTGGGTTAAATGCATATGGCGGAACTGATGCTATGGGCATGCGGTGGTAGTGAGTGTGATTCGCATACACGTGTTTGTGTATGCTTGTGTGGGTTAGTGCACATGTTTGTCTCGCGCGCGGTTTGTGTGTTAAGTGTTTGCTTGTGTGGGGGCATGGGTCGGTGAGCGGCGGGAAGGTGTGGGGTGGGTGAGTGGATGGGAGCAGTGAATGCGTGGGCGGATGTGGAGTGAGTGGATGGGAGGGTTGTGTGAGGCGTTGTGTTGTGTGTGAGTGTGTGTGAGGAGTGTGTGTGTGTGTTCGAGTGGTGTGACCGCAAAGGCAGGCGAAGTTTTTGAGCACGTGGATTTTGTCACACACGCTTTTGCGTGCACTCAGTCACAAACACAGGATGTTACGTATAAGCAGGTTTCCGCTCCCAGCGTTCAACACCGAGAGACGAGGCAATTAATAAAGGATCACATTTTTGTGTCATCCCTTTCCACAACAGAACAAGGACCTATCAAACATAACACTCACATCACCCGAGACCCAATGGCATGTTTTTCTGACCAAATTTCATGTCCTTTTTATATCCTCTTTCTTTCGAGCTTGACAGGACACCCTTAAAACATTGCATTTCTCTAGACTTTTTCCGTTCAACACACGTCAGGCGGACGTATGAATTTCTATTTTTGTTTTATGAAAGGCTCCCCCAGGGGATTAAGTCGCAGGGAGATAGACTATAGTCCAATGGGTTTGACGCTGAGGTCTTCCGTTAAGGGAAAGAAACGCTATACACCATCCTCCCAGCCTTCTGCCTGCAGCTTATCTCTATGTCCACTCACTGGTCGTCTCGGAAAAGCCCGTTTTCACTTCACCCCCAAGGTTAGAAAATGCTAGCGGTCAACCCTCGCTGCATCTTGACAAAGTCAAGTTTCCGCCTAACCTCCTGTACCATTCAGTTTGACATCTTCTCGGGGGCTGCCATAAAGATCGGGGAACATCCTGTCCAACAAACCAGTGAGCTCCTCTCAACCATCCCGTGCTTTCAGCGATCCAATTGATCAACACGGGAAAAGGTTGGGAATTTAAGCCCCCTTCTCTCCTATGGTCTACTCAAACCCAAATACCATACTTTGAAATCATACTTTTTTCCACACGTCTACATTTCCCAATCTTTCTTTTTCAGAATATACCATGTACTCCTTAAACACGACCAAATCGCTTCCGATTCATTTCGAGTCCATTCACACGAATTCTGTATGTTCATGACAATAAAACAAACGTTCAGTCCATGACACGTGTGGCTTCTGTGTTCGAGTCAGTTATTTAGGGGTCATGTTTGAGATTTGTGACCTCTCTTGCTCAAGAAAGTATGACCAGACCAGCAACGAACTTATATCACTATACACGATGTATATTACCTGCAGTCAGGAGAATGTTTTCATTATAAATCTGATTTTGTATTAAGAATAGAAGAATGCACAATCGGATGCCCAAAACGTAACTCTACACATTTTCTCTTTCGGGTCTAGTTCTCCATACATGTGAACAAACCTATACGGTGCATACTGATCGAGGACAAAATAATGAAGACAATCAATTATCTCTCGCAATACTCGTTCATTTAGTTCTGAATATGCGAGGAAGTAGGCTAAAACAAATCAGATTGCGCGTCGTAATACTCGGTAGATGATTAATATGTGACTTGTCAAGAAAGATATGAAAAAGAAGTCCTAGAACAGCAAAGAAACGTGATTTAAATATTTTTGTGGAACCACTATAACATGGATTGTTCAACACTATCCCATACCTAAGTTGTGAAGGAGACAGTCCGCGTGGCATCCATTTGTTCAAAGGAGGCTTAAACTGCGGGAGGTGTGTGTGTGTGTGTGTGGGGGGGGGGGGGGGGGGGGGGGGGGGGGGGGGGGGGGAGGGGGGGACTTGCATGCATGGGTTAATTTTCGGAATGGTGAAAACTGACTGACCGTGCACGACAGGTAACAAGTCATGACGTTAGGTTTTGTTTTCAAATCTGGAATTAAAATAGCACAACTCGTTGAAGTATGATTACAATAGTCATGATGTTAGGCTATTATTTTCAAATCTGGGATTGAAATAGCACAACTCGTTGAAGTATGATTACAATAGTCATGATGTTAGGCTATTATTTTCAAATCTGGGATTGAAATAGCACAACTCGTTGAGTATGATTACAATAGTCATGTGTTAGGCTATTATTTTCAAATCTGGGATTAAAATAGCACAACTCGTTGAAGTTGATTACAATAGTCATGATGTTAGGCTTTATTTTCAAATCTGGGATTAAAATAGCACAACTCGTTGAAGTATGATTACATGGTCATGATGTTAGGCTATTATTTTCAAATCTGGGATTAAAATAGCACAACTCGTTGAAGTATGATTACAATAGTCATGATGTTAGGCTATTATTTTCAAATCTGGGATTAAAATAGCACAACTCGTTGAAATATGATTACAATAGTCATGATGTTAGGCTATTATTTTCAAATCTGGGATTAAAATAGCACAACTCGTTGAAGTATGATTACAATAGTCATGATGTTAGGCTATTATTTTCAAATCTGGGATTGAAATAGCACAACTCGTTGAAGTATGATTACAATGGTCATGATGTTAGGCTATTATTTTCAAATCTGGGATTAAAATAGCACAACTCGTTGAAGTATGATTACAATGGTCATGATGTTAGGCTATTATTTTCAAATCTGGGATTAAAATAGCACAACTCGTTGAAGTATGATTACAATGGTCATGATGTTAGGCTAATATTTTCAAATCTGGGATTAAAATAGCACAACTCGTTGAAGTATGATTACAATAGTCATGATGTTAGGCTATTATTTTCAATAGCGATGTACGTGACATCTCACTGTAAGGGTGGCGATGTACGTGCCTTCTCACTGTAAGGGTGGCGCTGTACGTGCCTTCTCACTGTAAGGGTGGTGATGTACGTGCCTTCTCGCTGTAAGGGTGGCGATGTACGTGCCTTCTCACTGTAAGGGTGGCGCTGTACGTGCCTTCTCACTGTAAGAGTGGCGGTGTATGTGCCTTCTCACTGTAAGGGTGGCAATGTACGTGCCTTCTCACTGTAAGGGTGGTGATGTACGTGCCTTCTCGCTGTAAGGGTGGCGATGTATGTGCCTTCTCACTGTAAGGGTGGCGGTGTACGTGCCTTCTACTGTAAGGGTGGCGCTGTACGTGCCTTCTCGCTGTAAGGGTGGCGATGTACGTGCCTTCTCACTGTAAGGGTGGCGGTTGTACGTGCCTTCTCACTGTAAGGGTGGCGCTGTACGTGCCTTCTCACTGTAAGGGTGGCGATGCACGTGCCTTCTCACTGTAAGGGTGGCGCTGTACGTGCCTTCTCACTGTAAGGGTGGCGGTGTACGTGCCTTCTCACTGTAAGGGTGGCGCTGTACGTGCCTTCTCACTGTAAGGGTGGCGCTGTACGTGCGCCTTCTCACTGTAAGGGTGGCGCTGTACGTGCCTTCTCACTGTAAGGGTGGCGCTGTACATGCCTTTTCACTGTAAGGGTGGTGATGTACGTGCCTTCTCACTGTAAGGGTGGCGGTGTACGTGCCTTCTCACTGTAAGGGTGGCAATGTACGTGCCTTCTCACTGTAAGGGTGGCAATGTACGTGCCTTCTCACTGTAAGGGTGGCGGTGTACGTGCCTTCTCACTGTAAGGGTGGCGATGTACGTGCCTTCTCACTGTAAGGGTGGCAATGTACGTGCCTTCTCACTGTAAGGGTGGTGATGTTACGTGCCTTTTCACTGTAAGGGTGGCGGTGTACGTGCCTTCTCACTGTAAGAGTGGCAATGTACGTGCCTTCTCACTGTAAGGGTGGCGGTGTACGTGCCTTCCCACTGTAAGGGTGGCGATGTACGTGCCTTCTCACTGTAAGGGTGGCAATGTACGTGCCTTCTCACTGTAAGGGTGGCAATGTACGTGCCTTCTCACTGTAAGGTGGTGAGGTACGTGCCTTCTCACTGTAAGGGTGGCAATGTACGTGCCTTCTCACTGTAAGGGTGGCGCTGTACGTGCCTTTTCACTGTAAGGGTGGCGGTGTACGTGCCTTCTCACTGTATAGGGTGGCGCTGTACGTGCCTTCTCACTGTAAGGGTGGCGGTGTCATGCTTCTCACTGTAAGGGTGGCGCTGTACATGCCTTCTCACTGTAAGGGTGGCGCTGTACGTGCCTTCTCACTGTAAGGGTGGCGGGTGTACGGCCTTTTCACTGTAAGGGTGGTGCTGTACGTGCCTTCTCACTGTAAGGGTGGCGCTGTACGTGCCTTCTCACTGTAAGGGTGGTGATGTACGTGCCTTTTCACTGTAAGGGTGGTGGTGGTACGTGCCTTCTCACTGTAAGGGTGGCAATGTACGTGCCTTCTCACTGTAAGGGTGGTGGTGTGCGTGCCTTCTCACTGTAAGGGTGGCGGTTGTACATGCTTTTTACTGTAAGGGTGGCGCTGTTACGTGCCTTCTCACTGTAAGGGTGGCGGTGTACGTGCCTTTTCACTGTAAGGGTGGTGCTGTACGTGCCTTCTCACTGTAAGGGTGGCGCTGTACGTGCCTTCTCACTGTAAGGGTGGTGATGTACGTGCCTTTTCACTGTAAGGGTGGTGGTTGTACGTGCCTTCTCACTGTAAGGGTGGCAATGTTACGTGCCTTCTCACTGCAAGGGTGGCGGTTTGTACGTGCCTTCTCACTGTAAGGGTGGCGGTTTGTACGTGCCTTTTCACTGTAAGGGTGGCGCTGTACGTGCCTTCTCACTGTAAGGGTGGCGGTTGTTGTACGTGCCTTCTCACTGTAAGGGTGGCGGTGTACGTGCCTTCTCACTGTAAGGGTGGCGGTTGTACGTGCCTTCTCACTGTAAGGGTGGCGCTGTACGTGCCTTCTCACACTGTAGGGTGGCGGTGTACGTGCCTTCTCATGTAAGGGTGGCGGTGTACGTGCCTTCTCACTGTAAGGGTGGCGCTGTACGTGCCTTCTCATGTAAGGGTGGCGATGTACGTGACTTCTCACTGTAAGGGTGGCGATGTACGTGCCCGCAGGCCGATGGCTCCTGGCGATGCAGGAAAGCTTGGTGACTGAGTGCTGCACCCCTTGCAATAATAATAATAATAATAATAATAATAATAATAAAGATAATAATAATAATAATTATGATATCTGTAAGGCGCAAAATCTTGATGAAATCAACTCTAAGCGCACGAAAAAAAAATCCGCACACACACACACACACACACACACACACACACACACACACACACACACACACACACACACACACACACACACACGCAACTGCACATGCGTTATGGCTCTAAACAAAGGAATAGAAAGGAGAATAATGTAAAAAATAAATATTAACCATAAATATTCACACACACACACACACACACACACACACACACACACACACACACACACACACACACACACATTCTGTGGGCCATATGGCTCTAAACACAACTAATTCCAAAAGAAGAAACATTATGAACAAATATTGCTGTATGCACACACACATACACACCAGCCCACACACACACACCACACACACACACACCACACACACAACACACACCACACACACACACACACACACCAGCCCATACACAGACACACGCACACACACACACACACACACACATACACCTACATGCGTGTCATAAGGCTAACCAAAAACTATCAAAAGAGAGGGGAAATAGTTGCATCTCAGGTTCCCACGCCGAGTGGGTACAGGCTGCAGTGGGAGTAGTCGGGATCGCGGAGAGGACCATTAGGAAGAAGAAAAGAGGTGAGTTTTAAGAGCAGTCTTAAAAGAAGAGAAAGTAGGCAGTTGGCAGACTGAGAGTGGAAGTTTGTTCCAGGAGAGTGGGCCAGAAACAGAGAAGGCAAGAGGGCCAAAGGTACTGAGCTTGGTACGTGGAATCCGGAAAGTGAGATGATCAGAGGAAGAGCGGAGGGTGCGCGAGGGTTTGTAGACATCGGGTAGATTGGTTAGATAGTCAGGGGCTGCATCGTTGAAGGACTTGTAACAGATGGTGTCGAGTTTATAGTGTATGCGTTTTGATACAGGAAGCCAATGAAGTTGTGACAGAAGAGGGGAGATGTGGTCAGTCTTTTTCTTCTTGAGTAAAAGGCGTGCGGCATTGTTTTGAATACGTTGTAGGGTGTGAATAGAGGATTCATTGACCCCAGAAAGGAGTGTGTTTTAGTAGTCGATACGAGACATAATGAAACAGAGGACAATTTTGACAGTTGCTTGGTAGAAAAAATTTTTTTCCCTGATCAGGTTGATGCGACGAAGGTGGTAGTAGCAAGATTTGGCGGTTTTGGGTCACAAAGTTTTGCATGGAAGGGGTAGAATCAAGGTGGACACCAGATTCTTGGCGGAGTCGGAAATTGGAATGGATGTTTTGCATAGTTAAAGAGGAAGAGAGGGGGCCAGTTGGGGGAGCTTTTGACGTGTGCTGATAGATTTGCTTTTGTCTTGTCGTCATTGAGCTTAAGTTTTTTGGTTTGTCATCCAGTTCTTAACGTCAGAGTACAGTCAGATGTGCGAGTCAAGAGGGTCTGTACATTGTCGGGTGAGTCAGTGTCATGACGTTGGGTGTCATCAGCGTAGAAGTGGTGTTTAAGGGAGTGGGATTTGATGATGGTAGACGGGGGAGGTTGTAAAGGTGAAGAGAACAGGGTCAAGGACAGACCCTTGTGGAACACCACACGTCAGATTTGCAGGCCTAGAATGAGTCCCATTAAATGAGTACAGTCTGTTTTCTGCCTGAGAGGTAAGAGGTGAACCAAGAGGGGCCATGTCAGAGATACCAAAGTGTGCTGGGGTGGTGAGGAGAATAGTATGGTTAAGGTACCCAAAGGTGCAGACAGGTCAGGAGAGTGACAAGAGAGGACTTTTCCAGTATCGGTTGCAAGTAGGAGGTCATTGAGAATGTGGGCAGGGCTGTTTCAGTTTTTGGAACTGGCGATAGGCTGACTGAAAAGGATTGAGGAGATTGTTGGCGGAGAGGTGAGAGTTCAGCTGTTGGGACGACTTTTTCTAGGAGCTTTCACAGAAAGAGAGGGTTAGAGATAGGTCGGTAGTTTTTCAGTTCGTTTGGATCAAGGTTGTATTTCTTTAGAAGAGGGCAAAACATGACAGACTTAAAAGATCAGGGACATTTCCAGTTTCCGGGGAAGTGTTGATAATGTCAGTGATGAATGGGAGGGAGAGTAGGAAGACAGTCGGAGTAGAGAGAAGCTGGAAGAGGATCAAGTTCACATGTTTTGAGAGACATGGAAACTCATTGTATTTAGGAAGTTTTCCTGTGAGAATGGGGTGAAAGTGCTATGGGGTGAACCAGAGAAGGGTGGGGCGGGTGGGCAGGGTTGACAGGGGTGAGCCCGAGAAGGGTGGGTGGGTGGGCAGGGTTTGACAGGGGTGAACCCGAGAAGGGTGGGTCGGGGGGGGCAGGGTTGACCCGGGGTGAACCCGAGAAGGGTGGGTCGGGTGGGCAGGGTTGACAAAATGTTGGTCAAGCTTTTCACTGAGGTTTGTATTCTGGTGGTGAAGTGTTGGAAATACAGTTGGGAGTTCTTCGGGGGTGTGTTGTTGGGAGAGGTGAGCTTTTTTGTGTGCCAGAAGATGATTCATAGTCGTGAAGAGTTCTTTACAGGAGAGGAGGTCACAATTTGTTTTGAAAGTAGCTGGTTTTGGCAGATGCGACAAGGGAGGGTACTTCGTGTTCTTGCATTGTGGAAGGTTGCTTGTGAATGGTGAGTTGGATTTGCGCCAACGGCGTCAGCTCTGCGATGGGCACGCTTTTGCTGGGCAATCTCTGGAGTTAGCCAGGGCGCAGGCGAACGATTGGGTAAAAGACGAGTTTTAGCTGGGGCATAAGTGTCAAGGAGATGGTGGAGTTAGTGTTTTAAAATGTTCAGCGAGGGTTTTGTGACTTTTCAGAAAGGAGCGGAAGCATAGATGAAAAGTAGAGAGATTGATAGAATTGAATTTTTGGCGAGTTACGGTGTGCCTGGTGCGAGTAGGGGGGAGATGTCGAGGGGAAAACAGAGAATTGCAGGTCGGTGGCAGGGCAGAAGTTATGTAGTTGAAAGCACTAAACAGTTGCGAGAAGCTGGACTGGGTGAAAACGAGAAATTATCCAGTCTATTGTGTGACTGCTTTTTGGGGTTGGGTTCAAAAAAGTTTTGTGTCTTTTGGGGCTGGATAAGAGCTGCAGTTGTTTTTGGTTGTCACAGGATCGGGATTGTCATTGTGGCTTTCATGTCCCCGAGGGATAAGGATTTTTCCCGGAAAGAGGCGTATGGTCGAGTATTAAATCAAAGTAACCCAGAAAAAAATTTTGGGGGAACTTGTTGGCGGGTTTGGGTGGGGGTTTCGATGGGCACGGGAAAAGGTGAGGGGGTTTGGGGGATGGATTGGTAAGGAAACTTCAACTTTTTCAAAAGAAGGATGGAAAAAAGGGAAGGGACTGTGAGAAAAAAACGGGGTTAGGGGGGAGGGGCCCTTTGTAAAAGAATGGCAATACCGCCACCTGGAAGGGGGGGGAAGGAGAAAGGGGTGGGCACCGAATTTGAGACATTTTTTGACGGGTTAAATGACCGACGATTAGCATGTATCAGTTGGGGAAAGGGCAATGTCTACCTTTTCATCCAAGATAAAACCCAGCTATTACATCAGCTTTGTCGTCTTTTTCCCTAAAATTGAGATTGCACAAACAAAATTTTTTGTTTTTTGGGTTTACAGACAGAATTAAACATGGGGGATGATGTTTTTTTGGGAAAAATTTTTTATATTTTGAAGCTGGGGACTTGGAGAAAAAAAGGGATGAAAACTGAGGCAGTTTAAAGGGAACACGAAACACAGTCACATGGTTTTAAAAGATTGAACAAACAGGAGGAGTTTTCACAACGGGTGCCCTGGAGATGGGGGAAGAAAGGGGATGGTCGGGGGAAAAATTGGGACGGGGGCCCTTGGGCAGGAGGGCACAGGCAAAAATGGCCCGAGATGAAGGGAAAAAATCAGTGGGGCAGGGGGGGGGGGGGGGGGGGGGGGGGGGGGAGGGTGAAAACTGTTTGAGGAGAGGGAAAAAGGGGGGAGACAGGATGGCCCAAAAAGGGGGGGAAGACATCAGTTCAGTGGGAAGATGGTTAAAAAAAAGCAAAGGGGAGGGGGGACGATGGGGGTTTAAAGGGGAAAATGACCGGGGGGAAAGGGGTGGGGTGGGGGACAGGAGGGGTTTTAATTCAAGGCCTTTGACAGAGTTGAGAGGGGGGAAAAGGCTGGAGATGTACAGATTCAACACTGTTGGGAAACCAAAAAAGGGCCCCGAACAGCTACCAAAAGCCAGGGTTTAGAGTGGGGGGTTTCTGGCACATAGGTTTGGGTTTTTTCGGAGGTGGGAAAATGTCAGGGGAGGCCTTTTTTAGGTGGGACTGTTTTTCGGGAGGTGGGTGTTGACAGGGGCCCTGGTAGGGGGACTGTTTGTCGGGAGGTGGGGTGTCGACAGGCCAAAATGGTAGGTGGGTTTGTGGGATGGAGTTTCAGGCAGGGGCCCGTGGTAGGGGATGTTGGGCGGGAGGGTTTGGGTTTCAGACAGGCAGGTGGTAGGGGGACTGTTTCGGGGGTGGAGTGTCCCCGGGGAGGGGCCAAATGGTAGGGGGACTGTTTTTCGGGGGGGGGTGTGTCAGGCCCGGCCAGTGGTAGGTGGACTGTTGTCGGGGGGTGGTGTTTAAGGGAGGCCTGGGAGGTGGAAATGTTTCGGGGGGGGAGGGGTCAAAGGGCCCTGGTAGGTGGACGTTTTCAGGAGGTTTGTCAGGGCAGGGCCCTGGTAGGTGGACTGTTGTCGGGAGGTGTTTCAGGGCAGGGGCCCGTGGTAGGTTGGGGCTGTTTTTCGGGAGGTGGGGTGTCAGGGAGGCCATTGGTTTGGGGACTGTTTTAGGGGTGGCAGACAGGCCAGGGGTAGGTGGGCTGTTGTCGGGGGGTTTTTGTGTCAGGCATGCCAGTTTGGGAAATTTGGGCTGTTTTTCGGGAGGGGTGGGGACCGGCCAGTGGTAGGGGGAATGTTGTCGGAGGTGGTGTGTCAGGAAAGGCCCGTGGGAGGTGGACTTTTTTTGGGGGGTGTGTCAGACAGGCCCGTGGGAGGTGGGAATGTTGGCGGGGGGGTGGGGTCAGACGGGGCCCGTGGGAGGTGGACTGTTTTCGGGGGTGGAAATGTCAGACAGGGGGTGGGAGGTGGAACCGTTGTCGGGGGGTGGGGTCCCAAAAGGGGATGGAAGGGGGGCTGTTGTCAGGGGGGGTGGTCAGCAAAAGGGCCCGGGTAGGTGGACTGTTGTCGGGAGGGGTGGTTCAGGGGCCAGTGGTAGGTGGAGGGGTTGGGAGGTGTGTCAGACAGGCCAGTGGTTGGTGGGCGTTTTCAGGGGTTGGGGCAAAAGGCCAAGTGGGAAAAGGGGGATTTTTGCCCGGGAAAGGGGATGTGTCCCGGCCCCCCGGGCCCGTTGGGGGTGGACTGTTGTCGGGAGGTGGGGGTTCAGACAGGCCAGTGGTAGGTGGACTGTTGTTTGGGGGAGGTGTGCAGGCAGGCCATGGTTGGTGGACGTTGTCAGGTTGGGGTGTCAAGGGAGGGCCCGTGGTAGGTGGAGGGTTTTTGGGGGTGGATTTGGCAGACGGAATGGGGAGGTGGACTGTTTTCGGTAAGGTTTTTGGGTCAGACAGGCCCGTTGGGAGATGGACTGTGTCGGGGGGTGGGGTGTCAACAGGCCGGGTAGGTGGGCTGTTTTCGGGGGGTGTGTAAAACAGGCCAAATGGGAAAGGGGGGACTGTTGTCCCGGGGGGTGGGGGGGGGGGGGTTTTTAAAGGCCGGGGCCAGGGTAGGGGGACTGTTGGGCGGGGGTGGGTCCCCGGCAGGCCCGGTGGTTTGGGGGAAAAAAATGGTTTTTCGGGGGGTGGGGTGTTTAGGCAGGCCAGTGGGAGGGGAAATGTTTTCGGGGGGTGGTGTGTCAGGGAGGCAGTGGCAGGTAACTGTTGTCGGGGGTGGTGTTCAGGGAGGCCCGTGGGAGGTTTGACTGTTTCCCGGAGGTGGAGTGTCGGGCAGGCCAGTGGGGAGGTAGTTTTTGTCGGGAGGTGGGGTGTCAGCAGCCCAGTGGAAAGGGGGACTGGTTTTCAGGGGTGGTATGTCAGGCAAAGGGGCCCGGGGGTAGTGGGCTGTTGTCAGGTGGTGTGGGCAGGAGGCCAGTGGGAGGGGGCTGTTTTCGGGAGGTGTGTCGACAGGGCCCGTTGGGAGGTGGGCTGTTGTCGGGAGGGGGATTTTCAGGAGGCCGTGGGGAGGGGGACTGTTGTCGGGAGGGGGGAGTGTCAAACAGGCCCGTGGGAGGTGGATGTTGTCCCGGGGGTGTGGGCAACAGGCCCGTGGGAGGTTTGGGTTGTAAAGGGGGGGTGTGGGAGGCCAGTGGGAGGGGGACTGTTTTTCGGAGGGGGATTCAGGCAGGCCATTTGGGAGGGGAACTGTTGTCGGGGGTGTGCAGGGAGGGGCCCGGGGGCAGGTGGATGTTGTCGGGAGGTGTGTCAGGCAGGCCAGTGGTTTGGGGGGCTGTTTCGGGAGGTTGTCCCGGGCAGGCCCTGGGAGGTGGGCTGTTTTCGGAAAGGGGTGCACAGGCCCGGGGGTGGTGGACTGTTGTCGGGAGGTGTGTTGGCGGCCAGAGGCAAAAGGGGGACTGTTTTTTCGGGGGGTGGGGGTGGGAAAGGGAGGCCAGTTTGGGAAGGGGGACGGGTTTCGGGGGGTGGTGTGTCAGCAGGGCCCTGGTTTTGGACTGTTTTTTGGGGGGGTGTTTTTAGGCTGGCCCGTTTGGGAGGTGGAGTCGGTGGGTTGGACAGGGGCGGCTGGAGGGATTTTTGCCCAAAGGGGGTGGAAGGGGGTCCAAACCACAGGCCGTGTGGAGCGGGGCTTCGGAAAAGCCCCCAAAAGATTGGGTGCGCTGGTTGACCTCTCTCTGAGGAGCTCTTGCTGTATTCGGGCCCCCCTGTCCTTTTTTTGAAAAAAGACAGGGGTCCATTTGTAGGGTAAAGGGGGGGGGTGGGGGTTTTTTCCCAAAAATTTTTGGGTTGGGTTTTTGTATTGTATTGGGCCCGCTTTCAAACCCCTTGCAGTGATTGAGGGGGGATTTCACAATTGTACAGAAAATTTTATGTAGTATGAAACAAGACAAGGCCGGGGGTTTTTTTGTTTGTTGTAGTTTTTTTTTTTGGTCAGTTTTTCAAAAAAAAAATTGAAGTGGGAAATATTGAAAAAAAAGAAAGTTCACGTGGCGTGCATACACCGGCAAGGAAAAAACCGTAAATCGACGAGCCCCGTGGGTTCACAGTCAACCCCGTCCCCAACAGCTTACCGAATTTAGGCCAACACGGAGCAAAGGGGGTTTTTCACCCAAAAATGAGCAATATTCCAGACCTTTTGCCCGTGAAAAAATATGGTGAAAAATGGATGAAAATCACCGGGAACAAAAACTTTTTTAAAATATAATCGTGAAAAAGTTTGAAACAGTTTAAAAAAGGGTTTTTACCCCCACTGTATCATTCATTTGAAAAAAAAACAAACGATACCACTTTTAACACCGAGATAATGGGCCCTCCCAAAAATTTTCAAACACCACCCCACAATTTCGCTGCCTGCTGGGCGGGCAAACACTCACACACTATTCACCCCACTTTTCCCAAAATCCAAAAAGGCCCCCCACAAAAAGCCGTATCTTGGGGGCCAGGCTTGAAAAAAACCACCCAACGAGGGGTTTATCACAAGACGGGGACTCACAAGACGTTGCATTTTGTTTTCGACCTTTCCCTTTTCCCCCTAGAGTCGCCTTCCTGAGGGGCCCAAAGGGTGCAGCCACTCCCGGTGGGAAAAAGGGCCCTCCCCTGTTAGATAACAGCAAAAGGGGTGGGGGGGGCTTGACAATGCCCCCGGTTTTTTACACCAGAGGCTGGTCCTCATTGAATTTCTTTTAGTTTGACAGGGAGCTTCCCGAAACTTGGGGCACCGACCCCAAAAAACCAAGGGCCTGGAACCCGCGTGGGATGAGCTTTCGTCGACAACGGATCCACCCCCGTCAGTTTAAGAAAATTCCGATCTGCCCGTTTCCCGACCATACCCGACTCTGCACCGTTTGCAGACAAGTTTGGGCCCCCAAACCCGGGTGAAAACAAAGGGCCCCTGTCCCCCAAAATCGTGAAAAGGCGTTAATTTTTCCCTTTGAGTTGGTTTTCAAGGTCAGGCCCCCGGGGCTATGATAGGGGTGCGTGGGGCAGATTCGACGAATTTCTGTTTCCCCCCCCCATTTTTTCTTTTTTTGGCAATTTTTAGCGACAGAAAAATTTTTTTTAGCACAGACACAATTGCCCCCTTGGGTCGGCCCTTTAAAATTGCGATTCGTCTTAATTTGAAAAACAAATGAAAAACAGCCACTATTTTGTTGCTTTCGGGCAAAGCTGTTGGAAAATTTCGAAAAAGTGAAAAGGTTTTTTCTGAATCTCCAAAAGATCTATGGTTGACATTGGTTTTTATCTTTTTAAATTTCCCGCGTTCAAATAACACTGTTTTGGGGGTGTGTGTGTGTGTGTGTGTGTGTGGGGGGGGGGGGGGGGGGGGGGGGGGGGGGGGGGGGGGGGGGGTTGGGGGGGGGGGGGGGGGGGTTGGGGTTTTTCCCCGGGGGGTTTCCCTAACGTAAATTTTTCCAAAAGAGGGTTTTTTTAAAAAAGGAAACCCCGGGATTTTGGGGTTTAAGCCCTGTTTTTTGAGTTGTATTTTTTTTTTTTTTTTTAAAAGGGCAATCCGCATATAAAGCAGTTTTCCCCCCGTCCTCCCCCCTCTCTCATGTATTCAATAGTCATGAGTTGGCTATTATTTTCCAATCTGGGATTAAAATAGCACAACTCGTTGAGTATGATTACAATAGTCATGATGTTAGGCTATTATTTTCCAATCTGGATTAAAATAGCACAACTCGTTGAAGTATGATTACATAGTCATGATGTTTGGCTATTATTTCCAATCTGGGATTAAAATAGCACAACTCGTTGAAGTATGATTACAATAGTCATGATGTTAGGCTATTATTTTTAATCGGGATTAAAATAGCACAACTCGTTGGATATGATTACAATAGTCATGATGTTAGGCTATTATTTTTAAATATGGGATTAAAATAGCACAACTCGTTGAAGTATGGTTACAATAGCATGATGTTAGGCTATTATTTTCAATGGCGATATACGCGACTTCTCACTGTAAGGGTGGTGATGTACGTGCCTTCTCACTGTAAGCGTGGCGCCGTACGTGCCTTCTCACTGTAAGGGTGGCGATGTACGTGACTTCTCACTGTAAGGGTGGCGATGTACGTGACTTCTCACTGTAGGGTGGCGCTGTACGTGCCTTCTCACTGTAAGGGTGGCAATGTACGTGCCTTCTCACTGTAAGGGTGGCGCTGTACGTGCCTTCTCACTGTAAGGGTGGCGCTGTACGTGCCTTCTCACTGTAAGGGTGGCGCTGTACGTGCCTTCTCACTGTAAGGGTGGCAATGTACGTGCCTTCTCACTGTAAGGGTGGCGATGTACGTGCCTTCTCACTGTAAGGGTGGCGATGTACGTGACTTCTCACTGTAAGGGTGGCGATGTACGTGCCCGCAGGCCGATGGCTCCTGGCGATGCAGGAAAGCATGGTGACTGAGTGCTGCACCCCTTGCAATAATAATAATATAATAATAATAATAATAATAATAATAATAATAAAGATAATAATAATAATTATGATATTTATAAGGCGCAAAATCTTGATGAAATCAACTCTAAGCGCACGAAAAGAAAATCCGCACACACACAACACACACACACACACACACACACAAACTGCACATGCGTTATGGCTCTAAACAAAGGAATAGAAAGGAGAATAATGTACAAAATAAATATTAATCCATAAATATTAACACACACACACATGCACACACACACACACACACACACACACACCACACACACACACACACACACACACACACACACACATGCTGTGGGCGATATGGCTCTAAACACAACTAATTCAAAAAGAAGAAACATTATGAACAAATATTGCTGTACACACACACACACACCACACACACACACACACACCACACACACACATACACACCAGCCCATACACAGACACAGACACAGCCACAGCCACAGACACACACACACACAACACACACACACACACACACACACACACACACACACACACACACACACACACACACCTTCATGCGTGTCATAAGGCTAACCAAAACTATCAAAAGAGAGGGGAAATATTTGCATCTCAGATTCCCACGCCGAGTGGGTACAGGCTGCAGTGGGAGTAGTAGAGATCGCGGAGAGGACTATTAGGAAGAAGAAAAGAGGTGAGTTTTAAGAGCAGTCTTAAAAGAAGAGAAAGTAGGCAGTTGGCAGACTGAGAGTGGAAGTGTGTTCCAGGAGAGTGGGCCAGAAACAGAGAAGGCAAGAGGGCCAAAGGTACTGAGCTTGGTACGTGGAATCCGGAAAGTGAGATGATCAGAGGAAGAGCGGAGGGTGCGCGAGGGTTTGTAGACATTGGGTAGATTGGTTAGATAGTCAGGGGCTGCATCGTTTGAAGGACTTGTAACAGATGGTGTCGAGTTTATAGTGTATGCGTTTTGATACAGGAAGCCAGTGAAGTTGTGACAGAAGAGGGGAGATGTGGTCAGTCTTTTTCTTCTTGAGTACAAGGCGTGCGCCATTGTTTTGAATAAGTTGTAGGGTGTGAATAGAGGATTCATTGACACCAGAAAGGAGTGTGTTGCAGTAGTCGATCCGAGACATAATGAATCAGAGGACAAGTTTGACAGTTGCTTCGGTAGAAAGAAGTTTTCTGATCAGGTTGATGCGACGAAGTAGTAGTAGCAAGATTTGGCGGTTTGGGTCACAAAGTTTTGCATGGAAGGGTAGAATCAAGGTGGACACTCAGATTCTTGGCGGAGTCGGAAATTGGAATGGATGTGTTGCGTAGCTGAAGAGAAAGAGAAGGGGGCAGTTAAGAGAGCTTTTGACGCGTGCTGATCAGATTACTTTTGTCTTGTCGTCATCGAGCTGAAGTTTGTTGTTTGTCATCCAGTTCTTAAGGTCAGAGTAACAGTCGATGTGCGAGTCAAGAGGGTCTGTACATTGTCGGTGAGTCACTGTCATGAAGATGGGTGTCATCAGCGTAGAATTGGTGTTTAAGGGAGTGGGATTTGATGATGGTAGACAGGGGAGAGGTGTAAAGAGTGAACAGAACAGGGCCAAGGACGGATCCTTGTGGGACAACCACAGGTCAGATTTGCAGGCCTAGAATGAGTGCCATTGATGAGTACAGTCTGTTTTCTGCTGAGGGGTAAGAGGTGAACCAAGAGAGCCAAGTGTCAGAGATGCTGGAGTCTGGTGAGGAGAATAGTATTGTCAATGGTATCAAAGGCTGCAGACAGGTCAAGGAGAGTGACAAGAGAGACTTTTCCAGTATCGGTTGCAAGGAGGAGGTCATTGAGAATGTGGAGCAGGGCTGTTTCAGTTCTATGGAACTGGCGATAGGCTGACTGAAAAGGATTGAGGAGATTGTTGCGGGAGAGGTGAGAGTTCAGCTGAATTGAGGACGACTTTTTCTAGGAGTTTTCACAGGAAAGAGAAGTTAGAGACAGGTCGGTAGTTTTCAGTTCGTTTGGATCAAGGTTGCATTTCTTGAGGAGAGGGCAAACAATGACAGACTTAAAGGAATCAGGGACAGTTCCAGTTTCCAGGGAAGCGTTGATAATGTCAGTGATGAATGGGAGGAGAGTAGGAAGACAGTCGAAGTAGAGAGAAGCTGGAAGAGGATCAAGTTCACAAGTTTTGAGAGACATGGATCTGATTGTATTGAGAAGTTCTTCCTGTGAGACTGGGGTGAAAGTGCTATGGGGTGAACCAGAGAAGGGTGGGTCGGGTGGGCAGGGTTGATAAGGTGTTGCGTCAAGCTTTTCATTGAGAGTTTGTATTTTGGTGGTGAAGTAGTTGGAAAATACAGTTGGGAGTTCTTCTTGAGGGTATTTTGTTGGGAGAGGTGAGCTTTTTTGTGTGCCAAGAAGATGATTCATAGTCGTGAAGAGTTCTTTACGGGAAGAGGAGGTCACAATTTGTTTTTGAAAGTAGCTGGTTTTGGCAGATGCGACAAGGGAGGATACTCGTGTTCTTGCATTGTGGAAGAGTTGCTTGTGAATGGTGAGTTTGGATTTGCGCGAACGGCGCTCAGCTCTGCGATGGGCACGCTTTGCATGGGCAATCTCTGGAGTTAGCAAGGGGGCATGGGGACGATTGGGTAAAAGACGAGTTGTAGCTGGGGCATAAGTGTCAAGGAGATGGTGGAGAGTAGTGTTAAAGTGTTCAGCGAGGTTGTGTGGCTTTTCAGAAAGGAGACGGGAAGCATCAGATGAAAAAGTAGAGATTGATAGATTTGAATTTACAGCGAGTTACAGTGTGCCTGGTGCGAGTAGGAGGGGAGATGTCGAGAAAGCAGAGAATTTCAGGTCGGATGGCAGGGCAGAAGTTATGCTAGTTGAAAGAACTAAACAGTTGCGAGAAGCTGGATTGGCGTGATCACGAGAAATGTTCCAGTCAAGTGTGTGACCTGCTTGTTGGGTTGGTTCAGAAATGTGTTGTGTCATGTTGTGGCTGGATAGAAGCTGCAGATGTGTTTGGTGTCACAGGAGTCGGGATTGTCGTAGTGGACATTCATGTCACCGAGGATAAGGAGGTTTCCTGGTAAGAGGCTGTAGTGGTCGAGTAGTTGATCAAAGTCAGACAGAAAGATGGTTGTGGTGAGCTTGTTGGCGGAGCTAGGTGGAGGTCGATAGTCACAGGAAAAGGTGATGGGGTGTGGGATGGATTGGTAGGAAACTTCAACGTATTCGAAAGAAGGATGGAAGAAAGGAAGAGACTGTGAGAAAGACAGGATAGGGTGGAGGGAGTCCTTGTAGAGAATGGCAATACCGCCACCTGGAGATGGGCGGGGGAAGGAGGCAAGGGTGTGGCACTCGAAGTGAGACACTTTTTGACTGGTTCATGACCGACTGAGTTCAGCCATGTATCAGTGAGAAATGCAATGTTCTACCTGCTCATCCAAGATGAAACCAGCTATTACATCAGCTTTGTCGTCTTTCCATACAGATTGAGCATTGCACAAACAAATGTTTAGTTTGTTAGGTTTACAGACAGAATGAAACATGGGTGATGATGATTCCTCTGAAACATTGGATGATTTTGAAGACTGGGAGACTTGGAGAAAAAAAGAGGATGAAAACTGAGGCCGTGAAGGCGAGTCACGGAACACAGTCACATGTTGATGATTGAACAGAACAGGAGTGAGTGTCATAACGGCTGCATGGAGATGGCGAAGACGGTGATGGTCGGGGCGAAGTCGGTGACGGTAGTGGCTGAGGATGAGGAGACAGAGGCGGTTGCGAAGGTAAACGCCGCTGGGACAGGAGACAGGCGAAGATGGCAGAGATGAAGTAAAAGTCAGTGGGGGCAGGGGGAGGATGGGAGCTGTTGAGGAGAGGACAAGAGTGGAGACGAGGATGGCAGAGGGGTGGATGACATCAGTTGCAGTGGTGAAGATGGTTAGAAGCAGAGGTGAGGAGAGACGATGGGGGTGAGGGAAGATGAAGTGGTGGAGGAGGGGGTGGGGGACAGGCAGGAGTTGAGATGCAAGGGCACTCTGACAGGGTGGCAGAGAGTGAAGAGGCTGGAGATGTGACAGATTCAACAGCTGTTGAGAAGCGGCAGCCCAGAACAGCTAGCATAGCCAGGCTGAAGTGAGTGCCGGCAGCAAGGTGGGCTGTTGTCCGGAGGCGTGTGTCAGGCAGGCCAGTGGTA
>CM031610.1:53455193-53474083 GCA_018398815.1 Conus ventricosus | reverse complement strand
GATCACTCCTTGACAAATAGGTTGTTTTTCCTTTGTCTGTGTTTGGACGTTCATGTGTGCTTACTGCATGTGCAGAGAGGTGTGTGGTGTGTGTGTGTGTGTGTGTGTGTGTGTGTGTGTGTATATATATATATGTGTGTGTGATCGATGAATGAGACTACCCTTAATGCCAGATACTGGTCTGAACTTTGTACCACTGACCTCAATGACCCTGTTCAGTCTTCTCTTGTCGTCTCACTGATCTCAATGTCCCTGTTCAGTTTTCGCATGTGGTTCTCACTGACCTCAATGTCCCTGTTCAGTCTTCTCTTTTAATTCTCACTGACCTCAATGTCTCTGTTCAGGCTTCTCATGTGATTTCTCTTCGACCCCAATGTCCATATTCATTCTTCTCATGTGGTTATCACTGAACTCAATGTCCCTGTTCAGGCTTCTCGTGTGTTCTCTTTGACCCCAATGTCCATGTTCAGTCGTCTTTTGTCGTTCTCACTGAACTCAATGTCCCTTTTCAGACTTCTCATGTGGTTCTCACTGACCTCAATGTCCCTGTTCAGACTTCTCTTGTGGTTCTCACTGACCTCAATGTCTCTGTTCAGTCTTCTCTTGTGGTTCTCACTGACCTCAATGTCCTTGTTCAGTCTTCTCTTGTGGTTCTCACTGACCTCAATGTCTCTGTTCAGTCTTCTCTTGTGGTTCTCACTGACCTCATTGTCCCTGTTCAGTCTTCTCCTGTGGTTCTCACTGACCTCAATGTCGCTGTTCAGTCTTCTCATGTGGTTCTCACAGACCTCAATGCCCCTGTTCAGTCTTCTCATGTTGTCACAGACCTCAATGTCCCTGTTCAGTCTTCTCTTGTGGTTCTCACTGACCTCAATAGCCCCTGTTCAGACTTCTCATGTGGTTCTCACTGACCTCAATGCCCCTGTTCAGTCTTCTCATGTGGTTCTCACTGACCTCAATGTCCCTGTTCAGTCTTCTCATGTGGTTCTCACTGACCTCAATGTCCCTCTTCAGTCTTCTCATGTGGTTCTCACTGACCTCAATGTCCCTCTTCAGTCTTCTCTTGTGGTTCTCACTGACCTCAATGTCCCTGTTCAGTCTTCTGATGTGGTTCTCACTGACCTCAATGTCCCTGTTCAGTCTTCTCATGTGGTTCTCACTGACCTCAATGTCCCTGTTCAGTCTTCTCATGTGGTTCTCACTGACCTCAATGTCCCTGTTCAGTCTTCTCATGTGGTTCTCACTGACCTTAAATGCCCCTGTTCAGTCTTCTCATGTGGTTCTCACTGACCTCAATGTCCCTGTTCAGACTTCTATTTTGATTCTCACTGACCTCATTGTCTCTGTTCAGACTTCTCTTGTGCTCTCACTGACTTCAATGTCCCTGTTCAGTCTTCTCATGTGGTTCTCACTGACATCAATGTCCCTGTTGAGTCTTCTCATGTGGTGCTCACTGACCTTAATGCCCCTGTTCAGTCTTCTCATGTGGTTCTCACTGACCTCAATGTCCCTGTTCAGTCTTCTCATGTGGTTCTCACTGACCTTAATGCCCCTGTTCAGTCTTCTCATGTGGTTCTCATTGACCTCAATGTCCCTGTTCAGACTTCTCTTTTGGTTCTCACTGACCTCATTGTCTCTGTTCAGACTTCTCTTTTGGTTCTCACTGACCTCATTGTCCCTGTTCAGTCTTCTTATGTGGTTCTCACTGACCTCAATGTCCCTGTTCAGTCTTCTCATGTGGTTCTCATTGACCTCAATGCCCCTGTTCAGTCTTCTCATGTGGTTCTTACTGACCTCAATGTCCCTGTTCAGACTTCTCATGTGGTTCTCACTGACCTCAATGTCCCTGTTCAGACTTCTCATGTGGTTCTCACTGACCTCATTGTCCCTGTTCAGTCCTCTCTTGTAGTTCTCGTTGACCTCAATGTCTCTGTTCAGTCCTCTCTTGTAGTTCTCGTTGACCTCAATGTTCCTGTACAGGCTTTTCATACGGTTCTCATTGACCTCAGTGACCCTGTTCAGTCTTCTCTTGTGGATTACACTGACCTCAATGTCCTTGTTCAGGCTTCTCATGTGGTTCTCACTGACCTTAACGTCCCTGGTCAGTCTCCTCTTGCGGTTCTCACTGACCTCAATGTCCCCTGTTCAGGCTCCTTACTGACCTCAATTACCCTGTTCAGTCCTCTCTTGTAGTTCTCACTGATCTCAGTGTCTTCGTTCAGTCTCCTCTTATGGTTTTCACTGACCTCAATGTCCCTGTTCAGGCTCTTCACTGATCTCAGTGACCCTGTTCAGTCTTCTCTTGTGGTTCTCCACTGAACTCCATGTCCCTGTTCAGTCTTCTCGTGTGGTTCTCACTGACTTCAATGTCCCTGTTCAGTCTTCTCTTGTGGTTCTCACTGACCTCAATGTCCCTGTTCAATCTCCTCATGTGTCTCTGTTCAGGATTCTCATTGACCCCAATGACCCTGTTCAGTCCTCTTGTGGTTCTCACTGACCTCAATGTCCCTGTTCAGGCTTCGCATGTGGTTCTTACTGACCTCAATGTTGCTGTTCAATCTCCTCATGTGGTTCTCACTGACTTCAATGTCCCTGTGCAGGTTTCTCGTGTGTGTGTGTGTGTGTTTACCCCAATGTCCATGTTTAGTCTTCCCATATGGTTCTTCTTGACTCCAGTGTCCATGTTCAGTCTTCTCTTGTCGTTCTCATTGAACTCAATGTCCCTGTTCAGGCTTCTCCTGTGGTTCTCACAGACCCTATTGTATCCATTCAGTCCTCTTTCTTGGTTGTCATTGACCCCCTCCCCCCCTCCCCGCCCCTTTCATTTTGTCTTTTCATCAGTTTACATTGGCCTAATTGCTTTGTATTCAGTTTTCTCTCTTCATTTTGACTGACACCAGTACATCTTCTTTCACTTCTTGTTTACTCTTGCTCTTCTTGACTCTCATGTTTCTACGACCGCCTGTCTTCTCTCTCTTGGCTCTCAACTGCCCCCAGTGTTTCCCTCCCTGTCTTCTCTCTTGGTTCTCAACTGCCCCCAGTGTTTCCCCTCCTGTCTTCTCTCTTGGTTCTCAACTGCCCCCAGTGTTCCCCTTCCTGTCTTCTCTCTGGTTCTCAACTGCCCCCAGTGTTCCCCTTCCTGTCTTTTCTCTTGGTTCTCAGCTGCCCCCAGTGTTTCCCCTCCTGCCTTCTTTCTTGGTTCTCAACTGCCCCCAGTGTTCCCCTCCTGTCTTCTCTCTTGGTTCTCAACTGCCCCCAGTGTTTCCCCTCCTGTCTTCTCTCTTGGTTCTCAATTCCCCCCCAGTGTTTCCCCTCCGGTCTTCTCTCTTGGTTCTCAACTGCCCCCAGTGTTCCCCTCCGGTCTTCTCTCTTAGTTCTCAACTCCCCCAGTGTTTTCCCCTCCTGTCTTCTCTCTTGGTTCTCAATCCTCCCCCCCCCCCCCCCCCCCCAGTGTTTTCCCTCCTGTCTTCTCTCTTGGTTCTCAATTCCCCCCAGTGTTTCCCCTCCTGTCTTCTCTCTTAGTTCTCAATTCCCCCCGGTGTTCCCCTTCCTGTATTCTCTCTTAATTCTCAACTCCCCCCAGTGTTCCCCCCTCGTCTTCTCTTTGGTTCTCAACTGCCTCCAGTGTTTTCCCCTCCTGTCTTCTCTCTTTGGTTCTCAACTGCCCCCAGTGTCTCCCCTCCTGTCTTCTCTCTTGGTTCTCAACTGCCCCCAGTGTCTCCCCTCCTGTCTTCTCTCTTGGTTCTCAACTGCCCCCATGTTCCCCTCCTGTCTTTTCTCTTGGTTCTCAACTGCCCCCAGTGTTCCCCTCCTGTCTTTTCTCTTGGTTCTCAACTGCCCCCAGTGTTTCCCCTCCTGTATTCTCTCTTGTTCTCAACTGCCCCCAGTGTTTCCCCTCCGGTCTTCTCTCTTGGTTCTCACCCCCCCCCCCCCCCCCCCCCAACCAGTGTTCCCCTCCTGTCTTTTCTCTTGGTTCTCAATTGCCCCCCAGTGTTTCCCCTCCTGTCTTCTCTCTTGTTCTCAACTGCCCCCAGTGTTCCCCTCCTGTCTTCTCTCTTAGTTCTCAACTCCCCCAGTGCTTCCCCTCCTGTCTTCTCTCTTGGTTCTCAAATTCCCCCCAGTGTTTCCCCTCCTGTCTTCTCTCTTAGTTCTCAATCCCCCCCCCCCCTCCCCCCCAGTTTTCCCCCCTGCCTCTCTCTTGGTTCTCAATCCCCCCAGTGTTTCCCCTCCTGTCTTCTCTCTTAGTTCTCAATTCCCCCCGGTGTTCCCCTTCCTGTATTCTCTCTTGGTTCTCAACTCCCCCCAGTGGTTTCCCCTCCTGTCTCTCTCTTGGTTCTCAATTCCCCCCAGTGTTTCCCCTCCTGTCTTCTCTCTTAGTTCTCAACTGCCCCCAGAGTTCCCCTTCCTGTCTTTCTCTTGGTTCTCAACTGCCTCCAGTGTTTCCCCTCCTGTATTCTCTCTTGGTTCTCAACTGCCCCCAGTGTTCCCCTCCTGTCTTTCTCTTGGTTCTCAACTGCCCCCAGTGTTCCCCTCCTGTGTTCTCTCTTGGTTCTCAACTGCCCCCAGTGTTTCCCCTCCTGTCTTCTCTCTTGTTCTCAACTGGCCCCAATGTTTCCCCTCATGTCTTCTCTCTTGGTTCTCAACTCCCCCAGTGTTTCCCCTCCTGTCTCTCTCTTGGTTCTCAACTGGCCCCAATGTTTCCCCTCATGTCTTCTCTCCTTGGTTCTCAACTCCCCCCAGTGTTTCCCCTCCTGTCTTCTCTCTTGGTTCTCAACGGCCCCAATGTTCCCCTCCTGTCTTCTCTCTTGGTTCTCACTCCCCCCAGTGTTTCCCCTCCTGTCTTCTCTCTTGGTTCTCAACTCCCCCATGTTTCCCTCCTGTCTTCTCTCTTGGTTCTCAACTGGCCCCAATGTTTCCCCCTCATGTCTTCTCTCTTAATTCTCAACTCCCACCAATGTTTCCCCTCCTTCTTCCTCTTGGTTCTCACTCCCACCGGTGTTTCCCCTCCTGTCTTCTCTCTTGTTCTCAACTGCCCCCAGTGTTTCCCCTCCTGTCTTCTCTCTGGTTCTCAACTCCCCCCAGTGTTTCCCCTCCTGTCTTCTCTCTTGGTTCCAACTGCCCCCAGTGTTCCCCTTCCTGTATTCTCTCTGGTTCTCACTCCCACCGGTGTTCCCCTCCTGTATTCTCTCTTGGTTCTCAGCGCCCCCAGTTTTCCGCTCCTGTCTTCTCTCTTGGTTCTCACCCCCCCCCCCCCCCCCCCCAGTGTTTCCCCTTCCTGTCTTTCTTTTGGGTTCTCAATTGCCCCCAGTGTTTCCCTCCTGTCTTCTCTCATGGTTCTCATTGCCCCCAGTGTTTCCCCTCCTGTCGTCTCTCTTGGTTCCAACTGCCGCCCCCCCCCCCCCCCCCCACACCCAGTGTCTCCCCTCCTGTCTTCTCACATGGTCCTCAACTCTCTCTCTCTCTCCCCCCTCCCCCCCCCCCCCAGTGTTCCCTTCCTGCCTTCTCTCTTGGATCTCAACTGCCCCCCCCCCCCCCCTGCCCCCTCCCCCTCTAAGTTTCCCCTCCTGTCGTCTCTCTTGGTTCTCACCCCCCCCCCTGCCCACTGTTCCCCTCCTGTCTTCTCTCTTTGTTCTCAACCCCCCCCCCCCCCCCCCCAACCAGTGTTCCCCCTCCTGTCTTTTCTCTTGGTTCTCAACTGCCCCCAGTGTTTCCCCTCCTGTCTTCTCTTTTGGTTCTCAACTCCCCCCAGTGTTTTCCCTTCCTGTATTCTCTCTTGGTTCTCACCCCCACCGGTGTTTCCCCTCCTGTCTTCTCTCTTGGGTTCTCACTCCCACCCGTGTTTCCCCTCCTGTATTCTCTCTTGGTTCTCACTCCCACCGTGTTTCCCCTCCTGTATTCTCTCTTGGTTCTCAGCTGCCCCCAGTGTTTCCCCTCCTGTCTTCTCTCTTGGTTCTCCACCCCCCCCCCCCCCCAGTGTTTCCCCTTCCTGTCTTTTCTCTTGGTTCTCAACTGCCAGCAGTTTTTCCCCTCCTGTCTTCTCTCATGGTTCTCAATTGCCCCCAGTGTTTCCCCTCCTGTCGTCTCTCTTGGTTCTCAACTGCCGCCCCCCCCCCCCCCCCCCGCACCCAGTGTCTCCCCTCCTGTCTTCTCACATGGTCCTCAACTCTCTCCCCCCCCCCCCCCCCCCCAGTGTTTCCCTTCCTGCCTTCTCTCTTGGTTCTCAACTGCCCCCCCCCCCCCCCTGCCCCTCCCCCCCTAGAGTTTCCCCTCCTGTCGTCTCTCTTGGTTCTCAACCCCCCCCCCCCCCCCCCCCTGCCCACTGTTCCCCTCCTGTCTTCTCTTTTTGTTCTCAACCCCCCCCCCCCCCCCACAACCAGTGTTCCCCCTCCTGTCTTTTCTCTTGGTTCTCAACTGCCCCAAGTGTTTCCCCTCCTGTCTTCTCTCGGGTTCTCAACTCCCCCCGTGTTTCCCCTCCTGTCTTCTCTCTTGGTTCTCAACTCCCCCCAGTGTTTCCCCTCCTGTCTTCTCTTTTGGTTCTCAACTGCCCCCAGTGTTTCCCCTCCTGTCTTCCTCTTTGGTTCTCAACTCCCCCCAGTGTTCCCCCTCCTGTCTCTCTCTTGGTTCTCACTCCCACCAGTGTTTCCCCTCCTGTCTTCTCTTTTGGTTCTCACTCTCTCCTCCCCCCCCCCCCCCAAGGGTTTCCCCTCCTGTCTTTTCTCTTGGTTTCTTCTCTCCCCCCCCCCCCCCCCCCCCGCTTCAAGTGTTTCCCCTCATGTCTCTCTCTTGGTTCTCAACTCCCCCCCCCCCCCCCCAAGTGTTTCCCCCTCCTGCCCTTCTCTCTTGGTTCTCCCCTCCCCCCCCCCCCCCCCCCAAGTGTTTCCCCTCCTGTCTTCTCTCTTGGTTCTCAACTCCCCCCCCCCCCCCCCCCCCCCCCCCGAAGTGTTTCCCCTCCTGTCTTCTCTCTTGGTTCTCAACTCCCCTCCCCCCCCCCCCAAGTGTTTCCCCTCCTGTCTTCTCTCTTGGTTCTCAACCACCCCCCACCCCCCCCCCCCGCCAAGTGTTTCCCCTCCTGTCTTCTCTCTTGGTTCTCAACTCCCACCCCACCCCCCACCCAAGTGTTTCCCCTCCTGTCTTCTCTCTGGTTCTCAACTCCCCCCCCCCCCCCCCAAGTGTTTCCCCTCCTGTCTTCTCTCTTGGTTACTCACCCCCCCCCCCCCCCCAAGTGTTTCCCCTCCTGTCTTCTCTCTTGGTTCTCAACCCCCCCCCCCCCCCCCCCAAGTTTTTCCCCTCCTGTCTTCTCTCTTGGTTCTTAAACCCCCCCCCCCCCCCCCAAGTGTTTCCCTCCTTCTTCTCTTTTGGTTCTCCCCCCCCCCCCCCCCAAATGTTCCCCCCCTGTCTTCTCCGGTCCCAACCCCCCCCTTTTTCCCCCCCCCCCCCCCCCCCTTTTCCCTTCCCTCCTTTTTTTGGGTTCAACTGCCCCCCCCCCCCCCCTCCCCCTCCCCCTCAAGTTTTCCCCTCCTGTTTCCCCTTTTGGTTCTCCCCCCCCCCCCCCATTTTCCCCTCCTGTCTTCTCTTTTTGTTCCAACCCCCCCCCCCCCCCCCCCCCATGTTCCCCCTCCTTTCCCTTTTCTCTTGGTTCTCAATGCCCCCATGTTTCCCCCCCCTGTCTTTTTTTTTGGGTTAAAATCCCCCCAGTTTTCCCTTCCTGTACTCTTGTTTTCCACTCCCCCGGGCCCCCCCCCCCCCCCCCCACCGGTGTTTCCCCTCCTGTTTCCCGGGTTCTCACCCCCTTTTTCCCCCTCCTTTCCTCGGGCCCCCCCCATTTTTTCCCCCTCCTGCTTCTCTTTTGGCTAAACCCCCCCCCCCCCCCCTTTTCCCCCTCCCCCCTCCAAGTTTCCCCTCCTTCTTCTCTCTTGTTCCACCCCCTTTCCCCCCCCCCTGTTTTCTCCTTTTTCCCCTTTGCCCCCCCCCCCCCCCCCCCACCCGTTCCCCCTCCTGTTTTTCCCCCTTCCTAATTCTCCCCCCCCCCCCCCAGTGTTTCCCTCCTGCCTTCCTTTGTTCTCAACTCCCCCCCCCCCCCTGCCCCCCCCCCCTTTTTTTCCCCCCTGTCTCTCTTTTGGGTTCCACCCCCCCCCCCCCCCCTGTTTCCCCTCCTTTTCTCTTTTGTTCTCCCCCCCCCCCCCCACCCTTTTTTTTCCCCCCTCCTGTTTTTCTTTTGGGTTCCCAAACTCCCCCCAAGTTTTTCCCCCCTGTCTTCTCTCTTTCTAAACCCCCCCCCCGTTTTCCCCCCGTCTTTCTTTTGGGTTCTAAACTCCCCCATTTTTCCCCCTCCTGTCTTCTCTTTTGGTTAAAAATGCCCCCTTTTTCCCCTCCTGTCCCCTCTTTGGCCAACTCCCCCCCCCCCCCCCCCCCCTTTTTTCCCCTCCCCCCCCCCCCCTTGTCTTCTCGGGTTCTCAACTCTCTCCCCCCCCCCCCCCCCCAATTTTCCCCCCTCCGTTTTTTTCTCTTGTTTTTCCTCCCCCCCCCCCCCCCCCCTCTGTTTTCCCCCCCTGTCTCCCCTTTTGGGTTCTCAACCCCCCCCCCCCCCCCCAATTTTTCCCCCCCCCTTCTCTTTTGTTTCCCCCCCCCCCCCCCCCCCCCCCAAGTGTTCCCCCCCGCTTTCCTGGTTCTAAACTCCCCCCCCCCCCCCCCCCAATGTTTCCCCCCTGTTTTCTCTCGGGTTTACCCCCCCCCCCCCCCCCCGTTTTCCCCTCCTTCTCCTTTTGGTTCCAACCCCCCCCCCCCCCCCCCCCAAATGTTTCCCCTCCGGGTTTTCTCTTTGGGTTTCCCCCCCAACCCCCCCCTGTTTTCCCCTCCTGTTTCCTCTTTTTTCCCCCCCCCCCCCCCCCCCAGTTTCCCCCCTTTTTTCTCCTTGCCCAAACCCCCCCCCCCCCAATGTTTCCCCTCCTGTCTTCCTTTGGGTTCTCAACCCCCCCCCCCCCCCCCCCCAAGGGTTTCCCCCCCCCGTCTTCCCCTTGGTTCTCCCCCCCCCCCCCCCCCCCCCCAATGTTTTCCCCCCGTTTTCTTCTTGGTTTCACCCCCCCCCCCCCCCCCCCAAGTGTTTCCCCCCCCTGTTTTTCTCTTGGTTCTCCCCCCCCCCCCCCCCCCCCCCCAAGTTTTCCCCTCCTGCTTCTCTCGGGGTTCTCAACCCCCCCCCCCCCCCCCCCCCCCCCAAGTGTTTCCCCCCTGTCCTCTCTTGTTCTCAACCCCCCCCCCCCCCCCCCAAGTGTTTCCCCCCTGTCTTCTCTCTTGGTTCTCAACCCCCCCCCCCCCCCCCCCCCCAAAATGTTTCCCCTCCGTCTTCCCCTTTTTGGTTCTAAAACCCCCCCCCCCCCCCCCCCCCCCGGGTTTTTCCCCTCCTGCTTCTCTCGGGTTTCTCACCCCCCCCCCCCCCCCCCCAATGTTTCCCCTCCTTCTTCCTCTTGGTTTTTAAACCCCCCCCCCCCCAAGGTTCCCCTCCTTCCTTTCTCTTTGGGTTCTAAACCCCCCCCCCCCCCCCCAATTTTCCCCCTCCTGTCTTCTCTCTTGGTTCTAAACCCCCCCCCCCCCCCCCCCCCCAAGTGTTTCCCCCCCTGTTTTTCTCTCGGGTTTCTAAACCCCCCCCCCCCCCCCCAAGTTTTCCCCCCTTTCTTCTCTTTGGTTTCTAAACCCCCCCCCCCCCCCCAAGTTTTTCCCCCTCCTGTCTTCTCTCTTGGTTTTTCAACCCCCCCCCCCCCCCCCCCCCAAGTGTTTCCCCTCCGCTTCTCTCTTTTTTTCCAACCCCCCCCCCCCCCCCCCCCCCCCGCCAAGTGTTCCCCTCCTGTTTTCTCTTTTTGGTTCCCAAACCCCCTCCCCCCCCCCCCCAATGTTCCCCTCTGTTTTCCTCTGGTTCTCACCCCCCCCCCCCCCCCCCCCCAATTTTTCCCCCCCGTCTTCTCTTTTGTTCTCAACCCCCCCCCCCCCCCCCCCAATGTTTCCCCTCCTGTCTTCTCTCTTGTTCTAAACCCCCCCCCCCCCCCCCAATGTTTCCCCTCTGTCTTCCTTTTGGTTCTCAACCCCCCCCCCCCCCCCCCCCCCAAGTGTTTCCCCCCTGTTTTCTCTCTTGTTCCAACCCCCCCCCCCCCACCCCCAAGTGTTTTCCCCCCTTCTTCTCTTTTGTTCTAAAACCCCCCCCCCCCCCCCCCCCCCCAATTTCCCCCCGTCTTCTCTTTGGGTTCTCAACTCCCCCCCCCCCCCCCCCCCCAATGTTCCCCCCTGTTTCTCTTTTGGGTTTTCAACCCCCCCCCCCCCCCCCCAAGGTTTCCCCTCCGTCCCCGGGTTCTAAACCCCCCCCCCCCCCCCCCCCCCCCCCCCCCCCCCCCCCAATTTTTTTCCCCCCCTTCTTCTCTTTTGGGTTCTAAACTCCCCCCCCCCCCCAAAGTTTCCCCTCCGTTTTCCCCTTTTGTTCTAAACCCCCCCCCCCCCCCCCCCCCCCCCCAAGTGTTTCCCCTCCTTCTTCTTCTTGGTTCCAACTCCCCCCCCCCCCCCCCCCAATGTTTCCCCCCCTTCTTCCTCTTGGTTCTAAACCCCCCCCCCCCCCCCAATGTTCCCCCCCGTCTTCCCCTTTTGGTTCTAAACCCCCCCCCCCCCCCCCCCCCCCCCAAGTGTTTCCCCCTCCTGTCTTCTCTCTTGTTCCCCCAACCCCCCCCCCCCCCCCCAAGTGTTTCCCCCCCTGTCTTTCCTCTTGTTTCTCAACCCCCCCCCCCCCCCCCCCCCCCCCCCCTTCTCCTTTTTCTCCCCCCCCCCCCCCCCCCCCCCCCCCAAGTGTTTCCCCTCCTGTCTTCTCCTTGGGTTCTCAACCCCCCCCCCCCCCCCCCCCCAAATTTTTCCCCCCTGCTTCTCTCTTGGTTCTCAACCCCCCCCCCCCCCCTCCCCCCCCCCCCCCCCCCCCCCCGCCAAGTGTTTTCCCCCTCCGCCCCTCCTTTTGGGTTTCCAAAAACCCCCCCCCCCCCCCCCCCAGGTTTTCCCCTCCTGTTTTCCTTTTGGTTCTCCCCCCCCCCCCCCCCCCCCCCCCCCCCCCCCCAAGTTTTTCCCCCCGTCTCTCTCTTGGTTCTCCCCCCCCCCCCCCCCCCCCCCCCCCAAGTTTTTCCCCCCTGTCTTCTCTCTTGTTCCCCCCCCCCCCCCCCCCCCCCCCCCCAAGTGTTTCCCCCCTCTTCTCTTTTGGGTTCCCAAAACCCCCCCCCCCCCCCCCCCCCCCCCCCCCCCCCAAGTTTTTTCCCCCCCGTCTTCCTCTTTGGGTTCACCCCCCCCCCCCCCCCCCCCCTTTTCCCCCCCCCCCCCCCCCCCCCCCCCCCCCCCAACCCCCCCCCCCCCCTTTTCAAAAACCCCCCCCCCCCCCCCCCCCCCCCCAAAATTTTTTCCCCCCTGTCTTCTCTCTTTCTCACCCCCCCCCCCCCCCCCCCCCCCAATTTTTCCCCCCTCCTGTCTTCTCCTCTTGTTCTAAATTTCCCCCCCCCCCCCCCCAAAGTTTCCCCTCCTTCTTCCCTTGGTTCTAAACCCCCCCCCCCCCCCCCCCCCCCCCCCCCCCGGGTTTTCCCCCCGTTTCTCTCTTGGTTCTCAACTCCCCCCCCCCCCCCCCCCAAGTGTTTTCCCCTCCGCTTCTTTTTTTTTTTCTAAACCCCCCCCCCCCCCCCCCCCCCCCCCCCCCCGCCCCCCCCCCCCCCCCCCCCCCCCCCCCCCCAATTTTTTTCCCCCCCCTGTTTTCTCTCTTGTTCCAACTCCCCCCCCCCCCCCCCCCCCTTTTCCCCCCCCCGGGTTCTCAACCTCCCCCCCCCCCCCCCCCAATTTTCCCCCCCCCCCCCTCCCCCCCCCCCCCCCCCCCCCCCCCCCCCCATTTTCCCCCTCCTTCCTCCCCAACTCCCCCCCCCCCCCCCCCCCCCCTTTCCCCCCCCCCACCCTTCCCCCCCCCCCCCCCCCCCCCCCCCCCCCCCCCCCCCCCCCCCCCCCCCCCCCCCCCCCCCCCCCCCCCCCTTTTTCCCCCTCCTTTTTCCCCCCCAACTCCCCCCCCCCCCCCCCCCCCCAATTTTTCCCCTCCCGTCCCTCTTTTCTAACCCCCCCCCCCCCCCCCCCCCCCCCCTTTTCCCCCCCCCCCCCCCCCCCCCCCCCCCCCCCCCCCCAAGTTTTTTCCCCCTCCTTCTTCCTCTTTTTCTCAACTCCCCCCCCCCCCCCCCCCCCAAGTTTTCCCCTCCTGTTTTCTCCTTGGTTCTCCCCCCCCCCCCCCCCCCCCCAAGTTTTCCCCTCCTTCTTCTCCTTGGTTCTCAACCCCCCCCCCCCCCCCCCCCCCAAGTGTTTCCCCCCGTCTTCTCTCTTGGTTCTAAAACTCCCCCCCCCCCCCCCCCCAAGGTTTCCCCTCCTTCCTCTCTTGGTTCCAAACCCCCCCCCCCCCCCCCCCCCCCAATTTTTTCCCCTCCTTCTTCCCCTTTTGGGTTCCCCCCCCCCCTCCCCCCCCCCCCCCAAGGTTTCCCCCCTTCTTCTCTTTTGGGTTTCTCAACCCCCCCCCCCCCCCCCCCCAAGTTTTCCCCCTCCTGTCTTCTCTCTTGGTTCTCAACCCCCCCCCCCCCCCCCCCCCCCCAATTTTCCCCCCCCCCCCCCCCCCCCCCCCCCCCCCCCTTTCCCCCCCCCCCCCCCCCCCCCCCCCCCCCCCCCCCCCCCCCCCAAGTGTTTCCCCTCCTGTCCCCCCTCTCGGGGTTCCAAAAACCCCCCCCCCCCCCCCCCAAGTGTTTCCCCCCTGTCTTCTCTCTTGGTTTAAAACCCCCCCCCCCCCCCCCCCCCCCCCCCCAAGTGTTTCCCCCCTGTCTTCTTTTGGGGTTCACCACCCACCCCCCCCCCCCCCCCCCCCCCCCCCCCTTTTGCCTTCCCCCCCCCCCCCCCCCAAAGGTTTCCCCTCCTGTCTTCTCTTTTTGGTTCTAAACCCCCCCCCCCCCCCCCCCCCCCCCCCCCCCCCCCCCCCCCAAGTGTTTTCCCCTCCTTTTCCCCCTCCTTGGGTTCTAAACTACCCCCCCCCCCCCCCCCCCAATGTTTCCCCTCCTTCTTCTCTTTTTGGTTCTAAACCCCCCCCCCCCCCCCCCCCCCCCCCCAAAACCCCCCCCTTCCCCTTTTCCCCCCCCCCCCCCCCCCCCCCCCCCCAAAGTGTTTCCCCTCCTGCCCTTTCTCTCTTGGTTCTAAACTCCCCCCCCCCCCCCCCAAGTTTTCCCTCCGTCTTCTCTTTTGGGTTCCAACCCCCCCCCCCCCCCCCCCCCCCCCCCCCCCCAAAGTTTTTCCCTCCTTCTTCTCTCGGGTTCCAAACTCCCCCCCCCCCCCCCCCCCCCAAGGGTTCCCCCCTGTTTTTCTCTTTTTTCCAAACTCCCCCCCCCCCCCCCCCCCCAAGTGTTTCCCCTCCTGTTTTCTCTTTTGGTTCTAAAACCCCCCCCCCCCCCCCCCCAACCCCCCCGCCCCCCCCCCCCCCCCCCCCCCCCCCCCCCAAGTTTTTCCCCTCCTGTCTTCTCTCGGGTTTTCTCAACTCCCCCCCCCCCCCCCCAATTTTTTCCCCCCTGTCTTCTCTTTTGGGTTCTCAACCCCCCCCCCCCCCCCCCCCCCCCCAAAGGTTTCCCCCCTGTCTTCCCCTTGGTTCTAACTCCCCCCCCCCCCCCCCTCCCCCCCTTTTTCCCCCCCCCCCCCCCCCCCCCCCCCCAATTGTTTCCCCCCCGTCCCCGTCCCCCCCCCCCCCCCCCCCCCCCCCCAATTTTTTCCCCTCCCTTTCTCGGGTTCTCAACCCCCCCCCCCCCCCCCCCCCCCCGCCAATGTTTCCCCTCCTGTCCTTTCTTTTGGTTTTCTCAACCCCCCACCCCCCCCCCCCCCCCCCCCCGCCAAGGTTTCCCCTCCCTTCTCTTTTGGTTTCTAACCCCCCCCCCCCCCCAAAGTGTTTTCCCCTCCGTCTTCTCTCGGGTTCTCAACCCCCCCCCCCCCCCCCCCGGGTTTTTTCCCCTCCGTCTTCCTCTGGTCTAAACCCCCCCCCCCCCCCCCCCCCCCCCCCAATTTTTTCCCCTCCTGCCCCTTCTCTCTGGTTTCTCAACTCCCCCCCCCCCCCCCCCGCCAAGTTTTTTTTCCCCTCCTGTCTTCTCTCTTGGTTCTAAAACCCCCCCCCCCCCCCCCCCCCCCCAAGTTTTTCCCCCCTCCTGTCCTCCTTTTTGGGTTCTAAACCCCCCCCCCCCCCCCCCCCCCCCCCCCCCCAATGTTTCCCCTCCTGTCTTCTCCTTGTTCCAACCCCCCCCCCCCCCCCCAAGTTTCCCCCCTTCTTCTCTTTTGGTTCTAAACCCAAAACCCCCCCCCCCCCCCCCCCCAATGTTTCCCCCCGTCTTTTTTCTTGGTTCCCCCCCCCCCCCCCCCCCCCCCCCCCCAAGTTTTTCCCCTCCGTCTTCTCTTTTGGTTCTCAACCCCCCCCCCCCCCCCCAAGTGTTTCCCCCCTGTTTTCCCCTTTTTGGTCTCAACCCCCCCCCCCCCCCCCCCCAAGTTTTTCCCCCTCCTTCTTCTCTTTTGGTTCTCAACCCCCCCCCCCCCCCCCAATTTTTTCCCCCCCTTCTTCCCTTGGTTCCAACCCCCCCCCCCCCCCCCCCCCGCCAATTTTTTTCCCCTCCTGTCTTCTCTCTTGTTCTCAACCCCCCCCTCCCCCCCCAAGTTTACCCCCCCGTTTTCTCTTTTGGGTTCTAAACTCCCCCCCCCCCCCCCCCCCCCCCCCCGCCAAGTTTTTTTCCCCCCTTTCCTGCTTCTCTTTTGGTTCTCAACCCCCCCCCCCCCCCCAAGGTTTTTCCCCTCCTGCCCCTCTGGTTTAAAACCCCCCCCCCCCCCCCCAAGTGTTTCCCCTCCTGTCTTCTCTCTTGGTTCCAACTCCCCCCCCCCCCCCCCCCCCCCCCGCCAAGTTTTCCCCTCCCTTCTCTTTTGGGTTTCTCAACCCCCCCCCCCCCCAAGTTTTTACCCCCCTGTCTTCTCTTTTGGGTTCTCCCCCCCCACCCCCCCCCCCGCCAATGTTTCCCCTCCTGTCTTCCTTTTGGTTCTAAACCCCCCCCCCCCCCCCCCAAATGTTTCCCCCCTGTCCTTCTCTCTTTTTTCTCAACCCCCCCCCCCCCCCCCCCCCCCCCAAGTGTTTCCCCTCCTGCTTTTTCTTGATTCTTAACCCCCCCCCCCCCCCCCCCCCCCCCCCCCAGTGTTTCCCCCCTGTTTTCTCTCTGGTTTCCCTTTGGGTTCTCAACTCTCCCCCCCCCCCCCCCCCCCCCCCGGGTTTTTCCCCTCCTGTCTTCTTTCTTGATTTTTAAACCCCCCCCCCCCCCCCCCCCCCCCCCCCCATTTTTTCCCCCCCCCTCTTCTCTTTTTCTTATTGACCCCAATTTTTCCTGTTCCGCTTAGTTCTTAACTGCCCCATTTTTTTCATTTCCTCTTTTGGGTTTTGCGACGCGGGGTTTTTCCCTCCGGGCTCCTCTCTTTGGTTCCGTACCCCCGGCATTTTGTGTTCTTTTTATGGCTTTTCCTTGACCGCAGATATTTCCATCTTCTCTTTGTTTTGATCCCAATGTTTCCCTTCTGTTTTCCTTTTGGAAGAAATCGATCGCTTTTGGGGTTTTTCCCTTTTACAGCCTTCTCTTTTTGGGTTTGGGGTTTTGGGGTGTGTGGTTGTTGGTTGTTGTGTGGTGTGTGGGGTTTGTTTGAAACCCATTCAGCAAACCGGAACATCCTCAGGGTTTTTTCCCGGGGTTAAAAAAAACCCCGGTTTTTATGAGCCGTCAAAATTTTACTGTGCCTGGATGAAAACCAAAAAAATGGGAATATGGAAACCGCAAATTTAAATTAATACAAAAATCCCCTGCAATGTCGGGCAAATTAGTAAGCACTACCACAAAATATGCACACGACATACACATTACTTTTTTTAAGTCGAGGCAAAAAACCCTAGGGGAAAAAAAACCAGAGACCGATTTTAGTAAACAAAGGGACTCCGGTTATGATAAAGTCAGGGGAGATGAATGTTGATTTCTGTAAGCGAAAAATTTTTTTCCTTAGAGGGATTCTCCCTCGGATAGCGTTGTTGTTTTTGTTTTGTTGTGTGGGGTTTTAAAAATTAACAGCACGTTCTGATTAGAAAGTTCAGTGCGACTCCCAATTACCTGTATTCTCTCCTCCTCTCCTCTCCTCACATCCCGGGCTTCCAGAGACGCTGTGGCGCGTGTCAGGGCGCGGTGTTTTGGCGCGCTCCGCTGTGTGTGCTCGCGGCGTAGGCTGCATGTGTATTATGAGTGATGAGAGAAAACAAGAGAGAGAAGAGAGAGGGGGTTCCCATGTGGTTTGTGTGTGTCGGTGTATGTGGTGTGAGCGGTGCGTGCCATGCATTGTTTGTGGCACACTTACCCATGTGTCGTATGCGTGTAAGAGAAGAGAGAGAGAGAGGGGGGGGGGGCGATGCTTTCTTGATTGATCTAAAGGACTGCCTCTTTCTTTGAGACTGGGTGGATCACTACCTCTTTTTTGTGTTCTGGAGTAATGTAAACATTGAAAAAAAAAATCTGAAAAAAATACTCTGTTAACTTCATTTTCTGTTCTGCGGAGTTTCATTTGAATTTCTGCTTCAGCGGAGAGGAGAACAGACCCTTCGATGGGACTCTGGAACGGCATCCATTCTAAGGTCGCGTGCATCCCAGTCCTTCCTGTCCGACTCATTCCTCTCATACTGCAGTGGTTAATGACACACGGAAATAACACGCACACGCCCTGCCTTCTAATGATACTCGGAAAATTTCCTGCTCAAGCCCAGTCTTCTGATAATACACGGAAATAACATGCACACGCCCTGTCTTCTAATGATACTCGGAAATTACCTGCTCAAGCCCAGTCTTCTGATAACACACGAAAATAACACGCACACGCCTTGCCTTCTAATGATACTCGGAAATTACCTGCTCAAGCCCAGTCTTCTGATAACACACGGAAATAACATGCACACGCCCTGTCTTCTAAATGATACTCGGAAATTACCTGCTCAAGCCCAGTCTTCCCGATAACACACGGAAATAACATGCACACGCCCTGCCTTCTAATGATACTCGGAAAAATTTCCTGCTCAAGCCCAGTCTTCTGATAACACACGGAAATAACACGCACAAAGCCCTGCCTTCTAATGATACTCGGAAATTACCTGCTCAAGCTCAGTCTTCTGATAATACACGGAAATAACACGCACACGCCCTGCCTTCTAATGATACTCGGAAATTACCTGCTCAAGCCCAGTCTTCTGATAACACACGGAAATAACACGCACACGCCCTGCCTTCTAATGATACTCGGAAATTACCTGCTCAAGCCCAGTCTTCTGAAACACACGGAAATAACACGCACACGCCCTGCCTTCTAATGATACTCGGAAATTACCTGCTCAAGCCCAGTCTTCTGATAACACACGGAAATAACATGCACAAAGCCCTGCCTTCTAATGATACTCGGAAATTACCTGCTCAAGCCCAGTCTTCTGATAACACACGGAAAAAACATGCACACGCCCTGTCTTCTAATGATACTCGGAAATTACCTGCTCAAGCCCAGTCTTCTGATAACACACGGGAAAAAACATGCACACGCCCTGCCTTCTAATGATACTCGGAAATTACCTGCTCAAGCCCAGTCTTCTGATAACACACGGAAATAACATGCACACGGCCTGCCTTCTAATGATACTCGGAAATTACCTGCTCAAGCCCAGTCTTCTGATAACACACGGAAATAACATGCACACGCCCTGTCTTCTAATGATACTCGAAATTACCTGCTCAAGCCCAGTCTTCTGATAACACACGGAAATAACATGCACACGCCCTGCCTTCTAATGATACTCGGAAATTACCTGCTCAAGCCCAGTCTTCTGATAACACACGGAAATAACACGCACACGCCTTGCCTTCTAATGATACTCGGAAATTACCTGCTCAATGCCCAGTCTTCTGATAACACACGGAAATAACATGCACACGCCCTGCCTTCTAATGATACTCGGAAATTACCTGCTCAAGCCCAGTCTTCTGATACACAACCCGGAAATAACACGCACACGCTCTGCCTTCTAATGATACTCGGAAATTACCTGCTCAAGCCCAGTCTTCTGATAACACACGGAAATAACACGCACACGCCCTGCCTTCTAATGATACTCGGAAATTACCTGCTCAAGCCCCGTCTTCTGATAACACACGGAAATAACATGCCACACGCCCTGCCTTCTAATGATACTCGGAAATTTACCTGCTCAAGCCCAGTCTTCTGATAAACACACGGAAATAACATGCACACGCCCTGCCTTCTAATGATACTCGGAATTACCTGCTCAAGCCCAGTCTGAAAGAACGCGCACGCCCGAGGACTCCCGGGAGGGGAAAAAAAAAGAAAGAAGAAGAAGAAACAAGCAATTATGCATGACTGTCACATTAACACTTTATGGTTCATGCCCGACGATGGAAAAACGGACAACAATACCGAGTAATCGAAGTGTTTGTGACTCATCTTACCTAGTAAAGAGCCTGCTGTTGAAGACCTGAGTGTGCGATCGTAAAGTGCATAGGCTTGGTCAAGAACCAAACGTTGGCCGAGTACACACCATCGTGATCATCGTCGTCGTTACCATCATCACCATTATTCTTGTTCACGCATCTTGTGCTTGGGTCGAACAGGCCAGAAAGGGAAGTTCGGAATTATGGATAGTTTCGTTGAAATCGAAAATAAATGCAGGTGAAAGCTAGATGAAGCTATGGGGGCATGGGAAGGGGGTGACCGGGGGGGTGAGGGGTGGGGAAGGAGGGTAGTTAGGGTGGACGGCACCACGG
>CM031610.1:53443707-53446252 GCA_018398815.1 Conus ventricosus | reverse complement strand
CCCCCCTTACCATTGAACTCATGTGATCCCCGAAGTACCATTGAACTAACGCCGGACCTCTCTACCAGGCATGATGATGCTTCAAGTATTTACTACCTCTATAGACAACAAGGCGCAAACCACTCGACAGGCCGCAGCCTTCCATTCATTCCTCAGAACAAGGACGACTGAATGGTCGCTGTACTCTGCCTGCAGGCTGACGGTCACCTACCCGTGACGGTCACCTGACACGATCGCCTTCCTTTCAGGCCCACGGGAGAGCCCAGTGAATAGCCAGTGCTCAAAGTGGACACTCTTCTCTACCCAGGACTGGCAGGTCGCCAACTCCTTGTCACTATCCCTCAGACATGCGAAACACTTCCCAGCACTCTCCTCCTTCAGTATACGACTCGGGGTATCCCCCCCTGGTGATGCCTGAATTCGCACACTTGAAGACCAAGACGTGCTCTCAACAACAGCAACTACCCTTAATTTGCCTAAATGCTCAAGAACATTCGGCCGACTCATTACAAATACGTTAGACTTCTAGCCGAATCCCAAAAATCTACCATTGGCTACATTTTACACTTGGCATCAAAACTACGCCAGATAATAATTAATCAATCAATAATTAAATAACGAAATAATTCCCTAAAAATGAAGCTCTGAGTCCGATTGGGTGTTTTTTTCTGGGTCCAGGTTATCTTAGGCATATGTACTGCTCAAGGAACAGCCTGCTTGATATGTTGATTTAAAGCAACAGCATTATCACTTGGAAGGAAACCATCTAAAAGAGCTGTTCAGCTGCATGACTATCTTCACACACACACACACACCACACACACACACACACACACACACACACACCACACACACAACTGCAATTATAAAAGCCGCTTTATACACGCCAGCACATGCCCATACGCACAATTTAACATGGCCAGAGTGATCTGACCTTTCACTCACAGACTTTATTTTTCTTGTGAGGTTTATGGTTGTGAAATACAGCGAACCAACCAAGTTTCCTTTAGATCCGTTTTATAAATCCCAAGAAACAGCTGTGAAGAAAATTAACGTGGCCATTACTACCTTGATCTTTGAGTCACAAACCCCCCTTTTTTTCTTTCTTTTTTTTCTGTTTGTAAAGGTGATAATTGTGGATAGCAACTAACTCACCAACTTTCGTTGAGATCTGTCCAATAGTTCCCGAAAAATCCCCGAGAACCAGCTACGAAGGAAACTTAACGTGACCAGTGACTTTCACCTATGACCCATAGGCCTGATCTTTCTTGTGAGCGTGACGAATGTGAAACATGCACAAGCAATCCATCAAGTTAATTCAAGATCCATCCATCAGTTTACGAAAAACAGCTTTTTTTTCTTTTTTTTTTCTTTTTGTTTTTGTTTGCGTACTATCATACAAAACTGACAGACAAACGGAGATGAAAACTTACCAGAGTTTTGCAAACTGCAACAAAATTGACACAGGAGTCATTTTTCTACGGGAGTCAATATTCTCCGTAACCATGGGAGTCAATATTCTACAGAAGGAGAATCTAATATTGACTCCCAAAACCTGTAGAAAACTGAACGGTTCATTTTTCTCCGGAGAAAAAAGAACCGGGGAGTCAATTTTCTACGGAGTCAATATTCTCGTAACACCGGCTATGTATTTCGGTCCCGCGTTTTGTAACTCGGTGAGAAATCTCTGCCAACGAGTGACAGACATATCTCTCACGACTGACGCTGTTCTGATTGAATTCTTTCCCCCTCCTTTTTCAAAACGCGTGACAAACTGTGGCATGCTTTTCGCAAAACACGATCGACGAAGACAAGACCCAGGTAGTCCTTACATCGGTAACTGGATGTTAAGCGCAAGGCTTGACCTTCGTTTCTTTTTCCCCAGAAAATTTAGTTTTTCCCCAGAAAACAGGACGCAGATTTCAGATACTAAAAATGACAACTGCCACGTCACCTTAAAGGTGGTCGTCGCACTGGGGGCTTGCTGTCCTCTAGCAGTTTTTTTTTTTTTAATCTCCTCCCCCTCCCCCGCTTCCCCCCTTCTTCTTAATCGGGAATTCCCGATTCCGCCCCCCCCCCCCTCCCCCACCCCCTCTTATACGTCCGTTAGAAGTGACGCATGCAGCACCGCACGCCTGGCTGTCTTCATTCTTCCGACTGTCTCGGAAGACATCGGACGTGTGATACTTGATTGTGTGAGTGATCAACACAGGAGACATAATTATTTAGACACGAAATCGAGTCAAGGTCGAATATCTGTGACGCAGTGCTGTTGTATTCTTTGATGGCCAACTCAGAAGTGTGTCCGGGACAACATCCTGAATCGTGGGTTTACAAGCTTGAAAGACCAGTAGTTTGCACTGACATTTGAATGCCCTGTTGACAATCACGAGAAGGAACACCTCAGCATCTGGTCGTGAACAACAAGATATGTTGAAAAGTCAAATATCAAATTCTTCGTTTCATCGGTGTGGAATCAACGTCTACAAGTGAAGTTGAAAAAACCGGGCGAGTCATCTTTAGCAATTTCAGCCGACAGCAGCCC
>CM031610.1:53368707-53438707 GCA_018398815.1 Conus ventricosus | reverse complement strand
AACCACTTCTCCTATTCTGAGCAAAATGGCTGTCTTGAGGCCGAGTCACGCACGAACACGAACTACAGCCATTTTGCGCTGAATACGAGAAGATAAGTGGTTTCTCGTTCTTCGTTTTCACTGTCGTAAATGTTGCTTGTTTTTGCCTGAAGAAGACCCAAGATGTCGAAATGCACTGTGTCTTGTCATGACCTTCCTGCCAGCAAGGAAATGAAGACATTATAGCAAAGCCCACCACCAGCGTGTTCTTACATCGTTGATAGCCCACCACGCGCCACTCAGTGCTTGGATGGATCACTTCAGATGGGAGGGAACCAGACGGGTTGAGTTTCATTTTACACTGTCCCGAGGAAAAGTTGCCTATGACATGATTTACAGCCGGACAGTAGAGCCCCCCCCCTCCCCCCCCCCCCCCCCATTGATTTGTTTGTTCGTTTGTTTGCAAACAAGGAACTCGCTTTTTAAGGTGCCTTTGGAATGTCTCTTTTTTTTCTCTCTCCTCTTTCTCGAATGGAGCACGGATAAGATGGGAGGGTGAGTAGGTCTGCAGTCAGCTTTAAAACCAACTTTACAGCTTGTGAGACCAATGGAAGACTCGTAGTAGCAGCTTTTTGGGGTTTCAGCGTGGGACATACCCCCCCCCCCCCCCCCCCCCCCCCCCCCCCCCCCCCCCCCCCCCTTCTTGTGTGCCATGTAAGTCCACTCCTGTAACATGTTCATGGATTTGTGTGGTTCTGGGCCATGTTCATGGATTTGTGTGGTTCTGGGCCATGTTCATAGATTTGTGAGGTGATGCCTGCCTGTATAGTTGCATAAGATCTTTCAGCATGCTGGAAGATCTTCCCCGAAACTAACATCCACCTTTCCATAACACAATTCCACATAACTGCGCAGACAATACTGTGCTTTAAGAAAAGTCATTCCCTCGAAAGAGTGGAATGCCCCACAGCAATCTTTGTATTTGCCTGCAAAGCCCAATATAAAAATTCTTCTTTCATCTTTTGTGACTGCCGTCAAAGCATTTGTTTAACATCATTTCATTTCTGATTTTGATTGACTAAAATGGAAATTGGGCTTATACTCGGACTTTAACCCTTTAACATCTACTGACAAGTTTGCTTATGGTAAAGGACTATAACATCTTTCTGATTGGAAGGGGCAGATAGATCACATCATGATCTTTTTCGCAAAGGATGGCATAATTTTTCTGATGGTGATTCAGCAACATTTTTGTACAGTGCACATGGTTAAGTTACAGCACTTCAGATCTACACTCACTGATATGCTTTCATCAAGGTTCAGCAATCAGGGGGTTAATTTATTTCATTGTCTTCAGACTCTTTATTCATGAATAGAATTATGGCAGAGTTCATTCTGGAAAAAAAAAAAAGACTTTAATGCAATATGTGAAATTAATCAAAATGGTTGTTTGGTATGCACATCTCTGCTGAACTCCATTTCAGTGCCACAAACTCGTCTAACTTTTAACCAGAGTCCATCCATATTTTAACAACCATGAAAATATGATCCTGTTTGTGGTTCAAACTAACAACAACCATGAAAATATGATCCTATTTGTGGCTCAAACTGACAACCATGAAAATATTATCCTATTTGTGGTTCAAAGTAACAACCATGAAAATATGATCCTATTTGTGGTTCAAAGTAACAACCATGAAAATATGAACCTATTTGTGGTTCAAACTAACAACCCTGAAAATATGAACCTATTTGTGGTTCAAACTAACAATCCTGAAAATATGAACCTATTTGTGGTTCAAACTAACAACCATGAAAATATGAACCTATTTGTGGTTCAAACTAACAACCCTGAAAATATGAACCTATTTGTGGTTCAAACTAACAACCATGAAAATATGAACCTATTTGTGGTTCAAACTAACAACCATGAAAATATGATCCTGTTTGTTGTTCAAACTAACAACCATGAAAATATGATCCTGTTTGTTGTTCAAACTAACAACCATGAAAATATGATCCTGTTTGTTGTTCAAACTAACAACATGAAGAGATGATCCTGTTACTGGTTCAAACTAACAACCATGAAAATAATTATGATCCTGTTTGTGGTTCAAATTAACAACCATGAAAATATGATCCTGTTTGTGGTTCAAACTAACAACCATGAAAACATGATCCCATTTGTTTTCCAACTAACAACCATGAAAATATGATCCCATTTGTTTTTCCAACTAACAACCATGAAAATATGATCCCGTTTGTTTTTCCAACTAACAACCATGAAATATGATCCATTTGTGCTTCCAACTAACAACCATGAAAGTAATTATGATCCCATTTGTGGTTCCAACTGACAACTATGAAAATATTATCCCATTTGTGGTTCCAACTAACAATTATTGTCATCAGCAGCCAAAGTCTTGGTTTGACCATCTCGTCACTGGGAGATACAGAACTGTGAGAAGTGGCATAGAACTTCATTCATTTAAAAAAAAATTCCAAACTGATATTTCACATTAAAAAAAAAATCATGTACATTGAAATGTGTAGAAGCATCAATGATGTAATGTTGTTCGTCTCCTTATTTTTCCTGTATAATATGAGAAGTTTAGTGTTGTGTGCTTGACTGCTTCTTTGCTCTGCATGGTTAGGTACAGCAAACACTTCTCTTTATCTTTGTTTTTTTTCTCTCCAGTAAATGATGTACAAGTAGATGTGCATCTCTTGATGTTGTCAAGTAGACAAGAACTGTGTGTTGACTGGTTTAGGATCAGAAATGTTTCCCCGAGTGCAATTATAGCTGCTGGTATATCAGCACAAAACAGATTATTTGCTATTCAGAATCAAAATTGAAAATAATTCAGAAACCTGTATCTTGTACACACGCACGCACGCACGCACGCACGCACACACACACACACACACACACCACACACAGCGCGCGCGCAAGCAAGCAACACACACACACACACACACACACACACACACACACACAAGCACACACATACACACACACACGCATGCATGCATGCACACACACACAAACACCCACACGATTTGGAAACAAACAGCCATCACAACTTCCCCTGAAGTATCCAAGGCATCTGAAAAAAGCACTTGCAATCAAATAAACATATTTACCTAAGTTTGCTATGATAACAAAATTGTTGTTTTTTTAAATGTATTTATGTTTTAAGAATGCGAATTGTATTATACATGTCACTTTCAAGACTGTGTTGCTTTTGCCAAATGAGAAAGGGATTTCTTAGTCGTGAATATGAAACACAAGATTATGTATTTTAAGATTGTTCATCTTATGAAGTGATATGCAACGTTTTGATTTTTTAAATGATTTCTATCTTTTCAATTCGTATGATTAAAAAACACACACAGAGGAAACAGCTGTACCTTTGGCTCCGATTCATGGGCAAGATGATTATGCAGATCAGGTCAGTAATGCTTTCAGCAGTAAGCAGGGAATTGTGAGGGATCTGGGAAAGGGGGGGGGGGGGGGGGGGGGTTGGGGGGGGGAAAGCTTATATTAATGAAGAATCAAGGTCCAGCATGTTCCTCAATGATGGGAAAATGTAGCGCTTCTGGACAGGTCTAAGCTGGCCAACCTAAACCAAGCTTGAAAATTTACTGATAAAGCTCTACGCAAAAAGACGTTGACAAACGAATCACAAGACAATGTGATTTGTTTGTCAACATTTTTGGGGGGAGCTTAATCAATAATTTGTCAAATTTGTTTAGATCTCCTCCTGCAGTCGCCTCACTTTGCAGCTAGATTAAACCAAGCTTGCAAAAACAAGTCAAGGATATGCATTGGCCATGAACTGCTATCCCGTTCACCTTCCCTATTTAAAAATCAACAAAGAAATGAAGAGCACATTTGCACAGCACTTTTTACATCCTTAAACCCCCTCCCTCTGACTGCCAGTGACAGTGCTTTGATACTGCCCTCACCACTATGTGAAACAATGCTGATTGTATACAGGGATTGGTGTACTGATCTTGAGCAATACTCCATTGAGAGTTTTACCCACATTTTCTTTGCTTTTTGTAGCTTCATAGAACTGTTTTCCTTTGTGCCATTTAGAATTTATTCTGAACAGAATGCTTAACGTATATTCATTTGGGACTGCAAATATAATAAACTGGGCGAAGTATTCATGCATGTGTGTGTGTGTGTGTGTGTGTGTGTGTGTGTGTGTTGGAAGCTTAGACTAGTTATATTATGATTAAATTAATGCAAAGGAAGAAAAAACGAATGAAGCAGTGTTTGCTGAAGCAAGGGTCAAGAAAATGAGCGAGATGCTGTCCCCCCCCCCCCCCCCCCCCCCAATCCCCATCCCTGTTTTAAGACCTGTAATCATGCAAGTCTACCAAGCACCATGTTTGCAAACTTTACACACACACACACACACACAACACATGTATACACACACATACACACTGTCTCTCTCTCTCCACACACATATATGTGTGTGTGTGTGTGTGCGTGCGTGTGTGTGTGAAACTTGCGTTCCTCAACTATTCAAACTGCTCAGAACATATGCAGCCTTTGATTTAATAGAGGACTTTTTTCCCCTCTTTTCCTGCCAATCAAGAGTGGCCATGCCCCCCCCCCCCCCCCCCCCCCACCACCCGAACTCCCACTCCTGACTGCCCTCCCTCGACTCCCCCCACCCTTCCCTCCACCCTTCCTATCCTGTGTAGGACCTACACCTCATAATCTGAAACTTTGGGGTTATCAAAGGAGGCAAACCACCAACAGACAATTGCATAAAACAAACAAACAAAAATGAATTAGGAATTGATGTGAAGTGTCGTCTCAGGTAAGTGAAGTGAGCAGTCCATCAGCCCCCTACACAGAGTTGACAAGTGCACTTAAAACAGTGACCTCCTTAAATCTTTCGGTGAGTGACACAGTTGATTGTCCACTCTGATACACTTTGAAAATAAGCTTGAAACAGACAGAGGTAAATGTGAAGCTGCTTGAACAGACAGAGGTAATGTTGAAGCTGCTTGAACAGACAGAGGTAAATGTGAAGCTGCTTGAACAGACAGAGGTAAATGTGAAGCTGCTTGAACAGACAGAGGTAAATGTGAAGCTGCTTGAAAAGACAGAGGTTAAATGTGAAGCTGCTTGAACAGACAGAGGTAAATGTGAAGCTGCTTGAACAGACAGAGGTAAATGTGAAGCTGCTTGAACAGACAGAGGTAAATGTGAAGCTGCTTGAAACAGAAGAGGTAAATGTGAAGCTGCTTGAACAGACAAGGTAAATGTGAAGACCTTCGTTACAAACTATAAGAAAAACAAAACTGCGGCAATGCAAAGTCAAAGGTATGCATGGAAATATATAAATCACCATCAGTCCGACCTCTGATTTACGTACATCATGTTGCCTTTGATCAGCTGACCGTGATGCCACATTAGATCTGTCCTGCACTTAAGTATAGTATGGTACAAAGTGCACAGGACCCAGACTTTAGGTGCAGCATCTGCATGTGTTAGGGTAAAAAAAATAGTTGGATGGGAACATGCTTGTTTCAGCTGCAAAGGAAATGTAGGAACCAACTGACAGCGATGTCTGCAAATTTTCTGGCCCCCCCGCCCCCCCCCCCCCCCCCCCCCCCCCCCCCCCACCTGTTTACAAATGACCAAGTAACATAAGCTGTTTTTGTGATGTCTCACACTCCTTTGTTTATTCATGTTTTCAAGGGATATTCTCGATGTTTTTCTGTCCATTACTCTTTATGGCACCATGTACCAGTACAGTGATTTTTTCACTCATTCATTCATGCGAAGATGCACCAAGTAAAGTGTATCACCCCATCAATTAAAATCCACACAATATTCAACATGCCTTTTTAATAAATCTGTTTATACAAACATACAATTTTTCATGGCATGGCTGTAACTTATATCTTAATTAAGTAAATGAAATAGCAAGATTTCTTTTATTGAAAGGCTGCAGGCTTAAAAAAAAACTGTTGCATTTCAAAACACTTTAAGATAATTGTTTACACATTATTTATGCACACAATCAGGACCTAGATGTACGCTGTCAGGTGATTTTGATAACCATGGACTCCTGGTTCATATAATGAACTTAACAGTCTATGGACTCTACACATAGACACATACAACATCCATGCCAACTCAAAACCTGTTTGTATTGCTTCAGATTTATTGAAGCTGATGAAGTGAGGCAGCACATGCTTTCTCCATGTGGAACTTTAATGAGAGAGAAAACAAGGGATAGCAAAACAACACCTATCAACAACTGGATCCCCAGTAATTTAAATCATTTTTTTATGGACAATCAAATCTGACTTGCCTACCAACAATTATGAAAATGTGCCATGTCCAACATATTTTTTTTCTGTTTTGTGAGCTTTGAATCTCGCCAGACTCTACTGATGAGACACATTACCACTGTGTTGAATAAATAATACATAAACTGTAGAGAAATGCTTCACAACTAAACTCTAATTTATGCAAATGCCCTTGGATCATAGCTAAAGGTATTAAATTACACGCACTGCTTTTTCCAAGTTCATGGACCACAGCAATCATGTGAATTTGTTTCAAAGAGAGAACCTTTCCATAGCGTTAAAGCATCATTTTCATGTTGCTATTCATCCTCTATATTCTGTTACTGCAGACAGTGTTGTCTAATGTTGTCATGACTACAAGGACTACAGGACTGATCTTTCACACGCTCAATCTTTTATTCTGTACACTTACAGACAGTGAAATCTCTGCGTAAAGACCCCCCCCCCCCCCCCCCAAATTCTTTCCAATGAAAGAACGTTTCCAGAACATTTTGCCTATGTTTATGCCAGACTGACCTGTAAGACTTCTTCCCTATACAGAACCCTTTTTTTTTCAGGCTTTCTGGAAGCTGACATCAAGAGGTGCCTCAGTACACAAAGGGAGTTAAGGCACCAGTGATTTTTGTCGGATGCTGACCTAGGTGATGAGAACAATGACCATTCTTTACAAGCCCAAAACTGCTGAGGTTCAAACCTCTGATGCTTGGGATGGAAGACTGTACCATAAACTACATGGCTGACACGCTTGTTATTTAAGTCCACACTGATTACAATTCCAGTATCAGAGTACAGCTGAAGCTAACTGAACTGAATTCAAAATATTATTGCCAATAAACCCTGATGTTTTATTCCATATAACCTCCAGTACAGCCATACGTATTCAAATGTGTATGTGACTATTGCCCCATATATTCTATGGAACAACATCAATATGTCCAGAGGTTAATAACTTGTGGACGTAAACCACCCAAAATCCCAGGACATGTATTATCATGTGATATCAAGAAAAGAGTGTTTGAGTATGGGACAAGAAGAAATTCAATCCAAGCAATAACAAAAAGGCAGCAAATGATTATTTATTTCCTCTGTAGGATCTTTAAATCACTTGATGTTTTAAGTTCATATGCAAGAATCTCAGACAAAATCGCAGATTGCACTGTGTCTAAAACATCCATCCTATTTGCTGTTGTTGTTGCTGGTAGCCTCCTTTGCCCATCAACCTCAAGAAAATTGTAGTATCTGAACCTGAATTGTAGGTAATGTGCAAGATGAACACGTGCACCACAAATACTCTGTGTGTGTGGCTTTTAACATAGAGATTCAGGGACCTTTATCTTGTATCAGCAATGGAATAACAATAAGCTATCCAAAGCTCTGCTACTGATCAGTCTGAACCTGAATTGTAAGAAATGTGTAAGATGAACACATGCATCACAAATACTCCCTCTGTGTGGCTTTTAACAAAGAGATTTACAGACTCTTATATTGTACCAGCAGTGGAACAGCAATACTGTTTTAAAGCTATCCCAAGCTCCACTACTAATCAAAATGTCTGAAAATGATGCAGATTTGAGAATGTTATGGCTGAAACTGTGCTACACTCTATTGTGATGAAAGGGTGATAACTCTAGTACCATTTAGAGACACAAAATGGATAGATTATGATCTTAAGATTATGTAAACAATGTCTTTAATGCTCACATCCCTATTCCCTTACTATGGTATGTCTACATATACACATAAATGTTTGTCTGCTTGCTATGGTACCTCGCATGTATGTTTTGCTAGACATTCAAAGATAATATGCCACGATAAACATACGTAGCTTGAATAATTACGTGTGTGTATATGCATCTAGGTGCTTAAGACTATGTGGTTTATAAATGAATAAGATTACTATGACTATTGTTAAGGGATATTAGGGATATGGGCCCCGCCCCAAAGCAGCAAAATGGCCAGTTGGTACTGATTTTTCTTTCTGTATGAAATGTCAGGTTTTAAAACTATGTGGCTTTTGACTTTTTAAACTAAACAATCACATAGTCTCATCTTGATTTTGGAAATGACATGAAATGACATGACTTTGACAAAATTTGCATTTAAAATGGCATTGTAACTCAATTTTCTTTTTAAAAAAAAAAAGATCCCTTCTAAAAAAGAAATGGACAAAGTACAAAGGCCTCCGATGACTGTCCCTTCAATTTTTGAAATGCAAAGAGCAAAGTTTTAAGTACTATGTGCACTGAGGAATATCAGAAATGCGGTTCCAGCTACGTCACATAAATACAAACAAATGCCCGCACATACCACTGACATTTTGCCCCATAAGGTCATTTACCAAACTGAAACAACCTCCCAACAAAAGCAAACAAATGCAAAAGCAGAAAAAAACCCTAGATAAATAAAAACCTTTCGTCTCACAAAATTCTTTATGTTGAACCAATAGGCATTGGGGGAAAAGCAAATGCAGGCTAACAATTTCTCAATCATCAAAGCAATGATTTGGAAAAGATTTACAGGCAGAAGAAGAAGGAAGGAAAAAAGCTGGGGAAGGGAGAGAGAAAATGGGAATGAAAAAGTGGGCGCCAACCTGTAAATATCAAACCCTTCATTTGTGACATATGAAGACCTCAAAAATATAATTTTTTTTGTGGATGTAATCATTTATACCTTGCTCTCTTCTGCTTTAGTTCAAAACGACAATTTCTATGATTGTAAATTGCACATTTCAGCAGCACAGACCCATGGCTGAATTACAACTAAATCACCGGAATGCTGAAAACCTTAAAAACAAAAATAAATAAAAACTTTCACCAACCTGCAGAACACAGGGTCACCCCCTCCCCCTTCCTCCTCAGAGCAGATCGCTGGAAGTATTCACGCCCCCTTCACCCACCTCTACTCACCCAAACCAAAACAGCAATTTTAGTATTTTCTTTTTGTTGTTGTTGTTGTTGTAACACCTAACATTCTCCAATACATGCAACCTCTTGCTAGATTTAGCACTTTCAAACTTTACTGGGATTGCCGGGATTTGATGGAGTCAATCAAAACGCTGAAAAACCTGAAACACACACACACACACACACACACACACCCTCTCTCTCTCTCTCTCTCTTTCTCACATATATCAACTTCAGTCAAGATAAACCCTACTGTAATACAGAACAAAAAATAAACACCTTGTAAAAATGCTGTGGGATGTGTGCACAGTTTTAATGACTGTGGTGAAAATCCTCAAGGATTTGTAAACTGTTCCACGACTGTTGTGAAAATCCCTGTGAAATGTATGCACTAATCAATAACTCTGGTGGAAAAAAAAAAAAGAAAAAAAACACACCACCTGCAAGGATGTGCGGACTCATCAAGATGACTCTGGTGAAAAATTTCCTGGGGGATGTGTGCACTGTTTAAAAGAGACCGAGGTGGAACACCTTAAAGGTATGTGTGCCTGTTCAAAGACTGTGGTGAAAAATTTTGTGGGATGTGTGCACTGTTCAAAGACTGATGGTGAAAAATCTGTGGGATGTGTGCCTGTCAGCTGTGTGAAAAATTCTGCCCGACGTTCGTGAGTGTGGACCATTGGGAGATGGGCCCATGTTCTCAAAGGACTTCTGTGGTGACTCAAATTTCATGACACACTGAGTGCCTGTTCATGGCTGGGTTTACAAAACTTGTGGATGTCGTGACACTGTCAATAGACGTGGGGAAATCCGTAGGATCGTGTATCACTCATTTCATGATGGGTAAAAAAAAATCTAAATTTGTGCCAATGCCTGTCTGGTGACAAACTTTCGATGTTCCACGTTGTGCCTGTGGTATTGGTCGTCGAGACCTATGTGGCGATCCTGGTGCTTGTTAAACAACGTGGTGCAACCCTGTGTGAGCTTCCTTTACCGCTGGATTTAGTGAGAGAAGGGTGTAATGGTTGCCCATGTAGATCAGAACGCGCCAGACACGAAGTGACCGGCGGACAGTGTTCCCCGCTGTGGGTGGGCCTCTGGCATTCATTCCTTCCTGGGGCCGGCCGGGGCGCGCGGTCGACTGTGACCGATGGACGGGGTGCGGAATGAGCGCTGGTGCACGTTCTCAGGTGGCGCAGAGAGGGGACAGAGGGAATTTAGCGAAAAAAAAGACTGTGGTGAAACTTGTGGATGTGTGCCTGTAAAGACTGTGGCGAAAAACCTGTGATGTGTCCCTGTTCAAAGACTGTGGCGAAAAACCTGTGGGATGTGTGCAATGACTGTGGTGAAAAACTTTGTGGGATGTGTGCACTGTTCAACAATTGTGGTGAAAAACCTTGTGGGATATCAGTGCCTTGCTAAACAACTGGTGAACAACCCTGTGTGACGCTTCTTCATTCCTGGATTTAGAGAGAAAAAGAAGTGTAAATGAGAATTGCCATGTACGCAGTAGCAAACAGGCCAGAATAGAGCGGCGACCACTTTCCCACGCTGTAGGGGGCCATCTGGCATCCATTCCACTCATAAACACTGCCGCGCGAGCGTCCGGTCATGACGTGTACCGATGACGCGACTCGCGTGAAGTTCGAAGCGCTTACGCGAGAACCAATTTTCCAGGCTGCAGGAAGGAAAGGAGGGATTTTGTGCTGCCCGGTTTTCCAGGCTGCAGGAAGGAAGGGTAGGATTTCTGCAAACCGGAAAACCGGGTTGTAGGGATGAAAATGTTAACCCATTTGTGTATACAGAATTACAGCACATTCCATTGGGGTAAACTATGATTTTGTAAGTACTTTCAACTTTCAGTCAATAAGCTTCAAGGTATGCTGGGTTTTTCTTTTCATTATTATTCTTTATTTTATTTCTTGGATGCTGAATATCTAGTCATGGGTATTAATTGCTGTGGTCTAGTTTCTGTTTAAAGACAGGAGGAATAACATAGACGGGTAGATCTTCTATCCCTAAACATTTTTCAGCATACAGCATTTCTCTACAGATGATGCTCTAGGATGAAAAGAAAAAGCATCACTTCATCAAAATCAACATGCAAAAAGAATGAACCATTCGGGATATCAACCAGGATTTCATTTAACAGTTTAAAGCTTCTCTTTCTTTTTTGTTGTTTTTTTTGCTGTCCTTCTGTGCCACCTCACGAGGCTCATCCCAATTCCTCATCCACAGCCACAGCCTGGCCTGACCCGTCACAGCCCTGGCACTGGCAATCCACAGGTAGCAGTCAATGTCAAGTCATCATGAGACAACCCACCAGAGGAGACACTGCACAGCTGCCCAGTCACTTAGGTGGTGTTCAGTGGCGCCTGTTCTGTTACAACATACACAGGACACCAACTACAAAGCCCCCTACTGATGACAATAATTGCTTTGTCATGGAACCTGCATGAGCAAGTTCTCACTCTGAAGGGCTCCACCACATCCATCAAACAACAGTCCCTATTTGCCGAATACCTGTGATCCCGACAGAATCAAACCAAGGCCGTAGGTGTGGAGAGCCAATCGAAACTGAGGTCACCATGAGAGCAGGGGATGAAGAACCACAGGATTTGAGACTTTTTTTTTTTAATGCTGATCGATGAGGATATGGATGATGAGGATGATGCTATAAATTTCCATTCAGGTCTGAAACGCCATGACAGGACTGTATTCTATGCTTACTTTCATAATAATTATCTCTCTCAGCCTCAGACAGGCCTGAGATATACAAATGCCTGCAGTGTTGGTCAGGAAATTTCAGCAACACTTGGAGACCATCCGTTAAGTAGATAAAACTTGACTGTATGGTCCCAGTCTTCCCAACTGAGCTCGTGGCAAACTCAACACTGGATAAGAGCCGGTCGGGGCAGAAAAATCCCACAAAGAAATAACTCTGGTGGGAATCGAACTCATGATCTCCCAACCGGAAGTCTGCAATTGTAGACACGTCACCACAGCAGCTGGTACATTTTAAAGTTTCATATCATGTTTGTTAGATCATGCTTTTGCCTTGATAACATAAAATCACAGTAAAAAAGGGAAATAAATGCTTTCATTGGTGGACTGATCTCCTGCTTTTCACTTGCAAATCAGTCTTCACATCAAGTTTGTTTGATCCGAGTTTGCTTTGATAATGTAAAATCACTGTAAAAATGGTAAATAAATGTTTTCATTGATGGACCTACTTTTCGTCTGCATTTCAGTCTTCATACACAGTATCCATTCATTTCTACTATATAACAATGGCATCTTCATAAAACCATCACATCACGCAAAGAATGTATTTCTGTCCTTCCTCCATCCTACCCCTTCCCCGTTTCAACTTTCTCTTAATAGGCAAGTCAGACACTTTCCTTTCCTTTGAATCTGCTGACCCTCCTTTCTTGGCTGTGCTTTCTTTGCAAGAAAAACAAACTATTAACAACAAGTTAACACACATTGTTTGTTGTTGTAAGATTGTTTTTAAAAACCTACACGACACAAACCTACATTCTGCAAGAAAAAAGTTATATTCACTGTTCCTTTTAGATGGCAATGTTATATAATTTGTTTCCTAGATTCAAGTTTTTTGTTTTGTTTGTTGCATGATTATAGATGAAAGGAAATAAAATATACAACTGGATTTGAGGAGATATAGAAAACATGCGCACGTGATGTTTGCATGTGCATGTGCACACGAGTTGGATGTGATTATATGTATCTATGTGTAAGTGTATATGTGTGAGAGGGTGCGTGTATATGCACATGAATACTTGCCAGTTGCATACAGATGGCTGTGAACAAAGACAATGACTAACTGTCCGTGCAAATACTTCAGCTTTATTGATCTCTCCACAACAGAACTTCCCTAAAACAAGGACAAACCACACACAAAATTCTACATCAGTTCCGGCAAGTTATTTATTCACTTTCAGAAATCTCCATTAATTCTGGCCAATTATATTCTCTGAGAATAACAATCCCAAATGACTGTTGACAGTTGGCTTACAGTAAGACAGATTTTTTTTTCTCTCTGGGTAGTCATGTTCTTTTCTTCCCTCCACCACCACCCTCCCCTGACACCCCACCCTCTGTCCTGGCTTTCCTGCCCCCTGCCCCTCCCTCCTTGCCTCCCCCCCCCCCCCCCCCTTTCTAATATAATGCTACATCTTTACATTATAGAGATGTGTCACCTTTCATCACAGACTGAATTTTTAGGTCATCTTGTAGTATTCCTTACAATATAAATTTCTTTAAAACAGGAAAAATGCTGTTCAAACTAGTGAGAACGCCAAGTTCAAACCAACTATCTCAATTCCTGAGCTGGGGCTGGTTTGATGAACACTCCATGTGACTTACTGCTCAGTCAGTCTAAACAGCAAACAACCAGGAGCTGTTCAACTTCGCAAGTCACCGTATGTGACAATCACTACTTGTTAGTATTTTTGACTACAAAATGTCTCAAACACACAGCCAACGGACACAACAGTCAGAACTCAACAAACAGGACATACCAAAGTTCCGCACAACTCCCTGGGTAATATGCAGGTACATTCCATGCACCTTCAACATCAGATTGGACTGTTTGCATGGAGGTCTCTTTCTAATAGAAAAGAACACATTTTCCATCTGTTCTTTTCCTTTAAAAATTTTTTCCTGGCATTATGAAATCACATACAATAGATCAGTCTGATCGTGGAAAATCTTTGTCTGTTAACAGTACATAAGGTCTATGTACAATATGCAAGGCATGTATGCTGTTATACTTGTTCTTCCTACTTCCATGACAAAACTTTCTTTTGACTGTATTGACAGGGCTGTGTGGGATGCGCCAGTGTCTACCTCACTGTGAATGGCAAACTAAAAACTGAACTTTGCAAACACACAATTTATTACAGTTTGGGCCAACTTATCATGCTTATTCAATCACGGGTATTATTCAAAAGAGGGTACAGGGTAAGGAGAGGATTGGGGTAGAAGTAGGAATGTCATTGCCTGCCCTTCAACTATGGCTCAATAAACAGTCGAATGGGAGTGTAGCTCATTAGACTGAATTTTGTTACAAATCATCTTTTCCTTGAGCGCTCTGTCATCCCGCTGTTCTTGTAAACCACCTATCATCCTGAAGAGCAAATTATAGCATTCCATAACCTGGCTGTTCTATAACCAGCCCCTGTCATCATGTAAAGAGCAAACTTATTAGCATCTCCATCAACCCTGGCTGTTCCTTCATTTAACCAGCCCCTGTCATCTGGTAAAAGAGCAAACTTATTAGCATCTCCATCAACCCTGGCTGTTCCTTCATTATACCAGCCCCTGTCACCTGGTGAAAAAGCAAATTTAGCGGTCTGCATTAAGAAACTTAGTATATACATTTGAAATATTTTCATATACTCTCTGGGAGAGATGGTGAACATACTCGTAATGTTCTCAAAGAAAATGTTTTATATTCACAATAACATCTACCTTTTTAATTTCTTTTTCTTTTCTTTTTTTCAGAAACAAAACTGTTTTGGAATCCAAATCTACCAAAGCCCCAAATTCCACAATTTACCCCCTTGATTTCTCCTCTTGCGTAAACCCATGAAAAGGTAGCTTACGTTTCCCTTGTATGTGGATCGCCACATGTAAAGAAGGAAAAAAAAAGCTAAAAGGAAACCAGCACTTTCTTTGTGGGTGAAATAATCATATAAACACTGACAAACTGCTAATGACTGACAGCCAGAATTCCTGTTTAAGTGGACTAGCACCATCTTGACCGACAGATTTGTCAAGGAGGCAAATAGTGTGTGTGTGTGTGTGTGTGTGTGTGTGAGAGAGAGAGAGAGAGAGAGAGAGGAGAGAGAGAGTGTTTGAAATTCAAAGGAAAATAACTGAGTAAAAGCGAGTGCTTGAAGTACAAATTGCTTAAGAGGAACATCTGCTACTGGTTTGATAAACAAACACTATAACTGGCGCCCCGTAATTAACTAATAAAAAATTATAATTAAAAAAAAAAAACACACCAAAAAACTACTGCATAGGGTGCAAATCACCACACCACCATTCTTAATGTGCAAAAGGAAGAGAAGGTGTTCTCAGATGGTCTGCAAACTAAATACATGGTGCAACTGGTTTTTTAGGGATTTTTTTTTAAGTTGTAAAAATTGTAGGAAACTTTATAAATCAAGGAAACAAATTACATTAAACAAAGCAATGAAAGAATGGATAAAGAGGAACTTCATTTTTTCCCCCATAAAACTTTGGTTTTTCATGCATGGCGAGTACTCTCCACTATTGAAAGTTATATAGTGTATAAGCTCAGTGAACTCTTTGGGAGTGCATGGGGATCAGCCACTGTCAGACAGCAGGACAAGGATCACCCAGCCAGACCAAGTCAGACAATTTACTGCTCTGAGTGGTTTCTGCCCTTCCAGGGAAACAAGCAAGCTGCAAAACACACGGCATAAAAGAAGTGATGCAAAGACAAAAGGTGATTTTACATAGAAAAATAAAGTGAAGATGGCAGTGAAACAGACACGGGTAGTCTTGTAATTCGTGTGTCTCTTCTGTCTGGCAGCATAGTAAATATTCTTTTAAGTTTATTTCATTTCCCACTTGCAATCACCTCACTTTAAAGCTACAATTCATTTAATCTGGAAAGCGACCACTGGCCCTGATGGAAAACATCCAGAGAAAAATGATGGTTTCAGAGGCGAGAGGAGAGCAGCACAGCACACAAATTATTTTGAATAATGGACTATTGTGAAGGCATGAGTTATCGAACAATAATTCCTAATACAAATCATAGATTGGTGAGAGGTCACCTTCAGAAAATGGAGCAAGTGTGCACATTTTGAGCATTTTTGTTTCTTTTCTTTTTACAACTACCTTTTGACTTCAGGTTTGATTGTTCAGTCACTGGCTGAATTCAAAAAGAACCTTGCTGCTTTGCCTCTCTCTCTCAGTAATTTCTTCAAGAGGTTAATGTTGCCTTGTAATATTCACTGATCAAGAGAAGTGTTGAAAGGCCTCTGCCTTCTTAGTTTTTTTTTTTTTTCTGTCTTTCTTTTTTTTCATCTTCTTCTCTTGGGAGCCTAAGGAGAGACATTTTTCTTCAGCTTCATGTGTGAGTTTTCTCTCATGCCCCTTACAAAAAGATATTTTTTTGTGAGCTGGATGGGACAAAGTGTCCTACAACCCCCTGTTGTATTCCCTTCCACCTGCCAGTAAGTCTTGGTGGCCCATGGACCCTTAAATCTGTCCTACTCTCAGCAGTTGCACACAGGCAATTAAATCTGCATATGAGACATGACAATAATCGCAAACTGCAATGTCCAAATTCAGCAATTTCTCATGACTTTAACCCCAGATAAGATGTGCAGCAAGATCAAGCAAGGACATGCAGAACACAAACAGTAATTCCAGCTGTCAGTCACCATAACGAGTTTTCCACTGAAAATGAAACAGGCTTCCCTACATGGCACAGGCTGCACACACAAAACAGCTACTGCAGTAATTCGTCCAGTTTAAAACAATTTGATGCACTACCTTGAAACACAAGTCCGGAACCACAGTCACTTTTCACAAGTCTTGCAAGTGTTAAAATGGTTATCACAAGTTCTCAGAGCATCACAGTCCACAGTATCTGACCAGGATCATATCAGCGAAGGATGCCACACACTGATGTTCTGCACCGCTGGCAGCAGGAGAGTCCCTGCCGCCCCCATCCTTCATCCGTCCCTCAATCACACGCTGTTCTCACGTTGTTCTACAGGTCGGATTATCTGCTGAGTTTTCATCTTCATCACGTCCAGGAATCCTGTGATTCTGTATCCCATGTTGAGCAACATCACCTCCAGGGGGTCAGCGTTCATGCGTTTCTGATTGGCTGACGCAGCATCGTCAGAGTTGTTCACCTCCCGTTCGTTCTTGCTGCCGTCCTGTGACAGGCCAAGAAGACAGAAAGTACTGCATTTTATAACTTACCACTGCTACAGACTTCACCGAGTGAAATCTGGGTTGCTCTATCTGAGGTGCCATCCACTTTTCTCCTTTATTTTTTGCTCTATGTACTTATGTCCTTGTTAACTTATCTCACTGGATTTTTCTATAAAATGCTACCGAAGGCAACCTCCCTTACTGCAATGAATTCTTTAACATGCCCTTCGTTCATGAAGTACACAGAACATTGGTTACTTTCTCATTTAAAAAGTTACATCCCAATTTTCTTTATGTGACCAAAAATGTTGAGTTTTAGATTCACACTCCCAGTTTGGCCAAGTATACTTAATATGTCTCTCTGAAGATGAATATTGCAGAAATATGCCTTAAAAGGAAGGAGTGTTCACAGCAATGGTGACTGTAAGGCTCTAATCAGTTTTAACCACCAGGTGTGTTCTCACCTCAGCTCGGGGACTCCACAGGCGCACAACAGGATCTATGCCGCTGGTGGCCAGTAAACAGGACGTTGGGTGGGGCTGTAAACAGTTGACAATGGAGTCGTCTCCCCTCAACACCTGGACGATGTTGGTGGTGCTTTTTTCCCAGATGAAGAAAGAGCCGTCATCAGAGCCAGCTACAATGTATTGGCCATTGCTGGAACATGCAGTTTGGGTGTAGCTTTTAAACAAGGCCTGCATGACAAACTGGATCCAAAAGTACTCTGCTACGAGTCTGGGTGTAGCTTTTAACAAGGCCTTCATGACAAACTGGATCCAAAAGTACTCTGCTAAGCACATTAATCATGGTAATACAACTGTATTCTGGCAGCTTTTTCCTCCCTCAGTTAGCTGACAGATGAGCAACATCCGGATCGATGAGTTACAGGTCCATTCATCACTTTACTATCCTGCAATTTTTCTCTTTCATTTTTTCCACATTTAGTTACAACCAAGAAATTCAACTTTCTCATGGACAAAACATGTGGACACACATATGTACAAAATACTATGGACCAGCTGACGAAATGAAACCAGAGTAGGTGTATAAATCTAATTTGTTTACACATGATTCGTAAGATGAGTAGAACTGCAAACGCAAAACGGTTAGGGACAGTTTCTTGGTATTTGGGGACACCTATGATTGTCAATGTTGTGTGAACTTTGAAGTCATGTAATTTCAGTACTGGTTGAAATGAAGTTGATATTTTCAACATCTGTGTTCTTGCATGAGTTCTCTAAATTACTCATGAAAAATATCGATAATCAGAACAACATGCAAATGTCACCACAGTTGGCAGCCTCCCCATTTTGGTGGCGTTTGAAGGCTATTTTCATTTTTCACAATGAACTTATGAGTACTGATGGGAATATCACCTTCTCATAAACGAACACAGACTTCTGGATACATCAAATTTATTTCAGCTTATCCACCAATATTCATGTTACATGACTTAAAAACTCACAACTCTGACAACTGAATATATCCCCAAATACTGTCAACCTGTCCTCAGGACCCCCATGCCCGTTCAATGGCACAACTCTCATAGGGCCCTCTCACTGTTCAACAGAAAAAAAAATACTGCCACAGTTAGCAGTGCTACTCATGCACACACACAGCCACAAAGTGGACAGCTCACCTGCCAAAGAAGTTGGCCTCTTTGATGTCTGTGGTGGTGTTGCAGTGGCCACAGAATCGCTGGGTGTAGTCACTGGCATTCTGCTGCCACTGTTTCTCCTGCTCCGAGGCCACGATTCTTCTCCGCTGACCTGACGCACCTTCCTGGCCTTGTGACTCATTTTCGTCTGCTGACACAAGCTGTTGTGCTAAAGTTGTGTGTCATCAGCAAAGACTCTGATATTTGCTAAACATTACAAGCAGCTGTTTGAAGCTTCATTGTACTTTGCTTGACACAAGTACCCCTTTTTTCAGAGAAAGAGTTGAGAGTTTAAGGATTTGATTTGTAAACAACTTTTCTGAAAATGTGTATACAAAATATATGAATAATAAATGCCTGTGAACACTCTCTTAGTAATTTCTTTAAAATCTAAATCAGACATTGAGAGTTTAAGGATTTGATTTGTAAACAACTTTTCTGAAAATGTGTATACAAAATATATGAATAATAAATGCCTATGAACACTCTCTTAGTAATTTCTTTAAAATCTAAATCAGACATCCTGTCCATCTGTCACAAACAACATAATCTGCTTTAGATTTCTTTTTATATGGCACATGTTTTTGTTATTGTTCAATACAAAACTCAACATAAGATGACAACTGCCCCTTCAATTACAACACTAAACACATTAAAATAAAATAGTTGAATTATGCTAATTAGGGCAACTCTGATAAACCAAAGAGCATACTTTTCATATTCTTCACACATTTGCTATGCTTAACCATTTTTGAGCTACTAAAACCACTGTACATGTGCCATACTTGCCTAATTTCTTTTTTTTTTAAATCCCCTACCCCCTCGCCCCTCTCCCAATGACAAATCAACATATTTGTAAGATAATAGCTGTGAAAACTTGATAAATCAAGGAAGGTGCTACACAAACAAAACAAAACCTGCTTATTCTGAGGAGTCTGTAAATAAAACCAATTCATTCTAAGGAATCTACCATGAACCGGCAAACAAACAGTACATCACACAATGCACACAATGAAATGGAAAAGTCACCTGCTCAGAACCTCCTTTCATTATTGATGTGAAATTTGCAAGGTCTTACTGTCTTCAATTTACTGCATGGCAACGACACTGCCACTACTGTCAGCAAAGTTGAAGCGAACATACCAGCAGCCTGGAACTGATTGGTGCACAGTTAGTCGCTAAGAAAAACTTCAGTGAGTGCCTGACAAGTCTCTACAGCTGACGGATGCTGAAAGGGGAAGGAGTCACACACAGAACTGTGATATCCTGACTGAATCTGACTGGCAATTGGCCAAGAAAAGGCTACATACACCCAATGACTGAACTCTCCTACTGCTTGGGGAGTGAGAGGGGGAAATAACAGGGCTGAGTTACACACGGGCTAGCCACCAAAAAATTGTCCAAACAGATGAGTCAGTCTGTGGATTGGTAGGAAATTTAGGAGTGGATTAATCTATTTCCATCTGAGACAACTTTAGTCCAGCCTCTGAGCTTAGCCTAGGAGTTCTTCTGGCCCCTGATCTGAGCCTTTACCAGGGTGCTGGCCAGCTTCAGCTTCCCATCTTTCTACGTTGTTTTGTTGTTGTTTTTTCAATGATTTACTCCTCTTTGTTTTGTTATGTACTGTTTATGATTAGATTCAAAAATACATCTTCTGTGAAAGTGATGCAAACAATTTAATTGTTCAAACAAAATATAACACAGTGAAAATCTGCCATAAAACTAACATTGTCCTATAAACAGTTACCATTTTCTATATTAAGGATCAACTTCTGATGTATGACATACAATGATAAAATGCAGATAGATCACTTTCCTTTGATTGGCAAAACAAAGATTCTTAACCCCAGATCAAATAAGTTATATTACATTTGATGAACTGAGTCGATTACCAAGAAGAAAAAAAAGCCAAGTTTGTTGAAGTAAGAATCACAGCCTGAATATTACTTCATCTTCCCAGACAACAGGATTGAAGCAAAACAACAAAATGAAAAAAATAAACTGAAAAAAAAAGCTTTAAAAAATTGAAAGGAATAAAATAATACATTATTGACACCAATGACTTTGATCCAAAGAAACATTAACATAGCACTGAAATGGGTCCATCAGTGATCCCGATCACTTGCATTGTTGGAATGTTTCTTTCTTAGTCTTACAAAAACCACAGTTAATAACATACAGACACTCGAATCATACAAAATTGACATTTAAAATAGACTTTCAAACTTCAAATGCCTTATCATTTTAACATGTCATGGTGTTAATTCAAAACCAATAGTTGGACAAATTCTGTAATGGATCTACATCTAGATTCAGCACCTCTGACTCCGACCGTAACTCAAAACCATGCTCGGTCATTACTGTTTATTGGCCAAAATAACAGCTCACAATAAAATGTTTCAGTCTAAAATGTATATCTGAATAAAACAATCTTGCATTTTTCAATGTTTTCAAATAAATCTTCTGTTGGACTGTAATTTCACACTTGAATCAATATATCTTGGTCACAAACTTTTCAACCTGACCTTATCCGCTTTGTTGATATTGATCTCCAACAATACACAAATTTATTTTTGCATGAAAGTCATAATGAAACACTGTTAACTTCACCCCTACTTATTTTTCTGAATAAATCTGTTCATTTTATTAAATTCATGCCGGTACTGCTGCTGTCTCTATCCAACAGAACTCAAGCATCTGCCATGTGTAAAAACAAACTGATTTTTCTAATAATCTTCCAGTCAAATCAATACTCATTCAAAATGCAGGGTTATTTCCTGTCAAAATGTTCCTGAATCATCACTGGTTCTAGTGATGTAATCCACAAAACTGTGTGACATGTACACAATTTGCGCTTCTCGTTTGAATAACAACACCCATGCGCTACACGTACGTGCATTTCCCAAATGATAGGGCGATTTACATGCTCGTTTACATGTGTTACTGATATAGTAGCTGCAGGTGTGCCAGTCAATGGAACAAGTAGTAGTTCATAACCTGGAAATGATGATACTCATCTGCAATCCCAAATACTGTGAAATCCAACCATTCATCTCCTAATTACTTCACTGCTCCGCCTTGGCTTAAGGCTGTGTCAGAACAATTGACACAGGCCAGAACACCAAGGCTACATTAAAATGTTGTTATGCTTTGCATAGTTATGCGGAGATTGTCTTCAGTTGTGACAAGCTCCTAGTATAACATCATCAGTCTCCAAAATCCCTCGAAGTTGGAGTGTGGCTGCCCACGTGGCAGGGTAATCAAAAAACGGTCACACACGTAATGTTCTCATCCCTAGCTGATGCATTTGTACCATAGTGTTCAAGTACTTCGGTTGTTCAGATGATTCCTGGAGTCTTTTAGCCAGGGTACGACAACAACAACAACAACAACTTCACTGCTGTTTGATAGGCTTCATGAACAACTCAAGGAGATGGCCTTAACACTATCAACACAGACCATCGTTCTGCTCTGTGTGCCCTGTTAACACTGTAGTCACAGCACTGAAATTCCCTCTAGACACCTGATTTTCACCATTTTTAATTTAATTTTCCTTAAAAGCCCATTTCCGACAGTGACTTTATTTTTGTACAGTGAAATGTCGCTCACAGTGAAATGTCGCGTCTTTCATCTTCTCAATGATGAATGTTTTAGAAGGCAAAACCATTATTTTGTTGTTGTTTGATCGAGTTGAAAATGACATACTTCGAACAAGGAGCACTGATTCAGTGCTTGAAGACACCAATGGGTTGGATGCTTTCTCTTCAAATTAACCAATGAAATCGACTGTTGGTAGCTTGCTAACTTGTTTGATATGACGTTGGGAAGGACTGTATCTGTACGCTGACACCACTGGTTAAACGTTCTCCTGGAAATTCAGCCATATCTATTTTTAGAAGACCGTCGCCAGCATTCTCGCGACATATCCTGAGTGAAAGATCGCTCGCTGTGAGTATTTTCGCCCCACGTTGCCAAGTGGTAAGCTGGGTGCTGCAATCATTCTCGCGGCATGTTGCAAAAAAGTTAGTGTTCATCACTATTCTTTTGGTAAAAATTATACCTACATGACTTTCACCATGCAGCTGAACAATGACGCTTACATTGTAAAAGTGTAGGAGATGGAAAAAGATCTCGCTGAGATGTATAACAGTAAATTAGCATTTGACCCCCTCATCCAGACCTCCATCAACAGAAATCAGTTGACCAGAAAGCGGTCTGGAAAATTCTGTACACTGTTATAACCCACATACTTCAAATCTGCATTTTCAACTTACTGTCCGACCTGGAGAACATGACAGCCCTGATATCACGCTCCAGAGCGTTACAGGCTTGCGAGGTGCCATAATCAGGAAACTTGCCCTTGAACACATGCAGACAATCAAGGGCTTCACGCACCCAGCCCAGCTCATAGAGGCAGCGAGCCATGCGGAAGTGGGCCTTCATGTGGTTGGGCTCCAACGACAACGCCTGGTGGCAGTCACATAGTGCAGCATACACATCACCATCCCTGTGGTTGAAAAAAAAAAAAACGCCGGTCAAATACAAGTCTGTCTATGAGAAAAGGTGGCAAAAGGACTTTTTCCACTAGAAGTAGTATTCAGATATACTCAACTGTCCAAACAAGTGCCTAATTCCTCCTGGGCATGAATTACACCCTAGCTAAGTAGGATACCCTTAAAAGTTTTCAGGAGAGTCGGGAGTTAAACCTGTGCTTCCCACCCCTCCAGCTTGGACACAAAAGACATCTTCCTTGACACACGCATCAATTTCAACTTATAACTGCCAGTCAATTTCCACACCTTTTCTCTTAACAAATGGGGAGGTGGAAAGGAGTTTTTGTATTTTAGACAGATACATATATTTAAAAACTACTCTTAGTGGGGAAACTTCTTTTTCTCATATCTACCTTTCCAAACAAGTGCCAAAATATTCGAAAATGAGGTGGGTAGCTGAATATGAGACAAGTCTCAAAATACTTCCCCAAGCCAGCAATGTTGCCTAGGGACTGCCTAAAATATGCATGACATTACCAGAGTTATCTCCCCTTGTTGGGAATAAATCCATGTGGTGAATGGGTTTAGTCCTCACCCTCCCTCACAAATGATTGACCCAACGTAATAAAACTGGTACACAGTACACATTTTCCCATTCCAGTGACAAACATAATGGTGAAGCAACAACAAAATATGGAAATGGCAACTTGAGCAAGCAGACACCAGAGAATGGACAGCCAGTGTACAATTTGAACAATATTTACAGTAAACAAGTGGGGATGTTTTGCTCCCATAAGGAAACCTAACACAGAGTAACTTTTATTCAAGACTGGCACAGCCTTTTAAACTTGAATAAAGTCAGACAAATACATAGATGAACAATCTAATAGTGGGGGGAAAAACAAGCGCAGGCCAACAACTGAACTGTCTGGCAAAGATTTGGACTTGAGGGGAGGGGAGAGGGGAGTTTGAAGATGGAGAAACTGGGAAAATGAAATTTAAAAAAAAAAAAAAAAAAATGTTACAGATATGAAAACTCTTCTCTAGCTGCATAAGGGAACCATAGCAATCCCTTTTGAAGGCAGATATATTTGTATTGCCTGCTCCGAGGCCTTTCGCCCGCTTGATCGGGACTCATCAGAAAGACACGGCTGGTTGTGTCTGCACTCCCGGGTCAAATAGAGACACACCACAGTCCATAATACTGTGGTGTTCTCACCACCAGGGGTGCAAAAAAGAATCCAATAGCACCCCCAGAGCAGCCAGCGAAGAGTAGTAAATGCAACCAAACGAAAGTGTGGGGAGGAAAAAAAGTTGCTGTAAAACTAAAGACATTATGCAAATAATATAAAATGTAGGGGACAGTCTTTGAGCCTACGCCTGAGGATCCACCCAAAGATGCAAGGAAGATCAAAAGACAAACACACAGACGGACAGAAACAAATACAAATAACCTCAATTTAATCAAAGCAAAATCGGAAATGAAATGAGGTAGGGAACAGTAAACGATAAACAGTAAACAAGTGGGGTATGTTTTGCTCCCATAAGGAAACCTAACATTTTATATTATTTGCATAATGTCTTTAGTTTTACAGCAACTTTTTTTCCTCCCCACACTTTCGTTTGGTTGCATTTACTACTCTTCGCTGGCTGCTCTGGGGGTGCTATTGGATTCTTTTTTGCACCCCTGGTGGTGAGAACACCACAGTATTATGGACTGTGGTGTGTCTCTATTTGACGCGGGAGCGCAGACACAACCAGCCGTGTCTTCCTGATGAGTCCCGATCCAGCGGGCGAAAGGCCTCGGAGCAGGCAATACAAATATATCTGCCTTCAAAAGGGATTGCGATGGTTCCCTTATGCAGCTAGAGAAGAGTTTTCATATCTGCATTTTTTTTTTTTTAATTTCATTTTCCCAGTTTCTCCATCTTCAAACTCCCCTCCCCTCCCCTCAAGTCCAAATCTTTCCAGACAGTTCAGTTGTTGGCCTGCGCTTGTTTTTCCCCCCACTATTAGATTGTTCGTCTATGTATTTGTCTGACTTTATTCAAGTTTAAAAGGCTGTGCCAGTCTTGAATAAAAGTTACTCGGTGTTAGGTTTCCTTATGGGAGCAAAACATACCCCACTTGTTTACTGTTTATCGTTTACTGTTCCCTACCTCATTTCATTTCCAATATTTACAGGTTTGCAATCCAGTTGTCAGAGTACAGCGTGCATATACAGAAAGAAACACACACATGTGTGTGCAAAGATGGGCTACTTACCACTTTCTTTTCATGTATGCTGCAGCGCGATTGGCCAGAAGCATAGGCATACTGGGGCTGCGAGCCAGGGCCTGGTTGTAAATATAGATGGCCTGACTGTACTGCTCTCGCTCAAAGCAGTCATTGGCCAGCTTCTTCAGGCGGTCCACTAACGCCGAGGTGTGGGAACTTTCACCACGCAACCTGCCACGACAACAGTCACACACGTACAGAATGGAAGCACCACATGCAACAAATGTCTAGATTAGTTTTACTATTATAGCCCAGCACATCACATGGGGCATTTTCAGGGCTGTCACTGCAATTTGAAAACAAAAATAAGGTCCCATCCTTAAAAAAGAAACTAACAAACAAAGCAGGGGTGGGAGAGGAGGAGAGAAGTTGGGGGATGGGTGGGGTGGGGGAGACATGGACGACAGGGCCCATGTCTCTACATCCACTGCCTTTACTTTTCCTGACCTAATCAGGTACCTATCTACTGTTGTGCGGACAGAGTTTGAAGGCCATAATCATATATTAACAAGGCACCTACCTACTGTTGTGTGGACAGAGTTTGAAGGCCATAATCATATTACTTAACAAGGTACCTACCTACTGTTGTATGGACAGAGTTTTCAAGCCATAATCATATTACTTAACAAGGTACCTACCTACTGCTGTGTGGACAGTTTTCAAGCCATAATCATAATACCTAAAAAGTTCAAACTCACGACCATCAACTTTTCAGACAAATGCTTTAATTATCTGACAACAGGTAATATAGTGTGCTTAACATCTTTTAAATGGATGACCCAGCATACAAACTTTCCACAAAACACACAAGTTGTACAAACAGGAGAACCAGCAATCATATATTTTGCAATTTTGAGACATTTGGGGCAAAAAAGCAACCACCCCAAAATACCATGATTTTGTCTGATTTTACGCTATGTAGTCCTCAAAGATCTTTTCACAAGAAGAAATTGAAAGCAAATGAGAATGGCTTTTTATCAAGAAAGAAATCAGAAAAAAGGTTGTTCTGAATATAATCCTGTACTAAAAACAAAAACCCACAGAAAACAGAGGAAAAGCTGAGGGGTTGTCAAATTCAGATGCAAGATCTATGCAACCATGTAGAAGAGGACTTTATCAAAACTCCTGTTCACATAGTCTATCTATTGTTTCTTTTGCCACTTAAACTTAATTCACACTTTAAAAATTCACATTATCAAGGAAAATGTACACACTGAAATAAAGAATCAGAATTTTGTCCTCTTATTTAATCAGATTCTTTTCCACAAGTGAACTCTCCACAAAAAATACGGGACAACATTCCTCCACATACACATCCTGTCACAGAAAAAAATGGTTCACCGACACACACCTCATTCCCCCTGAAGTACATACTCCCACATGCAAACATATAGAGAGAAAGGCTGAGACATTACACCAACAGATATCTCTCTCATTTTCTCTCCCTCCCTTCAGTTACCCACCTCCTTCCACCTACGTAAGGCACAGAACTAAAACCACCGAAGCTGTTTCTTGGCACAGATTCACTAACACAGCAGCAATAACTCCAGCCTAAAGGACCCCCTCCCCCTTTCTACAGACCTCTTCCTTTCCCGTGACTGTGCTGTGCTGCTGCTGGTGCCGGCGTTATCAGCTGAACCTGTACTGGACAAGGAAGCTGACGCCACAGCGGAGGTTGATGGGAAGACCGGGTGACAAGAAATGCCATTGGCGACGCCGTTGGTACTGGTACCGTTGCGGTGAACGTTGAATCCGTTGCTCTGTGAGCAGGCAGCTGAGGGCAAATGAATCATGTGATACAGTAAAGGATACAGAAATGTTCAGATTTATTTTTATTTATGAAATTGATTTAATCTCTATCATGTCTTCACATGATTATTGAAAAACATTATACTGACGTTTAGGAATTTCAACATGAACATTTGCTACGGCAAGTTGTCAAGACTGGGGAGCACTCTATATTAACCTTGATATTACTTTTATTCTGCACCACCTGATATTTATTTACAAACATACTCACACACAAGTGACACACAATGTCACTTCTATAAAAACAATTAAATTTCTTTCAACAGAACAAAAATGAAAAAGGCATGGAATATTTTCAAAATACATAAATAACATTGAATGACATGCAAAGAATACTTTCAGGAAGTAGTGTTCCAATACGAAGACCATAAACTATCCAAGTTTCTGATGGATACTCCAGCCTAAACTATCCAAGTTTCTGATGATACATAATCAATCCAAGTTTCTAATGGATACTCCAGCCATCTTCACAACACATATCACAAAACATTAAAACCACAGGTTCACATAAAGATTTTCATCTTAAGAGAACCCTCTAAACCACTGCACACAAACATAAAGCTGTGGACAATGAGGTGAGAAAACACAGCCCACCTTTGGCGGTACTGGATAATTTGGCACACGCAGCAGGCAGGCTACGCAGACAGTCGGCGGACTGCTGGGCGTTGATGTCGAACAGATAGATCTGCTCCCCTCCAAGGTTGACCAACAGCTCCGTGCCGGTGGGACTGAACGTGACATAGGTGGATGCCAGTGTGCGGTATCGCTTGCGGTAGTCTGATTGTTTCTGAGGCAGGTGACCTGGATCACAAAATGAACAACTGTCAAGACTGTCCAGTTTCACAGGACCATCCTTTCTCCACCCAACATCAAACTTAACGGAAAAATAACTAACTACAGAAGTTCCTGTTGCAATGTTGTTTGGCTGTGCAACAATATACTTCAAGTGAAGCAGACGAAAACTGCAACCACTCTGTTTTCTCGGACTGGTTAAATTTTGCAGCCACAGTAATGCCAGGGTATTATCACAGTCCAGACTGGCCTCGGCCAGACACAGCATTTCTCCCCTACTCTTGCATGCCGAACTGCATCTTCAATCATGAGCCAAAGCTGAGCTGCTTCTCGCTTTATCTCCCCTATCTCTTTTTGTCTCCCCATGTACAGTTGTTTTCCTGCTTTTTATAACTAATGCACAGCCATTCTTACAACACTGTTGTTATTTTTTGACTATCTCCCTCTTACGCCCTTTGACCAACACACCATATGTTATGAATGACCTTATGTACAGCAAGATCACTTTGGCAAACAAATATGGTGGCCATCTTGCACATGATCTGTAGTCACATTCAGAGCCCATGTCAACTCATCTTGAAGCGTCAGTAATCTAATGCGTACATCAGATAAGGACACAACCACAATAACCATGCAGCATGTCCATACTTGATTACTGAGTTTGGCTCTACCGCTAGACCTTCAAAGCAAGCTTGAGACCACAGCCTCAGCAAGAGACTTTAGTAAGCAGCAGAAGTTATGTACCCATGAACTGCGTGGTGAAGTGGTAACAGTCATGGACTCTAGGCAGGAAGGTTGTGGGTTCAATTCCTACAAGAGCCATTCATTTGTGGGATTTTTCTTCCCTGAACAGCTCCTACCAAGAGATGAGTTTGGTATGGGGTCAACTGGGAAGATGGGGCCACACAGTCAAGTTTCTTCCATCCGATGGATGCATCTCTGACAGTGTTGCTCAAATTTCATGACCACCACTGCAGATGTCTGTATCTCTAAGGTCTAGCTGATGCTGGGATACGGTATGAAAGTAAGTGTAGGGTACAGCCCTGTCATGCAGTCTAAGACTGGAAGGGATATCTGTAGCATCATCTTCATCCTCACTGATGATCATTAAAAAAATGTCTCAAATTCTGTGGCCCTTCAGTATTGGCAAATTCATGGGGACTGTTGATGGATGGGCATGCTGATACCCTACGGTGTGCTCACTCAAGCTGGCTCAGCCACTAAGCAATTATTGTCCTGGGTAGGGGGCTTAACAGGTGGTGTCCTGCGTATGCTGACTCAGAACAGGCACCATGAACACCACTAAAGTGACTCGGCAGCAGTGCAGTGTCTCCTCTGGTGAGTCACCTCCTGACAACCTGACCCTGACTGCTGCCCACGGACTACTGTTGTTGGGACTGTGGCAGGTTGGGCCAGACTGTGGCTATGGATGGGGGACCAGAATGAGCGGCATGAGTGCAACACCACAAAAATGACTCAGAAGATGAGACAGCCAAACATGGAAGAAGTTATGTGCCCTACACTTGGACACTCATTAATTTAGGGATACAACATATTTTATTGAAAAAAAAAAAAATCAAGAAATGCACCCTTTAAGGCCATACTTAAATGAACAAAATACTGGTTTGCATATCTAGATAACGAACTAATGACAAACCAGTTTCTCTCTTACCTGAAGCTTGCAATCCATTATCTAGTTCGCAAATATACAATACAAAAAAAAACTGATTCCAAACAGAAGTCTGAATGATCTTTTCTCATGGGAGGGAACACAACCTGTAAATTCTGTTCACTAGCGCCTTACTGAGATATACTGCTGAGTCTGTTGAACTTGGTACGGTTTTGAATAGGCTGTGAAATCAATTTCAGCCTATCTGTTTGAAATTCAACTTATTTATTTCCAAAGCTCTGTGAACTTGAATATTTTGGCCATACCAAATGAAAACTTGAATGCAAATTTAGATCAGCCAACCACAAACTGATTTCTATCACAGGAAAGTTCATAGTCACAAACTGATAGTACAGCTATCATCAAATAACATAATTTGCAGTTCAATTCATAAGTAAAAGCTTTGGTGCACAAAACCAAACAGTTCCCAGAACATGCTGAGCCATTCTTGTTTCCCCACAAACTTAGGATCTGCAAGATTCACAAACCTCGGCAGTCTTCGATCGCATAAATCGGGCAATTAAAAACAAAAACAGGATTGCTGAGACCACAAAGTCGACAAACTAAGTTTGCAATGTACAACTTTGTTCACATAAGAACAGCATTAATTCCAAAGCAAGCCACAAATTTTTGTTGTTGTTGTTTTTCTTTTGCTGTTAGACCCACTGTTTTGAGTTTGATAAACTTTTTTAAAATTTGTCTGCCATCCAGTTCATTCCACAAACCCACCCTTTAACCTGACTTAATTACCTGTTTGTCATGAAGTGCCATCAGCAGAAGTAACCAAAAGATTACAAATGGACAGTGACGTTAACTCACATTTTCTTTCCTCCTTTTTGTGATTTCAGTTTGATTATGATGTTTCATGTCAAGCAATGTTTTGAAACTGTTTCTAACTTATACGACAGAGAAAGAGGTGACCAAGTACATGGGAGGCAGCACTGATGTGTGCATCGATTCTTGACTTTCAGAACAAAAATGAGTGACCACAACAATTATTAACATCAACAACAAACAGACACAAACTCAGCAAACTACATCTATTTCTGGATTTTTTTAAACAATTTTTGTTTGATCTGAACTTTGCTGTTCTTCAATTCTATTTTGTACTTCTGGCGCCTTAGAAAATCTATGTAGTAGATACACACATTACCTGCATAAAACTTTGTCTTCTATGAGCTATCAACTCACTTGTACCTACCCTTTGAGAATGATTCTAGTTAACAACTCACTTGTACCTACCCTTTTAGAATGATTCTATGCTATGCTTCCATGCAGACAATTTGAGCATTAAGCCTTAAGACATAGTGTTTTGAGCCCAAAGCATTGGCACTGGTGGGAGCCATTTGTCAGTGCACTTCACAATAAGCCAACACAGCATTATTAGTTTCCAAGTGAGGTAACTGCAAGTGGAAATTGAAACAAATGTTAAAGAAAAATTATTATCATTCTGCTGGACAAAAGGGGACAAACAAATTACGAGACAAAACAAGACATGTTTTTGACATCTTTGGTCTTCTTCAGGCAAGATAACAATATAAACAAATAACGAGCAATCACATATCTTCTCGAATTGATCGCAAAATGCATGTTGATCATTCAAAGTCCGTTAATGTTGCAATCCTACCATGCATGCTGGAATTTTTCAAGTCAAGGCAGCAAGAACAAAGTCTGTGTGGACAAGTCTGATTTCTCAAATGGCTCTTTGCTTTTCATTATTTCTCTCTTGTCTTCCTTTTTTTTTCCCCCAAACAAAACACACCTCCAGTAATTTCATTCTATATTATGAACATGCAGGACTGACCTGCAATGAAATATTGAACACAGCCTTCAGGCAAACTGTAGTCCTCTCCATCCAGAGGCTCCAGGTGGGGGTGATCCCAAGGAAACCTGCACACACACATGACAAACCCTTTCTTAACTACATTAGTGGAACAGTGGAGAACACATTCATACAGGATATCATGGAACAGTGGCTTGATGTCACATGGGGACCTCACCCCATTCCACCTAAGTAACCCCTACCCAACCCAACCCCATCCAGAACACCAACTGTAACTCCCAACTCCAACTTCCCCACCTCTCAAGACTTTCTCTGCTGATCTTTTAGATGGGCCAGTATGGTACAATCTTAACTATGTGACAAAAAAGTTGATCCGCAAGCAAAATTCTATGAAAAACTTCACTTTTGCGAATAAACAAAAACACAGAGAAAACAAGAGAGAGAGAGAGAGAGAGAAAAAAAAGAGATGCAGTGTGGTACAACTTTTTGTCCACACCTATGATAAAAAGCTTAAATTTCACAAAGAGGAAGGCTGATGTGTCTAGTAAGTTCTACAATGAAACTTAAGTGTCGTACTTGCTTTTCCATGGATGCAGCCCTAATACATTTCCTCACAATCAGCTCTGCTATGAATTGAACTGATATCCATGGATGGAAATCAGTACAGGTACTATCAACAACAGCAAAACCAGCAACAAAAATCATACACAAGTCCTGTTTCAGAGTCTTGTACTCTAGTTCTTATCATTAAGATTCCTCACTTCTGGCCTTGTCAAACATGCTTGATAACTGTCACAAGGAACTGACATGTCTTTGATCTGGTATGGAAACACAGATTAATGGAGGCAAAGGGATGGGGGTTGGGGACTGGGGGAAAGGCTTTCCATTCACATCTGTAGGCGAGTACAGAACAAGATGTTGCCAGTTCTCAAACAGAATACAATGACCAAGAGTGTTGCACACTCGGTATAATGCTAACCTAATTCTGACTGGATCAACTTAAAGAGGTAGAGCATCAACTTTGGAAAATGTTCACAATACTGACAGAGACAACCCTTCAGGTTTCAACGCAAATGTTAAAAGCTGTGCAGTCATTTTCAAATGTTATCGTCATTTCTTTGGCACTGGTTCAAATACTCAAACACAAACGTACATATTTACCTGTTCAAAGGCAAAAAACAGACCCACAACCAATTGAGAATACAAATATAATAGTCCTTCCAGTGATTTACAGATAAAAACTGGATAGCAATAATACATGTGCACAGCCAAAATCTTGGATACGTAATGACTAGCCCAAATCAAAATTAAAGACCTGAAATATAAATCATTTCAAACATTTCTGTTATATATAACATTGCTTAAAAATTTTCAAAAATCAGAGAAATACAACAAGAGTGATGAGGTCCAGAAAAACAAAGGTTTTAGGCCGTCTTTTCTGTTTCATCTTGATCTGGATCAGTCCAGAGTCCTCATCAAGTTTCTTGACTTTGATGAAAGCTTTGAAAATCTCAAATTTACTTATGTGTGGAGTCAAAACGGTGTCAAAATGTCCTTTTATGGTAAATTAGTATATATACATATATATGTATGTTTTCTCAGAACAGCACAATTCTACTATCATCAAACAACTGGCTTAATCACAAAGTAAAAGAAAGTCCTGTGCCCTTTAGTAATCATTAAAGGCCAAACTTTCTCACAAAATATCAACTCAGTGTTTGATATTTCCATTCTAATGAGGAGGCTTTCAAGTCCAGCTGATTAACAGTAAAACTTGTCACATTCATATTATCTATAGTGTCCTATCAAGTTCAAATTTTCAAAGCCAAAACTGGTTACATTTAGCGTCTGACTTTTTCATTATTTTGAAATTTACAATCTTTACCATGCACATACTTTGAAATGTTTCACAACGTTGCCTTTCTAGTTTTGAGTATCTCATGTTACACTCTGGGGACCCAAGACTGGCAGTTCTCACATCCAACACACACGCCAACCAAAACTCCAACCTGTTGTTGGGGTCTCCAGGCAATCTCATGCTGCGACAGCTCAACATGCGGCGGTCGTACATCCTGACGTAGGGATCGTTGGCCCCCACGCCATCAGCTCTGGCCTCAGTGGGTTGATGGCTAGACACTTGGCCTCGGCGTAGTCGCCCATGTGGGCGTTCAGGTTGACCAGGATGTTGCCTGGCAATGAAGGGTTGGCTTCAGGGCAGCGCAAATCAAACTGCCTGTGGGAAGACACAGGCAAGAGAACCCAAGTTAGTGTTTGTGTGAAAGCACCACCATGCCTGGTTTTGTGGGAACAAACTCTTCAATGCGATGACTCGACACAGGAGTGAGCATCTGTGTAGGTTTAAATGTTACTCACCTGTGTCTTGTACACAAAATACCCAAGATGGATTTATTATAAACAAACCAAACATGAAAGGCATATTACATACTGAATTACCCAACTTCCTATACATTCACGACTGTTATCTATATATGATCTTTGTCACTGTTCTGCATCTGCGCTTCATTCATATTTACAATATTATTTCCCATTATCACAGTGTTATTTGTTAATCTTCTTTTTCATCTTTAAAGATCAGCTTCTGTCCCCTCCCCTCCCTCTCCTCAACCACCTCCCCCTTTCATGATAGCAGTACTCCCATGATGCCGCCCTTCCTGGTTTCCTCCAGAAATGTTTTGACAGTCTTCACAACAAGCCCTTTTAAGTAGCTTTTTAAATCCTTTATTCAATCTTTCACAGATGCTTTCATTTACTTCTTTTTTCCCCCACAAGATTTTTTTCTCTGAAACTTATGTATTTTACGCCTTGCATCCACTTTACAAACTTACATTATACAGCCATCTTCTCCAGCGCTCCAGAACACATAAGGGACGTTCGGAGCTGTGGCAATGCGCTTGACTCGCCCTGCGTGGCAACTGAACACGCGAGACGTTTCCTGCATGTTGAGGTCATGGACCCGAATCTTGCAGTCGGCAGCTCCAGTTACTATTGTACTGTCGCCAGACGCAGGTAGAAACTGGCAAACATGCACAACAATCATAATCATTCCATCCTCGAGCATGGAAAACGTGACAGATGTTAAGAAACAATATCAATTACCCTCTAAAATGGGTATCATGTTCTCCGAGTGAATCACTGAATGTCAATGCATAAAATGCTTACTGTGCTTACTATAATATCCTGTATGTATATATTTTCTAATTGGATTTAAAACAAGTTTACAACAAATAAAATATATTATCCTAAGCAGGAAAGTCAGTAATATACAATGCATCAAAATGAGTTTCTTCAAATCTGTATGAAAATCCTTTAAATAAAGTGTTTATTGAGAATAATCACTTGAGATCATTTTTTCCCTTCCATTTACATAGTCAAATAATCATTCACATCAAAACTAATAGCTTGTGTTATGTGCGTGCGTGTGTACGCGCATGCGCACACATGCATGTGGGCATGCATGCGTGTGCGTCAGTGCATGTGTGTTTGTATGTGCATGTGTGTGTGAGTGTGTGCAAGTGTGTGTGTGTGTGTGTGCTTGCATGTGAGTGTAGACCAGCACATTACAGCAATGTGTACCTTGACAGAGAAGATATTTCCATGATGGCCAGTACGGATGATGGTAATGGAGCGATGCAGGAAGGGATCCCAGATAATGACCTGAACATCATCAGATCCACTGGCCAACAGGCTGCACACAAACCCACAGACTAGTGCAAACCTCAAATACATTGAACAGGAGGAAAATGGAGAAAGCATGTATGGCTTGAGTCAGCAATGTGTCTAAAGCAACAAACAGCTCACCTTACCGTTTCATTTGACTGCTGGCAATACATATAAACTCTAGACTTCATACAATCACCTACATCATGATAATAAAAGCAATAAGAATCTAGTTTTATCCCTGTCTTATCCTAGAAGCTGACCAATTTGAAAATGATCACTATCTGTGTCCATCTGGTGGTCAAAATTACTGGCTTTTTTGTGACACCATTTTACAGTCCTAATTTCAATAACTAATTAACTAAAATAACATCTAGCTAGCATTAAAATGCTAATTATTACTAGAGACGTCTTTCCTGCTCTTTTAGTGTTCCTTTTCCAATCTGTGAATGCCAGCTGCCTAACCTTAATTCAGTGCACATATTATCTGTCATGAATTTTCAGATCAGCATCATTTCCCCTCGGCTACAACACAGAAATCAATGTTTTGGACCAGATACTGATTTTTCAGATGAAAAATCCACAAGTTGAAAAATGGATCAAGTTCTCTGAGTGCAGTGTGTCAAAAAAGACTGGTAATATAAACTGGTTTTTAATTTCAATAACTTCTTTGTTGTTAAAACTATCTTTTGGTGCTTGCAGGCATTTAAATACTTTGAGATGATGAACAAAGAAGAAAATAGTTTTCATCAATCTGAAAAATATATTGAAACAGATGCTGAAACTGTGTTGGAATTACCATGATTGTGTTATTCAAACTGTTCACTGTTGTTTCTAGATTATTATCATGTTTATTAACTGATATACATAGTAAAATGCCCTACAGATCAGTTGTCATAGGTGCTTGTGACCACAACAGAAAATTGGAGTTTGGCAATGCCATATCAGTATTACTCTTATTTTCACTTTGGGATCACCACAATTTGTCATGAAAATCATGTACATTGGCATCTTTTGATATCCTTCACAGTAATGACTTCAAGGTAAATGTAACTGAACTTCATGATAAAGAGGGAGTATTTCAGTTAGCAGCACCTCGTTCAGCTAAGAATTTTTATCCATTCTTGTACATAACTTTTCATGCGAATAACACACACCACACAACACACCACACACACACACACACACACACACACACACACACACACCAATGGCTGCAATAGCTACCTTAGAAATTTCTTACAAACTTGGTACTACTTTTACTTTTCTTTGCAGTTTATTAACATATATACTTGTCACTTGCATTAATATAAGGAACTCTACAGACTTCAAAGCTGCTATTGTACATGAAAGTGAAATACTGTTCACTTGTGCAGATTACATTACTTCAACATATTTTGAAGAAAAAGGAATGTTGTGGCGTTATGTACCATTTCTTCTTATTGTCAGTATGTACAATGTAAAACATATTGTGTACCATATATTCTAGAATTCATTTTGACAAATGTTTTCAAGAAGTAGGATAGTAAAAATTAATCTCAAATGAACTTGATTCAAAAATCCCAAAATGTAAGTGAAGTTGTGCGCAAATTAGAAATACAATGACAATACTAATTCAATTAACAAACACAAATTTGTAGTATCTTCCTGGGGGGGGGGGGGGGGGGGGGGGGGGGGGGGGGGGGGGGGGGGGGGGGTCTGATTCTGCAAGTACTATTCTACGACGTTCGGTACATTTACCTTTTATCTGGCAACGTTGAATTACATCACATTAAACCATCATATGTTTTAAGAACTCCTTCATTCTAGAACCATTGCACCATATTACTCTGTACAAGCCAAATGGAAACTGAACAGAATCCTAAAAATTATACAGCCAAACTTGTAACTTTGTTAGCCACCCATTGCTAACTTTCTGAGATTTATATATATCTATTTTGCATTTTATTGTCAAATCTTAACGATATTCATTAGAATCTTACTCGTGGACTTATTACACATGGCCTTGCATGTTTAGAATCTGTCTGTTAGTTGGTCTCAACAGTTTCAAACAAAATTTAGAGTTTTGGTCTATGTATATGTGTAAAACATAAATTTATGGCACGCGAAATACTAACCTACAAAAAAAAAAAAAAAAAGAATTCTTAACCATTCATTCTCAGCGACAATTCATTCTCTCAGACTCTTCATACACACCACACGGACGTGCACATTTCCACATGAAGACTCATGTGCCCACACAACACACACACTCAGCAACTGATGATCTTTGACTTCACTGTCACAGATTGATTTTCATACCTGCCGGTTTCGTTCCACTCCAGACAATTGACACAACCACTATGTCCTTCAAGTTCAGTTTCCAACCCCAGTCGTTTGATCAGGTCTGGAGTTACTTGCAAGTTGCGCTGGAAACTCCGGTACACCTGGTCCTGAATAGATTGAAACAATATCAAATAATCTAATAGAGATAATAAACTGGCGTTCATATTCAAGTTGTTCAAAGTACACTGGTTATACAAATTCACATGTGCTTACTGTACCAGGGCTTTGGTTAACGCATATGGCCTAGAGAACATAAAAGATGTTCATTTTTGTGACATTAAAGTTTCATTCTTAAGACTGTAAAGACAGTGCTCTGTTAAAAGGTACACTGATTTCAAGCTGAAAAAAAAAAGAAAAGCAAAAGAGAAAAAAACAGCTGCTGTACAGATGCTGAATCACTTTTGAGATTATTTACTCCATAAATGGAACACAAAATTTCACGCACATTCATAACTTTACAGTCACACAACAAAGCTAAGAATTTCCCAGTTTTTAACAATGCACAGTTTACTTAAGTGAGTCAATGAACAGTATTTAGTCTCCTTAACATTGGGAGACAATCCATTTTCTTTCAGGCAGAAAAAGAACATTAAAAAAAAAAGGATATCATGATATCGACAGTTCACAACTTCACAAGATTTTTTTTCATGTTTCATAATAAATGACATTGGTAAACACACACACACACACACACACACACACACACACACACACACACACACACACTCTCACACACATGCATACACACATATGCACTTACTTGATCAGTTGATGGTATACATTTTATGGTAGCAACTAGAATACACAAACATTTGTTCAAAACTAACATAAAAAGTTATCTGAACACACTGGATATTTATCGGTTCAATATCTGCAACACTGTGTCAACTGTCACCTCAATAATGCTCTGAGGAAGATGGATTATGTTTACAATGTAAACTAAAATCTGAAGCATTTCTCTGAAATGTCAAAGTATTAGATTTTAAAACATAAGTGTGTCAATTTCATGACAGAAAAAATATTCAAATTGCGTAGGAACTTGGCTCATTTAATAACATATTATTAGAGACATGTTTAGAACTCTCTCCCATTCAATCAGGTATGCATACCTTTGTTCATTTCCACACACACACAAATTCCGGTTTGAATTTTAGACTTGAGCTACCAACATTAGCTTGATCAGAATTCAGCTAGTGTTGATTGTTTTTTTCCCAACACTTTGGGCCATATACATGCCTCCGACTTTATAAAAACTGAAATGACATACTAAAGATCTGCACAAGTTTGGTTGCAAAGTTTCAGCACTGCATTTCAGTAAATTTATGAAAGTTCAAGTTCTGCATCCAGCTTTCTCTCTCTCTCTCTCTTTGCAGGACTGCCATATATTTAAAACAAACAAAAAAGTTGGCAATTTTCTGTTCTTTTTAACAGACACAACTGTCTTCAACCACAGTCTAAAATGTTAGGATGATTCCTTTAAATCCTCTTAAGTATTAGCTCCAGAAACTATAAATTAATGTAGGAAGCCCTGGGGAGCATAGAACAGTCTCCAGAGCAATTTCATGCATGAATCATGCATAACGTGTGTGTGTGTGTGTGTGTATGTGTGTGTGTGTGTGTACTTTCTGTATGTCTGTCTGTGTCCTTTCATCTCTTTGTATGTTTGTGTGTTAGTGACTGTATCAGTGTAACTAGTATACCATCTCTTGTGTGTTTGTCTGTGTGTCTGTGACTATATCACTACAACTAGTGTATATGTTCCTTTAACAAATTAAAATTGTTTCAATGTGCATATATATTGTTTTTCTTTTTTCACCCCCTTCCTCCCTCTGACCTGCTACTCCTTCCCTTCCCAATCATAATCATGATGTTGTAACGGGCCAACAGCCATTTCGCTTTTTAATCCTTGACACCAAACAGAGATATTAACAAGCAAAAACAAAACAGAAATTAACACAAAACAATAACAAAAAAGTAACAGCACAAAACAATAACAAAAAAGTAACAGCTTGCCAACAATATGCAAATTGTTGACAGTCTTTGAGCTGTCAGCCTTAGTGCTGTCAGTTGTCATTCCTTCACAGGACTCAAACTAAATACCGGATAAAATGAGCTGACACTGACAAACAACAACATAGTAACAACTAACATTCAATACTTTTATGTTAAAGGCCATCGACAAAACTTTATTTTACTAAGACGGCCTCAAATTTCAAAACAGGCAGAATTATCACATTTGTGGTCACAGTAAGCCTTTTTTTAATGCATCATCATAAATACTATTTCTTCATCGCAAAATCTGAAACAGTTGTCCCCAAATAGTTGTCATACTGAAAATGGAGACTATAAAACGAAGATCTGTTACATATTTTGTTACACTTACAGAAAACATTCTTGTCTGAACAAATACACTCAAATTAAGTTACACTCAAATTAAGTTACTCTCCATGCTATCTCAGTTTGGAAGAATAAGCTCAACAAACTCGCTTTTTAAAACTTACATGATCTGTCCTACAGAAAGACTAAGTCATGGGTTGGGGCTCTGTCAGACAAAGCAGACTGGCCTTGCCTTGATATCCCCAAACAATTCAGTTGTCATGTTTTGAAATAAGTTTAATACTAAGTTGCAAAGTTGCTCATTGTCTAATGAGACAGTGTAATTTTCCTTACTCTTTACTGTTCAATTTATTGTCTCCACTTTGTTGCCTGACAACTAATTGGGGGGTCTGTTCTTGCATCATTCTTACATTTATTTCTCTCTGCCATTTCCTCTTCAAGGTCCAATCACTTCCAGAATTTGATGCCATTTTCAATCCACAATCCTAACACTTTGATGACTTTACTCACTGCCAGCAGTGCTGGAGTTTTCGATATATCTTGCACTGCAAAACGAATGGCTGACGATCACTTTCTGTCTGCAATACAAAATACAAAACGACAGTAATGCATCCTGCCTTTTCTCGATTTGTTTGCCAACATCAACACGAGTTTTACATTCGTCGAGAACTGCGAAAGTACAATCTACAGTCGTCATGACGTCATGTCGACTTTCGATGGGAATGCCTCATGCTGTACAAATTGTTGCTTGTGTTCGAAGCTATTTCTTTCTGTAAACTGGTCTGATTTGTTCACAGATAAAGAGCAGCGTCCACAAGAAAGATGCAGTGTGAAAATCCGCCAGAAAAATTCTCGTTTAGTGTAAATCTGTGGCGTTATTCGGTAGCTTTTGTTGTGATCGAAGAGATACAGGAAACAAACCCATTTATACCTGTTGCTATTGTGTCCTTGGCCCAAACATTTCGTAATTAATAAACAACAACAAAGATAGTGAAATGTTTACAAGATTCATTAGTTCAAATTATTTTAAGGTCTATAAACACGAAATATCAGCAGTTGCATGAACTTTACGAATAGCATAGCGACATATGATTCAGTGACCAGTTTCCGGCAAGATGGGTATACCAGCCCAATGTGTCATTCCCGCACGTGATCGCATGAAAAACGACTGTACGCGCCGCAACTCGCTGCAGCTAACACCTTGTCCAAAAAAGCATTTGCTGTGAGGACGTTAATCGAAACCTACTGGAATGCTTGGCTCGGCTTCTTGGCAACAACGCAACAGTACTTGTCAAGGTACCTGTTGATGAACACGTCTATTCCCATATATATCCAGACTTTCAAAACCCACATAAGCCTTGCTCCCCATCAACAAATAAGAACCCCATCAGGTTTGTCAATTCTGGAGCCGAACTTATTATTCAGGAGGATTTTTATTTCCCAGCGATCACGAGGGGCTGAAATGAGCTGGCGCCTTTGCTCTTTCAAGCTGAGGGTGGCACGTATCTGAAAAACTCGGTCAAACACTTCAGATAGAGTGGACATAGACAGGTATACCCCATCCCCTTCCTCCACCCTGTCCTTAAAAAGATGTTTCAACGTTGTTTTGGGCCCATTTCTGTGCTAGGATGTGCCGGGATCAGCTTGTCCAAAGAGCAAGCGTTAAAAGCAGCATTCTGCTGGGGGGAAAAATTCTGACTGTTGTAGTCTTCTCACCCCCTCCCCTCTCTCCAACTTTATTCCATTGAAAAGTTTTGTGGGTTTTTTCTATATGCAACTCACAAAACCACAGGGTAACCAACGATTGGTTGTGGCCGTCAGGGATGAAGATGAAAAAAAGTCATACCACTCACTACACACACACACACACACACAAAACCACACACACACACACACACACACACACACACACACACTGAGCATGCCCATGCACGCGAGTGCACACACACACACACCACACACACCACCACACACCACCACACACACACACCACACACACACACACACACACACCCCACACACACTCCACTACACCACCCACCCCCGCCCACCACCACCACCCCCCCCCCCCCCCCCCCCCCCCACCCACACACAGTAGTTCAACGGGGACAGTCATTGGATCAGTACTTTTACTAACCTGTGTCAATGGCTTTCCAGAAAAAGGGAGTCATCAACATGATGTGTTTGCTGTTGGCACCGCCGTCTATCACCTCTCCACCCCAGGCCATGACCATGCCCATCTGCAGCAAGACCGCCACAGCTTTGAGAATTGGGAGGAGAGCTGAGACAATACCAGTGATAGAATTCACACACACACACACACACACACACACACACACAACACACACACACACACACACACACACACACACACACAAGTGCACTGACCACTGAATGACACTTCCGTGCTTGTTACTGCTTTACATAGATTGATTGTTACTGTTTGTTATGGGTACATTAATCAAAATAATACTGACTGACAATGACCTACGCAGGACAGGACGAGTCTTTCATGCGGATCCAGACCACAGCAGAAGCACTTCCAATGGTCTTCGTTTTGTAAGCGAAGACGCTCTGCATAGACAAGACAAGACAAGACAAGACAAAATTCTTTATTTACGAGGATAACAGATAAGCACTGATGTGCTTTTTTTTACATCAAGTCCTCGTCCTGAGTAGGGTCAACAATGCAAAATAAGATAAGGCAACAAAAGAAGCATGCAAAAAGTGACTAGAACTACAATACGATACGGGAAAAAAGAAGTAAAATGAGAGAGAGGAGAGAGAGAGAGAGAGAGAGAGAGAGAGAGAGAGAGAGAGAGAGAGAGAGACGAAGGAGCGAAAGGGGTGCAGGGAAGGGCGATAGAAAGAGCGAAAGGGAGAGAGGGACAAAGAGGCGAGAGTGGGGTGCGGGAAAAAGCATGTTTAGAACAATCTGACGATCAAAAAATTCCAAGGAGATGCAAGACAATCGATTTTGAAGAACCAGGGGGTGGGGGATGAAAATAAGCGTAAATGGGTGGGGGGGGGGGGGGGGGTGCATAATGATAGCCCAGTCACCACGGCTAGGGGAGGGGGGGGGGGGAGAATGTCATACAGATCATAAATCAAGTCATTCCAACAGAACCGTAGAGAGAGAGAGAGAGAGAGAGAGAGAGAGAGAGAGAGAGAGAGAGAGAGAGAGAGAGAGAGAGAGAGAGAGAGAGTCGCATTTGAATACAAGCATAACAACATAATGACAAGAGGGCAGGAGGTTGTAGGAAACACGAGAGAGAGAGAGAGAGAGGGCAGTGGATAGGGGTAATGGGAGGAGGGAGGGGGGGGGGGGGAGCCAAAATGAACTATTATTCAAGAGTAAGGACTTAAGTCGAGGTCTAGTCTTACACGTTGTCCTTGCCACGCATATATATACAATTGTTATACATTTGCATGGTTTGCGCTGACAATTCAACATTAACCATCGCAGCACGGAGATTAATCAAGTCTTGGAATACACAGAGGCAGGAAATGGAGAGAGAGAGAGAGAGAGAGAGAGAGAGAGAGAGAGAGAGAGAGAGAGAGAGAGAGAGAGAGAGAGAGAGAGAGAGAGCGTTTCTTCAAGGAGACGTCACTGCGTACGGACTAGTCCAGATACGTACGCCACATCCGCTAAATTTTAACACCACACTGCACATGATTTAAGCTGGTGAATAAATGAATTAATAACTAAGATGAAATAATTTTAGAAGAGGGTCTCGTGACTACGATTCGCAGATGTCTGACCAACGCATTAGCCCAACGCAATGGTCAGACCTTGAGTACCTACCAAACATTGGTTGTGCCATTTTTATTATTGTTGTGTGCGTGTAGTGAATGTACGCATGTGTGTATATGGATGTGTGGGCACAGAGAGGGAGGGAGAGAGAGAGAGAGAGAGAGAGAGAGAGAGAGAGAGAGAGAGGAGAGAGAGAGAGAGAGAGAGAGAGAGAGAGATTTTACGTGTGCTTTCGCGTATTCAGATAAGGTAAATATTACATAGTTTTTCTCCCAAGGGAATGAGTATTTCTGTCGATTTGTGACTGCTGATGGATTCTTGTAACAGACGTAAACATCATTATAATGAGAGTACCGGGCAAAAAATCCATATACATTGTTGGAGAGAAGAGAGAGAGAGAGAGAGAGAGAGAGAGAGAAACACGCCGAAATGAACCCGCAGAATTCTACATGCATCTACGCATTGATCATGACATAACACATTTATTTAATAAGGTGAAACAATAAGCATAACTTAGGTGCAATGTTTATTTAAGAATTTTCATACCATGAAATTTCATACCATGAAATGTTCAGCGCTTACCCGACCCTTTTCAAATTTAGCACATCGTCTTTTTTTTCACCCTGAAATGTATGCAGTCCTTTGAACACGCGCGCGCGCGCTTGTGTGTGTGTTGTGTGTGTGTGTGTGTGAAAGTTTAACAGTGGCCTTTACGGACCAAATTTGACAAAATCGTAATTTATCACGTCTGTAGTGCAGGGAGAGTTTATGGGAACTCACTGTCGTGTGTAGATGCAGCAGCGCTCTGCGGCGGTCGATGTTCAGTTGTGCTGGCTTTGCCACTAACAAGTAGGCTAAGCATTGTCATCAATAGTAGGTCGTGTCCTGTGTGTACTAGATCTAAACAAGATACCACTGAACACCAGTGAAGTGAATTGGCTGCGGTGCAGTGTTTCCTCTGATTGATTGCTTTATGACTGATACTGATTGCGTTTGGCTGAATACAGTGAGGGAGTCTGAACAAGTAACGGGGCTCCTCTGCTACTTGTTGGCCGTTATATGAAATATCAATAGCAGATATGATCATTTTCATTTCTGACTAAGTACACAATTATACTTTCTTGCTGTTTGTTTGTTTGTCTTGGTCTTGCCGTACCCTCAAGCATACTCAACTGCTGAAATCGTTTGAACTGTACATCTCTCTGAAATCTGATGGTTACATCATAGTTTCTGCATCAATTCACAGTCATGTCGGCATTTGAGTCAGTGAATTGGTTGGTCAAACTACGAAGAATGCACAAATAAAGAAGAGAGCGGACTCACTATTCCTCGCATCGTTCTGAAACATACAGCTATGTTAAAGACCTTGGCAAGAGGAATGGAACTCGCAGACATAACACACACACACACACACACACACACACACACACACACACACCACCTCACTCCCTCTCTCTCTCTCTCTCTCTCTCCTCAAATCCGTTCAAACTTTTTTAACAGTTTGTGCAGGGTGTCACGTGCAGCTGTACAGAAGAAACAGCCTGTGCCGTTTGCGCAAGGCCACATCCATTGACACCCACTCCTATCTTTTTAAAAGGTAAAGAAGCTCCGTGGTGCATTCCTAGCGATGTACCACTCACTACAAAACATGTCCCCATAGAGTGTTGTGGCTTTCATGATGCCAGACATGAACACTTTACGGTAGACTCCATTAAATTTTGAGCTTCTGAAAGAGATCATTTTTTCATCTGATCAAGGATGTTACGAAAGAAAGACGTTAACGAACTTCCGGCGTGTTTTTTTTTTTAAATAGTAAATCTGTGTGTGTGTGTGTGTGTGTGTGTGTGTGTGTGTTAATGCGCAGCGCATGAGTGTGTGTGTATGTGTGTGCGTTAGTGTGTGTGTGTGTGTGTGTATGCGCGTGCGTGCGTGTGTGCATGAGTGTGTGGTATGCGCGTGCATGCGTGCGTGCGTCCGTGTGTGTGTGTGTGTGTGTGTTTAACCCTATCATCTGTTTTGAGAGTTGACTACAGCAGTGAGATGATTTCACTGACTTGGCCCTTTGTTTGCGATGGACTGGGTTTTGAGTAATATAAATGGGATCTTTGCTTCATGACGGGAGTTTCTTTTCTGTATGGTTATAGCGCTTGAACAGACCATCATCATTAGCTGGCTGTAAACTGAATCTAAAACAGCGTGTGACTTCGATTTTGACTGTTGTGATTCTGACTGGAAAAAAAAAGAAAGAAAAAAATCAAATATGTACATTTTCTTCCGTTTCCTTATTATTTAAGAATTAAGTGTCCCCACCCCCCCGCCCCCACTCCCCGTCCTGTTCTTTCTACTAGATTTTGTCATGTGTACATGAGGTGGGGTTAAACAAGGATACGTCTATAGTTCTGTGCTGCTTTCTCAATTGATTAATCAGTGAGCCCTAGACATAATTGAAAATAGTTGGCACTGAGTAATTTTCGATCTTTTAGAATTGGTTATGCTACCTTTTTTTGCGGATGATATTATTCTGTAATCAATATTGATGGTTCGTCTCTCGAAACAACTGAATACTTTGTATTCTTCTGCAAGTGGACTGAAATGAAAGGTCAATAGGAATAAGGCAGTTGTCATTGTCAGAAAGGGAGATTTGGCACGTACCTAAGAATGGACTTATGAAGGTCATAGGTTTGTCGTTGCCAGTGCGAACAAGTCTTATCTTGTTTCATAACCAAGCTTAGTTTCGAAGTTGCTTCTCAGGATATAGCGAAGAGAGCAAAGAAAGCAATCGTCATTACCCTTCATATTTTGTACAAATTCAGCTGACGTTCGTTCAGCGTTTCTACAAAGTTATTCGATTCTCAGGTGCAGCCTATTTCACGGTATGGGGCGGAAATCTGGGCTTTCGGGAAAAGTGCATCTATATGCAACGCAACGCTTTCTCAATGTAGATAATTGAACGCCAAACGTAGATGTTTATGGTGAGCTTGGAAGACACCCGATTTACTTAAATTGTTATTTGAAATGCATAAAATATTGGCTGAAAATAACAGGAATTGTGAGTATAAGATACCCTTCAAAATTACAAGATGCATGACTTCAGATATTGATGGCAGAAGGACATGGGCTTCTAATGTTCGACAGTGTTTAAGTTCATAATAGTATTTGTATGGGATAACTCGAGTGTTAAAGTATATCTGGATTTCTGAGGTGCCTTAAACAGAGGATTATTAATTGCAAGTGGATGGATTGAAATGATCATGTAAATTGTAAAGAGCGATTTTCTCAATATAAACTCTAAAGTCGACCCACACATTAGAACCATACATTGAGATAAGAATTAATAGATATATTAAATGTGAAATCTAATTTGGAGTGCCTGACATCAAAGAGCTTCGTTTTAGGTATTACACCGTTAATAAATATGAACTGACGTGCTGCCTATGTAATACAAGAAGAGAAGGCAAAATCCGTTTTTAGTTTTGTTGTCTTGCTTTGAGCGATCTTAGAATGAAATAAATTCAGTCTAAATCTACAATATAAATCTACACTGAACCATGTTATTTGATGTTAATTCCCTAACTGTCGACAGGAAAAAGAAGGGGAAAAAACCCCACCTCTTGAAGTTAGCTATATATATTCAGGAAGCAAATGAGAGATCCGGACCGTGATGTCGTAATTCAGATTATGAAGCAGTGTATTATGTAAACTGTTTCATTTTTCAGTTTTGACATGCATGGAGTGCTGATAACGTTGCCAGTTTGTTTGTTTGTTTGTTTTTAATGTAAGCCCCTTCAATAGAGGGGCCTTGTCCTTATTCTGAATAAACACTCGTATTCATACACCTCACCTCACAACTTTGAGCCATTTTCCCTATAGCCCCCATCATGCGTGTGCATGGGGTGGTGTGTGTGTGGGTAGGTGGGTAAGCGTGTAGGGCGAGGCGCCTTCATATGTTTCTGTCCTCAGCCGTCAACCTTAGTAATTGCTAGACATACCTGCACAGTCCATCATCTTTCTGCAAACACGACATGTAATTCAATGCAAGAAAAGCAGGTCTGGGTGGGACTTGCTTCATTGTCCAAGCACGTCCAGTTTTCGTTCATATACACCCTTTCCCCACTTCACCCCGCCGCTGCCCCCCCCCCCCCCCCCCCCCCCACCCCCCCCCCCCCCCCCCCCGACCCCCCCCCCACCCCACCACCCGTCCAAATGGAGAAGTTTGACTCTCCGTCTGAACAGGAAATGGAGGATGTTCATGGTCAGACGTCACGTTATATTTCGGCAAACAAAGTTCACGGTTACACTCCCCGCTGTGTTTATTCGCCGTGCGGGGAATATTTTGACGTGAACCGGCGCGGACGGTTTTTTATTTTTATTTATTTTTATTTTTTTTTAAGTGCCCGTTTCTCAGTGGAAAACCTACCACCTGTCGCCTTTGTTACAGGCCTGCTTCACCGTCACAACGAAAGGTTTAGAGGGGATCCCCAAAGCCTGAATCCATCGTTAGTCACAACAGAGTTCTCCATAAAATTCCAGCTGCTCAATCTCCCCAGGGAGAGCGTGTTCCACAGTACGGCGCCATGAGTTCTTTTCGCCAAAATTTCGGGCTGAGCTCCTCGAGAAGAGTAAAATATAATAATAACAACAATAATAATAATGATAACAATAATGATAATAATAATATTAATGATAAAAAATATTCATGACGTTTAATCTATAAATAGCCGCAAGCGCTTACAATTTTGATCGTGCGCGCGCGCACACACATACACACACGCACACACACACACACACACACACACGCGCGCGCGCGCGCGCGCGCGCGCACGCACACGCACGCACACACACACACCACACACACAAACACACACACACACACACACACACACACACACACACACACACACACACACACACACGTGTGATTCCACGCGCGTACCCTCCCCCCTCTCTTTCTCCTGCCCCTTCCCTACACACGCACCAGATCAAACACACCGCGCTCAGGTCAAAGGAGAGAGAGAGCGAGAGAGAGAGAGAGACGAGGACGAGAGAGAGATGAGAGAGAGGAGATATATATATATACAGATACAGAGAACTCAGAGAGGAAGAGAGCAGAGAGGAGAGAGAGAAGAGAGGGAGAGAGAGGGGGGGAGCGAGAGAGGATAGAGATGTTGAGTGAGAGGAGAGAAAGGGTTGGAGAGGAAAGAAAGAGAGAGAGAGAGATAGATAGAGGCAGAGACACAGAGCGGAGAGACGAGATGAGAGAGGTCGAGAGACCGAGAGATGAGAGACGTGAGTGGGTGGGAGACGTGAGAGAGAGAGAGAGAGAGGAAGATGAAGAAGAACAGAAGAAGAGAAGAAGCCTTTGAGTCAGTTAAAAAAGAGTAGGTTATGAGTGATGACTAGAAAGAAGAAGGAGATTGGAGTGAGAGGAGGAGAGAGAGAGAGAGAGAGAGTCGAGAAGGGAGGAGAGCAAGAGAGGGAGGAGAGCAGGGAGAGGAGAGAGAACAGAGTGTGAGAGAGAATGAAGCAAAAAAAAATACGGAACGTGGGGAGAGAGTAAGGAAGGTTTGTTCCAAGTAGAGCATTTGCAGAGAGAGGGATCGCGCCTCGGAGGTCCTTGGTTTTCCTCCTGTGTGGAAACGAGGAACATCTGGAGGGGGATGAAGTATCTGTAGAGGATCAACACAGGGCGGCGGAGAGTAAAGCAGGGGGAAGATCTGAAAGACGGAAGGAGCTTGACCATGCCAGATATGAAACTGAAGAGTATACAGTTTATGTATAACAGGTGGCTTTTTGCCATCAGAAAGCATTGGCAAGTAGTGGCAGATCGAACCAACACGCGTGGACCTTGAAGAAACATCTGAAAATTAGTCTGCGACGGCATTATTCTGTTCTCTTGATGAGCTGGCATGACCTTGAGCAGCCAACGTCCGAGGAGAATTTACAGTGAGCTAGCCGTGATGAAATCGGAAGCTCAGACAGGGCCTTTGGATGCATCTTCTTCCCTGACAGTAGATCCTGGCAGGACATTCATACGGCGGAGTCTCTTAAATGACAGCGTATCACCTCAGTATTGCGCTATATGCCACAAATCTTAGCGCTACGGTTTCCTGGGAAGAGCGTGTCGCCACAGCATGGCGCCATGAGTTCTCTATATGCCACAAATTTGAGCTGCTCTCTCCGGGGGAACGTGTTTGCCTCGGTATTAGCGCATGAGTTCTCTTTATGCCACCAAATTTGAGCTACTGCTCTCTCCGGGGAGTACGTATGTTGCACGGTCTATCCGCGCATGAGTTTCTATTATTGCCACAACTCAGCGCTGCTCTCCCGGGGATTACCGTGTTGCCCACGGTTTTAGCGCTTGAGTTCTCTATATGCCACAAATTTGTAGATGCTCTCTCACGGGCGGACCATGTTGCCACGTATAGCGCCCCCAATTGAGTTCTCTATATGCAACAAGTCCGGCTGGTTCTCCCCCCCGGGGTGTACCGTGTTTGCCACGGTTTATAGCCTTGAGTTCTCTTCTCTATATGCCACAAATATTTCAGCTGCTCCTCCGGGCTGAGCGAGGATCGTATCACCAGAGTTTGACGCCATGAAATTTTCGATATGCCACATATGAGCTCGTGTGTGTGTGTGTGTGTGTGTGTGTGAGTGTGTGTGTGTGTGTGTTGTGTCGTGTGTGTGTCTTTGTGAGGGTGGTGTGTGTGTGTGTGGTGTGCGCGCTGTGGCGCAACGTGCGTAGGTGCGTTGCGTGCGTGTGTGTTTTTTATAAAATGTGTTGTGTGGTGTGTGTGTGTGTTGTCGCTGTTGTGTGTGTGTGTGTTGTGTGTGTGTGTGTGTGTGTTGTGAGATAGAGAGAGAGAGAGTGAGAGATGAGAGAGAGAGATGAGAGAGAAGAAGGAGCGTGTGACTTAACATGTCAGGCGCAGTTGTTTGATTGGTTTTAGTTTGTCCAGTGTGTGCTGTGCTCGCGCGCGCGCGCTGCGCGCTCGGCGTGTGTGTGTGTGTGTGAATGTGTGTGGTGTGTGTGTGGTGTGGTGTGGTGTGTGTGTGTGTGTGTTGTGTGTGTGTGTGTGTGTATGTGTGCTTTGTGAGTGTGTGTGTGTGCGTCGCGTGCGTGCGTGCCCGTGTGTGTGTGTGTGTGTGTGTGGTGTGTGTGTGTCTGCGCGCGTGCAGTGCATGCGTGGGCGTCTGTAGTGTGTCGCTGTGTACTGTGTGTGTTTAGATGTGTGTGTGTGTGCTGTAAAGAGGTGTGTGTGCGTAGTGATGTGGGTGTGAGTCTGTGTGTTGGCGCGCGGGCGCGCGCGTGTATCGGTGTGTGTGTGTTGCTGTGCGGCGTGCGGCGCGACGCTCGTTGGTGCCGGGCTGTAGATTGTGTATGAGCAGAGTTGGCGGATGTCTGTGTAAAACGAACACAAGGCGTCTCACAACGGGAGTGGATTAAGCGTGGCACAGTTAAAACCGACAGCCGTTTCTCCCTTTGTGAGGTTCGCCTGTAATGTATACTTGATCTGCTTTCCCATGTGTTGAAGAGAAGCTGGCCACATGGGGAGGGGGGGGGGGGGGGGGGCGGGGGGGGGGGGAGCTATGTTGGTTGACCATCTTGCACTCTGTCTCACTCACAACCGCGTATGCACGCGCGGCATGCACCCAACCCCTCCCCACACCACTCATCTGTCAACATGTGCGCTTGTGTCCTCACTATACCACGCCGTATATACCCCCCCCCCCACCCCCCCCCCCCAAACACAGACCAGACTGACTGACACACACACCACACATCACACACCACACACACACCGAAATCAAAAGCCAAAACTAAACCAGTTTTGAATATGAACAGGGACGGTTCACCGCGGCATGGGTTTTGTTCGATCCATAAAGGACGGCCATCAGTCTTGCCTGCTGCTACACTTGGGCTGAATTGAAATGTGTACTCATCAAAAGCGCTGGATACTCGACAAGAGAAGAGCATATATAGGCTTGACCCTTTCACCGACATTACAGCCTTGGTGGCGCGCCGAACGAGTAATGCTTCAGATCAGGTTCTGTGCTTTCACTGTGCATCATGCATGTACTGAAGGGTTTTGTGTTCTCAAGAACAAAAAGTCGCGCTGAGGCGCGGATAAGTTTGAATTCTTGCCTGGAAAACCAGAAAAAAAAAAAATGTGGTGCTTCGATGTGTATTTTGACTATGTTGTTGTTCTGGTGCGAATGTGTTAATTTGAGATAGTCCTCCTCGACCCCCCCCCCCCCCACCCCCCCCCCCCACCCCCCCCCTCCCCCCCCCCCCCCCCCCCCCCCCCCCCCCCCCCCCCCCACCCCCCCCCGCCACCTCCGTCTTACCTCCTATGTTACTACCTCCCTCACCCCTCCCCCTCCTTCAATCCCGTAAACTAAGCCCGTTTTTGGAGCTCATCTCGGTCCTCCCTTACCGCCTGACGCTACACACACCACACACACACACCACACTACACACGTACGAACAATCCACAAAATCACACACACACCACACACACACACATTTATTATTGTATAAAGCTTTCACTTTTGAGCTAGTGTGGCTAAGGCTCGCAGCAGCAAATTTGGTCTCCACTGACATTGACACTGCTCGGCCACTAAGCCCCTCTCCCCCTTCCCTCTAATTTTTCAGTTACACCTGCCCTCTCCTACTGAGTCTTGCAAATCCTCAAAATCGCCATTGCCGTTCAAGCACAACCAGTGTTCCGTGAAGCATTCGTGCATGTACGGTATGGAGACTTGCATTTTTTACAGGGATCTTTAGTTATGCAAAGATGCATTTTTTAAGTAAGTATTCACTTTCCGCTTTAGTGCTTGGTAAACACACCTCACACACCACACCAACACCACACAAACACACACACACACAACCACACACGCACACACTCACACACACACTCACACACTCCACACACACATCCACTCACCTCACAGGTTGCAGAATTTAGTGGTTAAAGCCTTCGAGCACCCCCTCCCCCCACCCGCCCCAACCCGCACCCCCCTTTATAGGGGTTTAAAAGTATTACATCTGAAATTGAAAACTCTTCCCGACGGTTTACTATCCTTCGTATCTTTGATACGAAAATCAAGCCCTTTTGTTATATGGATCATGAAATCTGGGGCTTTAATCATATGAAGATACTTGAGCATAATACAATTAAGGTTTGTAAAAATGAGTTAGGGGTTGGAAGGACGTCAGAAATAAGATAGAGCACTAGCAGAAGAATGTGGCAGGTTTCCGTTTTTTGTAGATACTAACATTAACCTTGTGAAGTACTGGTTGCCCCAAGTGTTAAAAATTTAGGCAAATGACAGATTTCCAAACAGTGTTAGACATGTTGTACATGCAAAGATAGTTTGGAAGAGAAAAACTGGGTTACTAATTTAAGAACTAATTTTATGTTCCATTGTTTTTGCGGTAGTTTGGGAGATGCAGGATTCTGGCCATGTGCCCGAACATTTCTGTCATTACTTAAAACTAGGACTCAAGTTGGTTTATCGTCAATCTGGCATGACTCTTTTCAACTGAGCAAAGATTCCTTATGTACCATCATGGAGTTTACATAAAGCGGTCACACATTACAGGAGCTTGATATGTAAGCTTCGAAAGGGATTGTGTCTTCTGGATAAGCAAACCCGACTTCCTCTCACTGGTATCCCTCGTTTTGGCATACACTACCAAATGATTGGACATGTAAAAACATGTAATGAGAACTGCACTTGAAAACGTAACACATTTCATGCTGATATGTCCAAGATATCTGTCTTAAGAACGAAATACATTCCTCTGTATTATTATCGTTTTCTTCTCAGGCAAAAAATACAATTTTGTACTAAGACTTAAAGGAACGTTGGTCGTACAAGTTGATCTCTATATAACAGAAGTTTAAATTTACGGGACACAACTATGATATCAATGCGTTGAAAGAGTCTCTTTCATGTATTCCTTTCATGTTGTTGTTGATTTGCCTCTCCTGTTCATAAGGGTCAGATGGCCTTGAAAGACTGTGGGGGGGGGGGGGGAATTAAAGTTATTGTTATTGTTTTTGTTATTGGTTACAACACACACACAGACACAAACTCACACACACAGACACACTCACACACACACAACACACGACACACACAACACACACACAACACAACAACACACACACACACGCGCCGGCGCGCGCTCGCAGCGCACGCTCGCACGCATGCACACACGACCAACACACACACACACACACACACACACCACACACACACACCACACAAACGCGCGCGCGCGTGCACGCACGCTCGCTCGCACTCACACAAGAGGCCAATCAGTCGCACAGTGCTGCACGCGCGCGTGCAACGGAGCACGCACTCACAACTCACACACAACACACAACACAACACACACAGTGCCATCGCGCGCGGCGCACACGACACACACTCCAACACTAACATACACACACACACACACCAACTATGCCAATAAGGGTATTATACAAAAGCATACATTATACTACATGGGATATGTCATGGACCAATACGCGCATAATGCGTGAATGACAGGAGTAGTCATAATCACATACGTTACACTATTACCCTGTCCAGGACGGGGGAAATCTGATGGTATTCGCTTAAGTGCACTAATTGATGTATTATTAGTCGGCTCTAAACACCACCAGGTATCTGTGCACTCTTACCGCTTATTGCATCCACTCATGCGCCCATCAAACTTTCGCCTCTCTTCTGGAATGGCGATGTCATAGCTATTAGTCTCTCTCCTACTCCGACTGAGAAAAAGATATGCAATTTTATGCCTACTTATAATTATAGCATGAAATTCACAATCACAACAAAATGATATATCTGTACATAAAGCAATTCTTTCTTCCTATATCACGGGTTAGAATATAAAATGACTTCTACCTGCCCGGTTTGCACACAAACAACCAAGCTTCACCCACAACACAGTTCTTGAAAATAGTCTCCTTCACGTCATTCTTCAGCAACTGCTTGATGTGATGCCCTTGGTTGACCTGGCTCCAGGCTTCTTCAGGACTGGGTCTTGTGGTCGTCTCTGGGATCTCGACCGTCGATCTCTCTTCTTCGGCTCTTCACCCACCTCTGGGTTCTAATTAGTTTGTCTGTCTTCACCCAACCTCGGGGCTTCACACTTTGTGTCCTTTCTGCTTCCTGCATTGTCTTTAACTCTATAGACCATTGCTCGTCTCTTCTATCTACCAGACACGTTTCTCTCGACCTTTCTATGTCCTGCTCACACCTCTCCTCCTTCTCTTCTTTTCTCGTGCCCTTCTCTCCCCTCTCTCCTGGGGTTGTTCTCCCTCACGTTGTTCTCCCTCTGTTTATTATAGGAGGAGGGAAACTAAAGGATTCCCTCTTCGGGCCAAGCCTTTGTCCACGCTGCTTGCCCCCACTCTCACATACACCTAGTTCACAAGTTACCCTGAATTCTCCTTTCGCTCCATGCTCCACACATCACGCATTTACACACAACATCCTACCTAATTGATTAGAAAACACACACTTAGCACCAAGATGGACATCGAAAATTCCCAGCCGATCTTCGGTGGTCAGTTTAACTCAGTATTTATCTTAAGGAGGGCACTGACTACATCCCCCACACACATTCAACCAGCCTGACAATAGAACCAAAACAAGTTGACCCACGGACAACACACCGAACGAATCCAAGAACCCTGCTCTTCACCTGACTGTTTACACTAGAAACCTCAGCTGACCGAGCTAAATTAGCCGCTTCACTTGGAGGCGAGGGTCGCTTTGTGGTTACATCCCTTACCCTTTTTAGCCAAGGGGCAGGTCACGACTACTCCTATCCTAGGTGTTGTTGTTTCATATGACCACTTCGACCCCCTTCACACAGTTCGTCCGTGTGCGACGGGTAGGTACCCTGGTTAATTGTCTATTACCTATTTGGATACACGTACAATGTCCCTTTGTCTTCCAAAGTCTTTTTGCCCCTTCTGTGAGAGGTTCTCGTCCGTGACAAAATTCCCCCACTCGAAGCAATGCCCTGCATTGGCTAAAACTTATCACTTCAAGGAGCATGAAACTCTTTTTTTCACTTTTTTTCCCATTTAAACAGTGATAATATCGGCTATTCATAAGCCTACTTACACAGAGAACGCACGCAAGATGTGTCTTGCCACATAAAATTAGAAGTAAACAATCATGCATACATACTTATCCAAGCAAATACCAACATACCTCTTGGAATCTGCCACCTGCTCATGTCGTTTGTGGCCATGAACCATTATGTTTCTACGGATAATTCTCTCCCTTCTATTCATACACGTGGCCCGCAACCAGCCACGCTCACGAATATGCAGACACTGCACATGTCACGCACACACTTCTTATTTATAGTGCCGCTTTTAGCCCAATCCTTTTTAGTTTGGCCTACGGTCCGTCACTCTTTCTTCTCTCTCCAACCATCGTTGTCGTTACCGCGCGACATGTTGTGCAAATGCGCCAGAACCGACTGATTACACCAAGGATACCGGGCCCAGTGAGTACTCTAGCGTCCACTGCCTTTTGTGTGGCCCATTCGTACGAGATGGCCCGAGGCGACGTCCACATGATTTTCAGACATCACCGCCTTCCTGCGTTGCCTAGGACCGACAAACTGCTTCTTCGTTTCTTCCCCGAACGCGCAATGAGTAAAAAGTTCGGTACAATATGCCGTTGTCTAACTCGAACCCGAATTGTACCCACTTTCACACCTTTATTTTGTCAAATTTGTGTGAGCCGAAACAACCAGTTTTCTGAGCGAGTAATCGCCTTTGGTTCTGCACGTATAGTGTGGGGTTGTCTCCCCGGACACGCTCCAGTGCTTTCTGAGTGCCGTGTGACCGCCTGGGGCCTTTCTCTCCGTGGATTCTTTTCTCTGAATCAACACAGAATCAACGGGTCTGGGTCTCCGTACCCACGTGTCCCTCGGATGATTCCATTCACCATGATCATACTGCGGGCTTTGACCAGCCAAAGCCGATACGACTCACACTATAGACATGGTTGTATAATGGCAAACACAGTGCCCGTTATGGAAATTTGCTATTGTTCATATTTTTGTTACACCTCTGTGTTGTTCCTTGTGAATTGTCCCTTCTCAAACCAGGGACTCTTCTACCATTACGCCAGTTGCAACCAGAGTCTACTAAAGACTTTAACCACATTGTCCACTACTCTGCCTTTGTGCACATCCATGTTAGCGCCTGAAATCTTGTGACACCCAGCACAATCCAGACAAAATAACAACTTTCATCGTGTTCCCGTTTTCTACACTGGCCTCTCTATTTGGGCCTGATCCTCTTGCTGCAGTTTCTGTGACTTTTATTTACAATCCCTTAGCAAGTGCCCTGTCTTTTTGCACAGAAAACAGGCACGCTCATTCCTAGGCCACGTGGGCTAGTTGGGTTTTTCACCATTGTTTGCTCACGTGGGACGCCGTGGGCCTACGGTGTGTGTTCACTGCTGAATCCATTGCTGTGAGTCAAGTGCTGGCCTACCGTCCTCTGGATATTGCCGCCAGGCCCTCTTATTGTCAGGTAATTCACGCCTACTCGCTTCCCGGCTAAGTGCTCTGACGCTTCAAGTTCTTATGCTTTTGGCAACGACAACCCTCTCCTGAGGTGTATTTGAGGCCCGGCCCACATACCGTCATGTATCTGTTCTTTCATCACCAGTGTCTTGAGGCGTCTTACAAAATCCAGTCACTTCACTCAGTTGTATCACTTGTTAAGGAATATCTACGTCTAACTCCGGAACTGTGTGTATGTCTCACCCTGTTCGATTCTCGCTCGCGAAAATTCCCCTAAAACCTTCTTCAGTCAAAATCATATGCCTTTAGTACTGCTTGTTTCACCTTGTCAATGTCTCTTGATCACTTTTGGGTAAGGTGGGAATCAATGTGTGTTAACGCACGAGATCCCGTCAAACAAGGCAGACTAGGTTTATTGCCCAGTCATCTTCGGCCGTCCTACGTGCTCGTGCATGAAACGGTTCAAAACCGACTGATATAGGCATCGATCGTATAGTTTCCTCTCTGAAACAGTGGGAGTTTAGGTTCTAGTGTGTACGCATCTTAGTTCGGCGGGCCCTATGACTCAGAACTGGTGTCGTTTTCACTACGATCTTTCAGACTTTATTCTTTCCACTTTTCATTTTGTTTTCACTTGAATCTCTGATTCCGCTTCCTGCTCTAGCCCTCGCTGCACTCTCGGCTTATGCTCTTGCTCTAGGCAGCTGCTCTCTTCTGCCGCTATCTGCTCTTGCTCTGGCAGCTGCACTTTCTGGCATTTGCTTTTGCCTTTGACGCTGTGGTTTCTGACCTCTAGATTTCTTTTTTGGACCAGCCTCAAGCTGTGACCTTTTCAAACTCCTTCTGTCAGGCCATTTAATCTTCTCTCAGTCTTCTGCTGCAGTTTCATATGAACCTACGCAGTCATCTCCTGGAATAGCCTGTTTCCTCCCCCTAAATATAATCAGTTTACGCAATGGGTGTAAAACTCTTCAAGACATTTTTCTTTTCTGATATGTTTCAGCACACTAAAACAGTTACGCTTATATTAACCCAGTAAAGGTTGGTACAACATTTATCTACTAAACGTTACGGGTGTACACCAACTAATGGTGTGTTACTAACACAATGGAGCCTTAATCTTAAACCTCAGCTTCTGTGAGATTAAGACTGGATCCCTCACGTTTTCGTTTCTCTGAACGGACCTTTGATTAATACAACACCACCCCCTTACACAAAAGTTCAATGCTCAACACTCCAAAGAACTAAATGCCTAGGAATAAATTAGAAAAGGCTAATTATAATTGCCTTTAGATGGACGCTTCGCCCCAGTACCTACTCTAGTTACTCACGTTGTTTCCCTCTGAAACTAATTTGGAGCCATGCATATCCTGGCAGCTGCCACTTTGGACAGGACGGGGGGAAATCGTGATGGTATTGCTAAAAAGGGCACTAAGTTGATGTATTATTAGTCAGGTCTTAAAACACCAAAGGTTTTCTTTGCATCTACACGCATATGCACACTCATGGCCATCAAACATTCGCCTCTCGCTGGGAATGGGATGTCACGCAATCGTCTCTCTCCTAAACACGGACTGAGAACAAGAAATGCAATTTCTATGCTACTTATATTTAAATCAGAACAATCAAATCACACACATTGAATTATCAGATCATAAAATGTTCAATACTTCCTAATACCGGGTTATAATAAAACATGACTTCTTACCTGGCCATGTTTCAACACACACCACGCTTTCACACCACACCACAGTTCTTGAAAAAAAAGGCTCGTCACGGTCTTTCGTCAGCACTGCTTTTTTGATGGTGGATCGCCCTTGGTTGACTGGCTCCAGGCTTCAGGACTGGGTCTTCGTGGGTCTCCTCTGGGATTCGACGTCGAACTTATCTTCTTCGTCTTCTGTCACCCACATCTGGGTTCAAATTCAGTTTGTCTGTCTCTTCACCCACCTCTGGGCTTCAACACTTAGTTTCCTTCTCTTCTCCTAGCCTTGTTTTAACTCTAAGACCTTGCTGTCTCTTCTATCTCCCAGACCTCGTTTCTCGCGACCCTTTCCCTTGTCATGCTCACTCCTCTCCTCTCTCTCTATTCTCGGTGCCTTCTCTCTCTCTCTCTGGTGTTGTCTCCCTCACGTTGTTCTCCCTCATTTATATTGGGAGGGAAACAAAAGGATTCCCTTCGGGCCTTGCCTTTGTCCACGCTGCTCTTCTCAAACCCCTGTTCACAAGTACCCTGAATTCTCCATTCGCTCCATTCTCCACAATCAGCTTTTACACACACCTCCTACTAAGTGATTAGCAAACACACACATAGCACCAGTTGGGACATACGAAAAAAATTTCCGCCGACTTCGGTGGTCAGTTTAACAACAGTTATTATCTTAGGAAGGGCTACTACAACCTCACACACATTCACACCAGCCCTGACAATAGAACCAACACAGTGACCCACGAAACACCATCCGAACGAATCTCCTAAGGCCCTGCTCTTCACTGACTGTTTACACAAGATCTCAAGCTGATCCGAGCCAATTAGCGCTCAAACTTGGAGAGCCGCGGGCGTAGTGGTTACATCACTTCCCTTTCGTCACTGGGCAGGTCGATCTCTCTCTAGGGGTTGTTTGTCATCTGACCACTTCGGCCCCCTTCACACAGTTCGGCCGTGTTGCGAAGGTGTATGGTTACCTGGTTAATTGGCTATTTACCCTATTTGTATACCACGTCACACTTGTCCATTTGTCTCCAAAACGTCTAATGCCCTTTGTGAGAGGTTTCACGATTTTGATCAAATCACACACTCGTCCATGCTCGCACACAACCGATACCACACCCACACACAACACACACACACACACAAACATATGGGCGCGGGCCACTCACCCGTCCACCACCACCACACACACACCCACCACACACACACACACACACACAACACACAACACACAAACACACACACACACACACATCACACACACACACACACACTCCACACCATACAAACGCATAGAATAAATGATAGTGGAAACAGGAACACTGTGGGGTAGGTAGCCAAGATCTGAAAAGATCTGGCTAATGCGCAGGTCAGACAATGCTAAGTGGTATCCCATTTAGACTCTCGTTCTACATCCTTTCATCGTAGTCCTTAAATTCATTTGTATCCGGCTTGCTGATTGTGAATCGCGGCGCATTGTGGTCCCTAAACTTAGCTGACGTGGTGGCAGCGTATATGAATAGTTCGCACGCAGCGATTACGTCCGTGATGAAAATTGAACACTGAAACCACGGACACGCGCATTCTGGTGGAGGGGGGGGGGGGGGGGGGGAGTGTGAGGGAGGAGAAAGAGAGAGAGAGTGAGAGATGGTGATTTAAAGTCCGACCTGTCTGTCTCTGTCTCTTTCTGTATTATAAGATCGTTAATCTCACCAAAGCACTGGTCTGGGAGACTGAGACCTCTGAACTGCCTGACCTCCACCCTGTGACTCCGGTCCATGGAACACTCAGATTCGGCCATTGCCGACATTTCTGTCATTACTAAAACTAGACTCCAAGATTTTATCGTCAAATCTGGCATGACTCTTTGTCAACAGAGCAAGATTACCTTATGTACCATCCTGAGTTTATAAAGCGTCATACATTACAGAGCTTGATAATGTAAAGCTTCGAAGGGCATTGTGTCTTCTGAAAAGCAACCGACTTCCTCTCAATGGTATCCCTCGTTTTGGCAAACTACCAAATGATTGTACATGTAAACAATGTAATGAGAACTGCATTGAAAACGTAACACATTTCATGCTGATATGTCCAAGATATCTTTCTTTAAGAACGAAATACATTCCTCATTATTATATCGTTTTCCTTCTCAGCAAAAAATACAATTTTTGATACTAAGACTTAAAGGAAAGTTGGTGTACAAAGTAGCTCTCTATATAACAGAATGTTTAAAATTACGGGAACAACTATGATATCATGCGTGAAAAGAGATCTTTCATGTTTACTTCATATGATGATTTGCCTCTCCTGTTCATATGGGTCAGATGGCCTTGAAAAGACTGAATTAAAGTTATTGTTATTGTTATTGTTATTGTTATTGTTACAACACACACAGACACACACACACACACACAGACACACACACACACACACACACAGACACACACACACACACACACACACACACACACACACACACACACACGCGCGCGCGCGCGCGCGCGCACGCACGCACGCATGCACACACGCACACCACACACACACACACACACACACACACACACACACACACACACACACACACAAACGCGCACGCGCGTGCACGCACGCACGCACGCACTCACACAGAGGCAAATAGTCGCACAGGTGCACGCGCGCGTGCACGGACGCACGCACACACACACACACACACACACACACACACACACACACACAGAGCACGCGCGCGCGCACACGCACCACACACACCACACACACACACACACACACACACACACCACACATGCCAATAAGGTCATATACAAAAGCATACATTAATACACATGGATATGTATGGACATACGCGCACATGCGTGCATGCAGTAGCATACTCACATACAGATACACTATGTACCCTGTCCAGGACGGGGGAAATCGTGATGGTATTGCTTAAGTGCACTAAGTTGATGTATTATTAGTCAGGCTTAACACACCAAGGTTATCTTTGCACTCATACACGCATATGCACACTCATGCGCCCATCAAACATTCGCCTCTCTCTGGGAATGGGATGTCACGCATTCGTCTCTCTCCTAACACGACTGAGAACAAGAAATGCAATTTCTATGCTACTTATAATTAATCATGAACAATCAAATCACACACAATGAAATATCAGAACATAAAAGATCAATACTTCCTAATCCCGGTTATAATATAAAATGACTTCTTACCTGGCCAGGTTTTCACACACACAACCACGCTTTCACACCACACCACAGTTCTTGAAAAAAGTCTCTTCACGTCTTCTTCAGCACTGCTTGATGGTGATGCCCTTGGTTGACTGGCTCCAGGCTTCAGGACTGGGTCTTCGTGGTCGTCTCTGGGATCTCGACGTCGAACTCTTCTTCTTCGTCTTCTTCACCCACCTCTGGGTTCAAATTCAGTTTGTCTGTCTTCACCCACCTCTGGGCTTCACACTTAGTTTCCTTCTCTTCCAGCTTGTCTTTAACTCTAAGACCTTGCTGTCTCTTCTATCTCCCAGACCACGTTTCTCTCGACCCTTTCTCTGTCCTGCTCACTCCTCTCCTCTCTCTCTCTTCTCTGTGCCTTCTCTCTCTCTCTCCTGGTGTTGTTCTCCCTCACGTTGTTCTCCCTCAGTTTATATAGGGAGGGAAACAAAGGATTCCCCTTCGGGCCATGCCTTTGTCCACGCTGCTTCTCAAACCCCTAGTTCACAAGTACCCTGAATTCTCCATTCGCTCCATTCTCCCACACATCAGCATTTACACACACCTCCTACCTAATTGATTAGCAAACACACACATAGCACCAGATGGACATCGAAAATTCCCGCCGACTTCGGTGGTCAGTTAACACAGTAATTATCTTAAGGAGGGCTACTACAACCTCCACACACATTCAACCAGCCTGACAATAGAACCAACACAGTGACCCACGGCAACACCATCCGAACGAATCCAAGACCCCTGCTCTTCACTGACTGTTTACACAAGAACCTCAGCTGACCGAGCAATTAGCGCTCACTTGGAGAGCCGAGGTCGTAGTGGTTACATCCCTTCCCCCTTTCGCCATTGGGCAGGTCCGAACTCTCTCCTAGGTGTTGTTTGTCATCTGACCACTTCGCCCCCTTCACACAGTTCGGCCGTGTGCGACGGGTAAGGTACCCTGGTTAATTGGTCTATTACCTATTTGTATACCACGTACACTGTCCCTTTGTCTCCAAACGTCTAATGCCCCTTTGTGAGAGGTTTCACGCTCCTTGACAAATTCCCCCCACTCGAAGACAATGCCCTGCATTGGCTAAAACTTAACATTCAAGGAGATGAAACTCTCATTTTCCCATTTAAACCAGTGCTAATATCGGCCTTTCATAAGCCTACTTACACCAGAGAACGCACGCAAGATGTGTCTTGCAACAAAAATTAGAGAAAAATCAATGCATACATACTTATCCAAGCAAATACCAACATAAATCTGGAATCTCCACCAGCTCAAAGTCGTGTGGCCATATAACCATTATGTTTCTACGGAAATTCTCTCCCCTTCTCTTCATACACGTGGCCCGCAACCAGCCACGTCACGCATATGCGACACTGCACAAGACCACGCACACACTACATATTTATAGTGCCCGGCTTTTCGCCCAACCATTTTATTTTGGCCTACGGTCCCGTCACTCTTTCTTCTCTCTCCAACCCACGTTGTCGTACCGCGCGACATGTGTTGCAATGCGCACAGAACCGCCTGATATCACCAAGGATACCGGCCAGTAGTACTCTCGCGTCACTGCCTTTTGTGAGGCCTTCTTACCGAGATGGCCCGAGGCCGACGTCACATGATTTTTCAGACATCACCGCCTTCCTGCGTTGCCTAGGAACGACAACCTGCTTCTTCGTTTTTTCCCGAACGCGAATGAGTAAAAGTTCGGTACAATATGCCGTTGTCTAACTCGAACCCGATTGTACCCTCTTTCACACCTTTCTTTTGTCCTGTGTGAGCGAAACCAACCAGTTTTCTGAGCGAGTAATCGCCCTTTTGTTCTGCCCGTAATAGAGTGGGGTTAGTCTCCCCGGACACGCTCCAGTGCTTTCTGAAGTGTGTGACCGCCTGGGGCCTTTCTCTCCCGTGATTTCTTTTCTCTGACTCAACACAGAAATCACGGTCTGGGTCTCCGTACCCACGTGCTCCTAGGATGTTTCCAATCACCAGATCATACGGCGGCTTTGGAACAGCCAAAGCCTGTACGACTCCACTATAGAATGGTGTATCAATGAACACCAGTGCCGTTTTGAATTCTGCTATTGTTCCATCTATTTGTCTACACCTCTGTGTTTTACCTGTGAATTGTCCCTTCTCAACCAGGGACTCCTTCACCATTACGCCAGTGCACCCAGAGTCTCTAATGACATTAACCACATTGTCCCCTACTCTGCCTTTGTGCACATCCATGTTATACGCCTGAATCTGTGAACACACAGCACAATCCAGACAAAATAACACTTTCATCTTGTTCACCTTTTTCTACCTGCCTCTCTCTTGGCCTGATCCTCATTGCTGCAGCTTTCTGTGACTTAAATATACAATCCCTAGCCAAGTGCCCTGTCTTATTGCACAGAAAACAGGCACGCTCATTCCTAGCCACGTGGCTATTGGTTTTCACCCTTGTTTGCTCACGTGGACGCCGTGGGCCTACGGGTGTGTACTGCTGACTCATTGCGTGAGTCATGTGCTGGCCTACCGTCCTCTGGATATGCCTCCAGGCCCTCTTCTTGTTCAGGTAAATCACGCCTCGCTTCCCGGTAAGTCTCTGCCGCTTCAAGTACTTCAGCTATTGTCACGACACCCCTCTCCTTGAGGTGTATTGTGAGGCCCGGCCCACAACCGTCAAGTATCTGTTCTTTCATCACCAGTGTCTTGAGGCCTTCAAAATCACAGTCCACTTCACTCAGTTCTATCCACTTGTTAAAGTAATGATCTAGTCTAACTCCGAACTGTGTGTATGTCTCACCCTGTTCGATTCTCGCCTCGCGAAACTTACGCCTAAAACCTTCTTCAGTCAAATCATATGCCTTTAGTACTGCTTGTTTCACCTTGTCAAAGTCTCTCTGATCACCTTTGGGTAAGGTGGAAACTGTGTGTAACGCACGACCCGTCAACAAGGCAGACAGGTTTATTGCCCAGTCATCTTCGGCCAGCCCTCGTGCTCGGCGAACGATTCAAACCGACTGATATAGGCATCGATCGAATCAGTTTCATCTCTGAACAGTGGGAGTTTAGGTCTAGGTGCGCAACTTAGTCAGCGGCCTACTGACTCAGAACTGGTGTCGATTTCACTACGATTTTCAGACTTTATTCTTTCCAACTCAATTTGTTTCACTAGAATCTCTGATTCCGCTTCTGCTCTAGCCCTCGCTGCACTCTCTGCTTCTGCTCTTGCTCTGGCAGCTGCACTCTCTGCTTCTGCTCTTGCTCTGGCAGCTGCACTCTCTGCATCTGCTTTAGCCTTTGACGCAGTGGTTTCTGCCTCTAGATTTCTTTTGACAGCCTCAAGCTGTTCCTTTTCAAACTTCCTTCTTTCGGCCCTTTCATCTCTCTCAGTCTTCTGCTGAGTTTCAATGAACCTACGCAGTTCATCTCCTGTATAGCCTAGTTTCTCCCCTAAACTAATCAGTTTCCGCAATGGGAGTAAAACTTTCTTCAGCCATTTTCTTTTCTTATATGTTTCAGCACCACTAAAACAGTTACGCTTATAAACCCAGTAAAAGTTGGTACACAGTTTATCTACTAAACGTTACGAGTACACCAACTAATGGTAGTGTTCCTAACACAAAGGAGCCTTAATCTTAAACCACAGCTTCTGTGAGAGTTAAGACTAGAACCTCGTTCTTCGTTTCTCTGAACGACCTTTGATTAATACAACCACCCTACACACAAGTCAATGCTCAACACTCAAAGAACTAAAGGAATAAATTAGAAAAGCTAATTATAATTGCCTTTAGTGGACGCTTCGCCCCATACTACTCTAGTACTCACTTTGTTTCCCTCCTGAAACTAATTTGGGCCATGCAATCCTGGCAGGCTCGCCACTTTGTCCAGGACGGGGGAAATCGTGATGGTATTGCTTAAGTGCACTAAGTTGATGTATTATTAGTCAGGCTTAACACACCAAGGTTATCTTTGCACTCATACACGCATATGCACACTCATGCGCCCATCAAACATTCGCCTCTCTCTGGGAATGGGATGTCACGCATTCGTCTCTCTCCTAACACGACTGAGAACAAGAAATGCAATTTCTATGCTACTTATAATTAATCATGAACAATCAAATCACACACAATGAAATATCAGAACATAAAAGATCAATACTTCCTAATCCCGGGTTATAATAAAAATGACTTCTTACCTGGCCAGGTTTTCACACACACAACCACGCTTTCACACCACACCACAGTTCTTGAAAAAAGTCTCTTCACGTCTTCTTCAGCACTGCTTGATGGTGATGCCCTTGGTTGACTGGCTCCAGGCTTCAGGACTGGGTCTTCGTGGTCGTCTCTGGGATCTCGACGTCGAACTCTTCTTCTTCGTCTTCTTCACCCACCTCTGGGTTCAAATTCAGTTTGTCTGTCTTCACCCACCTCTGGGCTTCACACTTAGTTTCCTTCTCTTCCAGCTTGTCTTTAACTCTAAGACCTTGCTGTCTCTTCTATCTCCCAGACCACGTTTCTCTCGACCCTTTCTCTGTCCTGCTCACTCCTCTCCTCTCTCTCTCTTCTCTGTGCCTTCTCTCTCTCTCTCCTGGTGTTGTTCTCCCTCACGTTGTTCTCCCTCAGTTTATATAGGGAGGGAAACAAAGGATTCCCCTTCGGGCCATGCCTTTGTCCACGCTGCTTCTCAAACCCCTAGTTCACAAGTACCCTGAATTCTCCATTCGCTCCATTCTCCCACACATCAGCATTTACACACACCTCCTACCTAATTGATTAGCAAACACACACATAGCACCAGATGGACATCGAAAATTCCCGCCGACTTCGGTGGTCAGTTAACACAGTAATTATCTTAAGGAGGGCTACTACAACCTCCACACACATTCAACCAGCCTGACAATAGAACCAACACAGTGACCCACGGCAACACCATCCGAACGAATCCAAGACCCCTGCTCTTCACTGACTGTTTACACAAGAACCTCAGCTGACCGAGCAATTAGCGCTCACTTGGAGAGCCGAGGTCGTAGTGGTTACATCCCTTCCCCCTTTCGTCACTGGGCAGGTCCGAACTCTCTCCTAGGTGTTGTTTGTCATCTGACCACTTCGGCCCCCTTCACACAGTTCGGCCGTGTGCGACGGGTAAGGTACCCTGGTTAATTGGTCTATTACCTATTTGTATACCACGTACACTGTCTCTTTGTCTCCAAACGTCTAATGCCCCTTTGTGAGAGGTTTCACGCTCCTTGACAAATCACACACTCGTACACATGCACGCACAACACCGCATACACACACACACACACACACACACACACACACACAACACACACACACACACACACACACACACACACACACACACACACACACACATATGGGCGCGTGCCCACCACCCCCACACACACACCACACACACACACACACACACACACACACACACACACACACACACACACACACACACACACACATACAAACGCATAGAATAATGATAGTGGAACAGACACTGTTGGGTAGGTAGCCAAGATCTGAAAAGATCTGGGCTAATGCGCAGGTCAGACACATGCTAAGTGGTATCCATTAGACTCTCGTCCTAAATCCTTTCATCTTAGTCCTTAATTCATTTATCCGGCTGCTGTGAATCCTGCGCAGTGTGGTCCCTAAACTTAGCAGACGTGGTGCAGCGTATATGAACTAGTTCGCACGCAGCGATACGTCCTTGATGAAATTGAAACTGAAACCCCGGACACCGCGCATCTGGTGGAGGGGGGGGGGGGGGGGGGGGGGGGGGGAGTGAGAGGGAGAAAGAGAGAGAGAGAGAGAGAGAGAGAGATTTAAAGTCCGACCCTGTCTGTCTCTGTCTCTCTGATATTTATAAGACGTTAATCTCACCAGCACTGGTCTGGGAGACTGAGACCTCTGAACTGCCTGACCTCCACCCTGTGACTCCGGTCCATGGAACCCTGACCAGGGACATCCACACCGACAGCCCAGCCCTGCATGATGACGTTGGTGTTCTCCCCAGCTGATTCGGGCCCTTCTGTCTTTCCTGTCGTCAACCCCAACCAATCCTGCCTCCTTCCACTCCCACCCTCCCTCCCCCCGCTTCCCTTACTTTCGCACCTTCCTGCGCCTTGTATGTCATTGTTTTTCAAACTTTAGTGAAAATAAGCGATCCTCACTTCGGATTTTTAAAAGAATCTATTTGAGCGAAGTCAAGCCATTTGCAGCAGAAATTATTATTTCTAAAAGCCATGTTGTACAGAGAACGATTCAAATAACCGAATTTGTTGGAAGGAGGGACGGCCTGACAGTTTAATTTATTCCCACGATTATTCGAATATAGTTCTTGTCAGGTTTCTAGGAATTACATTCAGCACGTTGCACTCGTCTGTATCTCACGAACATCCCCATGCATTAAGTCGAGTCATTTAATCTATCATCCAGCTGACCCCAGAACCTACCCCTTCCCCCTGTGTCCCTCAATACGATCGACTGGGGTCAGTCAATGTCAACAGCAGCTGGATTGGATAAGAATCACGTTTGATGCATTTTCTTTTCTTGTTTTCTGGTGTGTTTTTATGAGTACAATATAATTTGTTTTCTGGCATTGACACTGCATTAACAATATGTAAACTTTTGCACGCCATAAAAGATGAGGGTGAGTGCTAGGCAATATGATTATTTGTAAGTGTAATGTGGGTTTTCACAGCCATCCCGTGGGAATGTTTTGGCAATGTCCACGTCCACAGATCATCGAAAAGCTCCCGGCTTGACTTACTGCCCAATGATGTTTCAGTGGCTGGCAGATGAAGGGTAAAATCAAGATTGCTATACCAAATTGCAGGATAGAACTGTCCTCAAACGAGGCTTGCCAACATATGGCTCTATGTGAGCTCGTCACTTGGTCCTTGACCTTTTATACTGTTTTCCGCATGCGCAGAGCGCGGAAAGGGGCTTAATGCCGATGATTCGGATGAAAACAAACAGACAAACAATAACAACAACAAAATCTCGTCAATGGGAATTTACTCAACAAAACTTTGGATGCGCTCAGACGTAAACCGTCAGACAGCATTGCTTCAATACTATGTTACCTGTGCTGTGTTTGTTACTCGAACACGCAGACACGCTTTCAGTTTTCCGCTATCACTCATGGGTCAACCGGTCAGTCTCCACAGTTTTTAGTCTACATGCTCGATGAGAACGACTTTAAATTATTTTTGCGTAGTCGGACGCGAATCAGCTTGGCTGAAGCTCACACATGTCTTCACCCTGGCCATCTGCATGCTGTAAATAGGTAGTCTGTTTGTTTGTTTGCTTGTTTATTTGTGTGTTTGGAGTTTTTTTTTAATTATTCATTTATTTTGTTGATTGAAATCGGCATCAACAAAAAAATCCTGTGCCATTCACGGCGCCAGTGAGTGAAAGGGAAATAAGCCACTAAACATTTCTATTGGATAGATCTCGTCTTTTTGGGATCAGGTCACATGTGTGTGGTGTGTGTTGTGTGTGTGTGCGTGTGCGTGCGCGCGCGCGCGCGCGCGCGCGCGCTCACGCGTGTGTGCGTGTGCGTGCGTGTGTGTGTGGTGTGTGTGGGGTGTGTGGAGAGAGAGAGAGAGAGAGAGAGAGAGAGAGAGAGAGAGAGAGAGAGAGTTTGCGAGAAAGAGGGGGGGAGGGAGAAGGAGAGTATAGAACTGAATTCTGACCTATATTTTTACTTTAATGTGTGTGTGTGTGTGTGTGTGTG
>CM031610.1:53361207-53363707 GCA_018398815.1 Conus ventricosus | reverse complement strand
ACACGCACGCACGCACAGACACAGGCGACCTCCAATCTTTCGTTAGCTTAAGTATTTGTTTGATTTGCCCATTACGTGAAGATTAGCCTGATAAGTCATTGTGCTGTATCCCCGTTATTATGAAAATGCTGCCAGGAAATAGAAGTCCAGAAGCTCGGTGTTAATCAAACGAGCAAAAGCATCAAAGACATCCGGAATGGAAGTCAGTTCAGAGGAAGCCAACACCAGGTTCACAGTTCCAGACAGCATGCAAACTGTCAGCCTGAAACTGAACCGACAGATACCGGAAGACGTCAGCCCTGACTCGACCTGGAAGAAGTGGACCGTGGGAAATTACTAGTGTCGAAAGGTCATACTTACTCACGTCACGGTAGAATAGTAATTTATCGTTGAAGATGATATTAATTACTGTTTTCACTGTGAAACAGTAAGTTACGACCAAAATCGATAAAACTTACTGTTTTCACGTTAAAATGAAGATAGTTGTCATCCGAAACGATTACAATCATTGTTTCTCTAATTGTAAGTAAGAAAGCGGTAATGAAGACGTAAACAGATATTTTTGTCGAGAACATTATTGTTTTCGCGGATTTTAACAGCGTGTTAAGACGTGAAAAATGAGTCACACTAAAACTATAGAATGATCTTATGCCATGCGCAGCGAAAACAGTTATTTACCTCTTCTGGCATTCTCCGTCTTTGAACAGACCTACAGGCTGCATGATGATACCAGGCATGTCCAGCTCGCACGGTGTTACCTGCTTTCATGAGCAACATAATTATCTGTTTGCTCGAGTCATAACTACCATTTACATAATGATGACGGCTGACCATCAGTTCAGGACGAAGAACAAAACAACGAGTTGTTGTTGTTGTTGTTGTTGTTGTCGCACCCTGGCTAAAAGACTCCAGGGATCAGCCGAAGTACTTGAGCACTATGGTACAAATGGATCAGCTAGGGATGAGAACATTACATGTGTGACCGTTTTTGATTACCCTGCCACATGGGTAGCCACACTCTGACTTCGAGGGATTTGGGAGACTGATAATGTTATGCTAGGAGCTTGTCACGACTGAAGGCAACCCCTGCATAACTATGCAGAGCATAACAACATTTTGATGTAGTCTTGGTGTTCTAGCCTATGTACTGGTCTGACACAGCTTTAAGCCAAGGCGGAGACAACGAGTAATGACGAAGAGATGATATCAGTGTTAATCACTAGTTTTCTGTTTTGTTTTGTGTTTTCTTGCATGAAAATGTTGAATGTCAGTATTTTCTTGAAATTGTGAGCTTTGGAAGCTGGAACAGTTCCATAGCAGATCCCTTTAAGTGTCTTAGGATCCATTGTGAGCAAAGACAACGAGAACGAAAGAGGAAAATTTTAACTGAGGCAGTTTATAAACGCTGTATGATATTCCATCTTCTGCGCAGCTGCTAAAAGCTAACCTTAAGCCGTGCTCTAACCCCCAAACCCTAACAAAACTAAAAAGCAAACCTAACTGGGGGAAAAAAATAGCCCCCCCCCCCCCCCCCCCTTTCTGGTGTTTCTAATACTTGTAAGGCTGACCTCCCCTGACCATGACTTGCGTTTCTTATAAAAGTGTCACATTTTACTGATGTAACAGTTCGACCGAGCAGATGAAGACGAGGCTCTGTCTGTATGACTATGTCTGCCATAACAAAGCAGGACATGTGCAAAAACCTAGGCGATTTCACAGACGAGAGATACAGCGAATGGCCAGCGGTTCCTTGCGGTGAGCGAAACGAAAGGCGACATGAACGAAAAACCAGCCGCAAGGCAAATTCTCTATAACAACATGCCCAGCTCTGCAAAATCTTGTGCCTGTTGGAGAGTGAGAATACTGATCGTTTCATGCACCAATCAGGGAACTTCACTACTTTTCATAAATCAACCAGAGGACGTTGCTACTGTCGGTTATCTTCTCTTGATTGCGAGAGAACCCGAGACACTCACTCTAGCGTCCTCTCGCTAATCGCTTGTCTTGGGCCGCTTGCCGCGAGGGAGTCGATGTGTGCTTTGAAACGCCGGATCTCGTCAACCTCGTAAAAAATTTCTAGCTCCTTGTCTGTCTTTCCGATAAGACAAACGACTTCAAGTCTGTCTTCTAGAATCCTACTGTGAGGAAGATCTCGGGAGAAAAACAACCGGCGCTCTAGATGAAATGTTTACAGAGAGATCTCGCACTTAACACAGTGGCAGATTTGAGGCGAGGGGGGGGGGGGGGGGGGGGAGAGGGCGGGGAATGGGGGATGGAAGAGGGTAGGACGGAGTACATGGGTTCCCGAACCCCTTCTTTAAAAATTTTAAAAAAATTTAAAAACGCGAAAAAAATTGCCAGGAAAGAATCAGTATGTAAAGCAAAAGTTGTGCATTTAAGTTAGAAAAAAAATAAGGAAATTGGTATCTATAGGTGTGGTTTATTTTTGATCTGGTCACCGATTTTTTTTTCTACCAATGAAAGGCCTCTGTGCCACTGA
>CM031610.1:53336207-53348707 GCA_018398815.1 Conus ventricosus | reverse complement strand
TTGGTGATAAGCAGAAACGGAAAGGTCGAGTTGAAACCGGTTAGTTTATCAGTTGGTGATAAGCAGAAATGGAAAGGTCGAGTTAAAAACCGGTTGGTTTATCAGTTGGTGATAAGCAGAAATGGAAAGGTCGAGTTAAAACCGGTTGGTTTATCAGTTGGTGATAAGCAGAGGAAACAAAGTCGAATTGAAACTCTTTGGTTTATCAGTTGGTGATAAGCAGAGGAGACAAAGTCGAATTGAAACTCTTTGGTTTATCAGTTGGTGATAAGCAGAAGAGACAAGGTCGAATTGAAACTGGTTGGTGGGGCGACATGACGTTGTATAGCCTGCTTTTTATTGCAGCAGTATCCGGTCCTTCTACGAGGGCCAGCTGTGAAGAGGGAGTTATTGGGCTACCACCTTCCAGGAAGAATCAAACGAGATAGATTCCAAAGCAGCTTAGCCGCAGCTTATCAACTTGTCCAGCGGATTGTGTATTGATCGCCTGCAAAAAAAAAAGAAATAATAATCAAACTACGTAGATTCCTGTTCATTGAATTGAGTCGGAGCTTATGAACTTGTCAAGAGATACGTGAGAACACACACACACACACACACACACACACACACACACACACATCAATCTGTCAGACAATCTGTCTATCTGTCTCTGTCTGTCTATCTGTCTATATCGCTCAAAATTTGCTGATGATGTGATACGCAGCTACACAGACAGAAGTGCAAATACATTTGAATGACAAATCAAACCTGCAGTAAAGAGAGAACGGCACACACCTTCTGTCCCAGTGATGCGGACCTACAGTTTTGCTTTGACGCATGCTATACTACAAGAAAGCCTACTTGCCTGCAAACATCCCCATTTGTGAGTTAGAATTCCATCGTTCATTGTAATTTTTTTGTTTTTTTTTCTGTTTTTTGTATCCAACGCAAACTTTGAGGAGTACAGATCTGTATGTAACTTTGATGGAGAGTACCAACAGACGGCAGGGTTAAACAGACGCTTTGACTCATACACACGTGATGCAGTCACCAACCCCACACCCCCAATACCTGCGACCCCCGACCCCCCCCTCCCCCCCCCCCCCCCCCCCCCCCGCCAGCTTGATTTTTTTTTATATCCCGAGTTTTGAAAACTGAAAAGGTAAACACAGTCTGTATTTGTGATTGACAAGCTGCAACGACCTGAACGAGCCGCATGTGTGAAGGGGCGTGGTTTATTTAGGACAAATTGACTAGCGTGTTGGCTGCTCCGTGCAAGCTCAGCCGGTTCTTCTTGTCGATTGTCCGTTCCTCCGCTGGGCTACAGGCAGGGAGGGAGAGAGTAATGCATGCGCAAACAACGTGTGGGCAATGCATGACTCCACTCTGCGGCCTGTGCTATTTCTTCCGATATCGCCGGTGTGTGGGAGGGGGGTGTTTGCGTTTTGAGTACGTCACCCACGAATTGTAAACGCTCCATAAACATTGCCGCGGCTAAAGGTGCGTCGAATATTCGTGGCCATAACCACGACCGTATAAGGCAGTCAGTCGATCGACTGGTGTTGTTGTTAGCAGTCGTGCGTGTTTACGTCCCTACGTGTCAACTCCAACAACGATGAATTACATTGGATTGAGTCCACACTGGAAGGAGAGAGACGTTGACTGTTAAAAAAACACATTTCAGTGCTTGTTTCAAGAGCAGAACTAGTAAATCTGCTGTGTGTCTGGGGTATAGCAGTAACCTAACCAAGTTCTCATGCTGTTGTGAAACCTCTTTGGGGAAAAAAAGAAAGAAAACGAAACCAAAGCAAAGTGACCTATCGGTCGTTTTAAGCTCTGCCGCTGGATTATCGCCTGTCTCTCTGTCTTGAAGTGAATACTGTCAGTGTCACGGATTATCTGGCAGCCTGTGATCGATCTTTCCTGAACGGCCAAGGACTTGGCTATCGATCCAAGGTGAGTGGGAACTGCGTTCTGTCTACCTAGAGAGCTCAGAATGCGTGTGAGAGGTGAAGTGAAGGCCGTTTTGAGGGCCTTAAATGAGCTCCTGTCGTTAGGTTGCTAATCAGTCTCAGTTAACCTGTATTTACATGTTGCGTTCTTACTGAGCGGAGAAAGAGCAGCGCAGCCGTTACACCCATTGTCAGCTCACACTGTATCATTACTATCATCACTCGAGTCTTTGAAGCTTAAAGAATTGATTTCAGAACGGAACCCAATCGGCTAGATATACAGGAGTAGAGCGGGGAAATGCGGACTGAAGAGTTTGAGTTGTTTATTACCTTTCGTTGTTGTTAGTGTGGTTGGGGGCTGGGTGGTGGTGGTGACAGTAAAGATAGCATCCAAAAATAAAGAAATTTGTAAACCCATCCCAGCACGCACGCACGCACACACACACACACACACACGCGCACACGCACACGCACACACGCACACACACACACACACACACACACACACACACACACACACACACACACACACACGCAGAGAGGAGAGAGAGAGAGAGAGAGAGAGAGAGAGAGAGAGAGAGAGAGAGAGAGAGAAAGAGAGAGAGAGAGAGAGTTAAGTATCTCCAACTCTTATCTTGCAGAATGTGCACAAGAGCAGGACTTAGTCTTCTACTGTTGGAGTCACCTTTGGAAGTTCTTCCCTAGAGTTCCGTTCCTGAGAGCTTCTCCTGTTCATGATTCGTTTTTGCGGAAGAGCTTTTATTTGATCCCACTGTATGAGTCTGCTGCCGCCCCCAATCGTTCATGGCTCGTTTTTGGCAAAGATGTTTCATCTGATCTCACACTGCATGAGCCTGCTGCCACCCAGTCGTTCCTGACTCGTCTTTGCCAGAGATGCTTTATTCGTTCTCTCACTGTATGAGAGTCTGCTGCCATCCAAACGTTCTCTCTATCACATCTTCAGGATCCCCTCACTAGTATTCCTCCCACTCCGCTCAGTCCGGACCACACACACTCACCAGAATCGTCCTGTCCCCAACCCGGCACCTGCCGCCCATACAGACCGATCAATAGCAAACGGCACGTCATGACGGACACTCACCGGAGAAGACCTAGCGCTGTGCAGCGGGGGTGGTGCCCGCCCGCCAGAGAGTGGTGTCCCTTGACGTTGACGGTCAATGGTGGTACCACGTCCGTCCAAACGACAGCTCCCGTGACATCGCCGACCCCGAACATTTTGGTAGCAACTCGACACGGGTATGGATGGGGAGAAGAAATCGAAACTTGAGGTGATGGCGAGAACAAGGAATGAAGAGCCCCAGAATTGGAGGTTATAATGGGGATTAAATAGGATGACGAAGATAGCGGTTTGGAGTTCCATTTTGGTGTGGAACGGCCAGACAGTGCGGTGGTACTCTACGCTTCACGTTGAAGTTTTAGTTTGATCATAGTGGTATAATTGCTGTACGGACCGTCCATACACGCTGCACCATATCTGCTTGAGGCCGCAAGGTGCGCTGGGGTTACAGCTTATACATAGTAAATGAATGAGGGAAAGGTTGGGGGGGGGGGGGGGGGTGTAATATGAACGAGGTGTTCGTTGCCTGACCCGTGTGTTACCTACCGTGCTGACGGCCTTGAGGATCTAGCGGGACTGTACCACTACTGTGTGTATGTGCGTGTGCGAGTGCGCGTGTGTGCGTGTATGTGTGTGAGCGCGCGCGCATGTACACTTGCGTGTCCGCACGTGCAGAAACACATGCACATACAGATGTGAGTGCTTCGTGTATATGTACAAATCTTTGTGGAATGGCATTTCAAAGGATGGTAATTTTCAATTGAAAAGAAAAAAAAATGCTTATAATTAAATATTGAAATAAACGAAGAAGCAAATGAACGAGTAAGTACAAGAAAAATAAAACAAAGTAAATCTACAAGTAAAAGTGGAATGAAATTTTAAAAGAAAATTCTATGTAAACAAATAAGTAAGAAATACATAGAGTAAACAAATTTTAAAAGGTGCATATGAACACATCGTCGAACACCTGTGCAAGACCACATAATGTCTCAACACAGTTATGCCACCCAGGCACCCTGGAATATACAGACTGACTAACGCAGTTAGAGAGATCCTTCGTACATCATCAAGTTCTGTTATATATTCCGGTACTAACCAGGACCGAGAGATACGGACACTTGCTGTGCGTGTCGGGATATCTAGACAAGTCTCCGAGATGCATCCATGAAGTGGGTGAACCTCAGCTGTGTAGTTGACCGTCTGCCCATCTCAACTCGTCATACATTCAACAGCACTGGGTGACAGCTAGTTGCGCCCCAAATGCCCGCATTAATAGGCCTCTGATGGGAGTCGAACCCACGACCTCCTTGACGGCAAAGCGTCGAACCGCCGGCTGAATTCATTGTAACTGAGGCGTTGGAAAGTGCGAATTTAAATGTCGAAAAGTATGAAATTTCTGTATCAAAAAGCAGGAAATTTGCTTCTCCGATTAAAGGTGAAGATTCCTCCTAAATCTTTGTAGGTTAAAGCAAACAGTTGACCGTGTTGTAGTGCTCAAAATTCTTTACTTTGCTTGGAGCAGATAGTTACCAGTCCAGCTTGGAAATTGAAACCGCGGCTTTGAAACCTGCAACAACTGAAATTGAACACATGGATCGGGATTTTCATTTTGACAAACCTAAAAGAGAAAAGAAAACAGAACTAGGGCCTCCCTTTTATTTTATCTATGCTGTTCTCTCATTTTAATCTACACTTTTCATTCATTCAAACTAGCCCGTATTGACACAAAAACGTACGGGTGACTTATGAGGTGGAAAGGGGAAACGAAATAACTTCAAGAAATTTGCCGTTTGAAATTTGACTGTGAAAAAAAGACAGTCAACACAGTCTTTCAAATGAACTTAAGATCACAAAAGCTCGTGCTTTTCGAGTAGAATGAACTAGGCACATTGCTGTAATTCCTTCTTCCTCATCTCTCTCTCTCTCTCTCTCTCTCTCTCTCTCTCTCTCTCTCTCTGTCTCTGTCTCTCTCTCCCCCCCTCTCTCTCTCTCTCTCTCTCTCTCTCTCTCTCTCTCTCTCTCTCTCTCTCTCTCTCTTCATGACTGAAGCCCAGCAGCTATGGTAAAGCGTGACCTCTCAGCGGTATGTTTGATAGGAGGCACTCCCTGGACCTACACCGTAAAGTTTGCACTCGTTTGCTGCGTTCTTGTGCACCGAAATCGAGTTTGAAACAGCCAGTACCCCCTTTTTTTTTATCATGTCGAGCCTAATCAAAGCAAACACTGCTTGTTTGAGTTTATTTACAAACAAACATTCTCCATAATAAAATAGTGTATAGGTATCGTATCGAGCCGGATCGACTATAAAGGAGAAAATGCTTATACAAACCTAAGGGTCTACAACAAACGGGGAGGGGGGGGGGAAAGGGGGGGGGGGGTCGTGACTGAGATACACTTCTCTGATGACATTCATCATTGTCATCATAATGGTAATTATCGTCATCATCGTCATCATCAGCACCAGCATTATCACCACCTACCCCACCTTCACCACCACCATCATCCAGCTGTTGTAAATCTTTGGAGTGGCGTAATCGATGCTTATAAGGATCAGAGGACCTCACAGCGCCTGATATCGGTCATGGGCGACACGGTAGAGGCATTGTAACCAGTTCAGCCTTTTATGTCATCCAGTCAGCAGTTCTCGTCCAGTCTGCTCTTAGGATGCACACTTTTCGCTGTGCCTACAAAGAAGAATGTGCCTGTAGGCTTATGGTGTCTTCTGTGCTCGTACCAGGCCAGCCCATGACGTGTGACAGACAGCAGATGATAAAGGACCTTCAGCTGGGTTCGTTTGTCACGTAGCCAGGCACAGCAGTGGGCACACAAGCTTTCAAGTCAGCAAGGCACTACGCAGGCATGTGTGAGTGTATGTGCATGTGAAGTGGTGTGTGTGTATGTGTTTGTGTGTGTGTGTGTGAGTTTATATACAGAGGGATTAGACCGAGAGATGCAGAAGAGATAAGTTTTAAAATACAGAGGGGGAGAGGTGCTGATACTCCTTCTTGGCAAGAGAGAGAGAGAGGGGGGAGTGTGTGTGTGTGTGTGTGTGTGTGTGTGTGTGTGTGTGTGTGGTGTGAGAGAGAGAGAGAGAGAGAGAGAGAGAGAGAGAGAGAGAGAGAGAGAGAGAGAGAGAGAGAGAGAGAGCGAGTAACGAAATGTTTAGTTGTTGTTGTTGATTGTTTGTTCGTTATACCGTTTCAGACAAGGGGGTCTGTAGGGCATTGTGAAAATGGCGCACTGCATGTGTACATAATTATAAACATGCATATATGCAGAGAGACAGACAGACAGACAGACAGAGAGAGAGAGAGGGTGGGAGAAGGGAGGTAGTGGGGGGGGGGGGGGGGGGAGTGAAAATACGTACGTGTTCTTGGGTAGTTGCAAGCTCATCATGTTTGTCCACGATGCTACTTCGAACTGGAGCCCAGTGCTGTCTTCACACCATCAGACACGGAGCAGGCGTTGGGTGGAGGCAGAATGTGGGGGAGACAGTGTCACGAGTTTGTCACGAGGCCTACGACGTTTGACCCATCTAGGGTGGCGGAATTATTCATTTGTTTATTGTCGTTGCTGTTGTCGTGTATCCGTCCTCAAGTGTGTACGCGTGATATTGAACTTTTAGCAGTGTCACTGCGACCGAAATACCTGCCACGCGAGTTTGGACAGCTCTTCATGATGTTGTTTACGTGCCACCCTCCGCAAATACTGCACGTGCAGCCGCAGAAATCACGGACTGTGTTCACGCTCTGCAGGCTATTTCACTGACGCACCGTGCTTTATCCTCGGAGATTTTAATGACTGTGACCTAAACTCAAACCTGCCTTCTTTTAAACAATATGTGTCATGTTTTACAAGAAAGGATAAAGTACTTGATTTATGTTACTGTAATATACCATCTGCATACAGGTCTGTCTGCTCCCCCTGTTGGTCAGTCTGATCACAATGCCATTCATCTCTTGCCAGCTTACAGACCAAAAGTGAAAACACAACCTGTCACTAAAAGCAAGTGCAGTGTTGGACACAAGAAAGTATTGATGAATTACAGGCTTGTTTTGAATGTACAGATTGGAATTTGTTTTTAAATTCTAGTTCTGACTTTTAACGAAGCCACGTGATGTTATTCCAACTACATTTCTTTCTGTGAACACATGATTGTACCTACTAAAACTATCAAAATATTTCCCAACAACAAACCTTGGGGTTACAAAATCTCTGAAAGTAACTCTAAATGAGAAAAAAATAGCTTTTCAATCAGGCAATAAAAGTGATCGTAAGGTTGTACAAAAGAAACTGCAAACAGAGATTGAAGAATCAAAGAGAGCTTACAAGAGAAAAGTAGAAAACATGTTCCAGACTGGAAATATGCGAGATGCATGGAAAGGAATAAAGGTTTTATCAGGTTCAGAAAATACTCAAATCAAGATATTAGTAACAAAAAAACAGCTAAAGAACAGAAGCAATTTGCAGAAAGGCTAAACGATTTTTACTGTAGATTGATGATAAAGATTTTAGTAGAGAATTAAAGGAAGTGAAGGAAGAACTCCAAAGCAATGTTAAAAAGACGTTGATGAAAGTGATTCTGTTGTGATTGAGGAAAATGATGTTCAGTCTTTTTTCAAACGTTTAAAGTGAGAAAGGCAATGGGCCCAGATAATATCTGTGGAAAATTGTTGAAGGTGTGTGCTTCTCAGCTCTCCTATGCTTACAGTCGTTTGTTTACCTGGTCACTAAGAGAATGTATCATTCCTGTTTTATGGAAAAATGCCACTGTATGTCCTGTTCCCAAGAAACGCAACCCAAGCTGTTTAAATGATTACCGACCAGTTGCCCTCACATCTGTTGCAATGAAATGTCTTGAGCGAATTGTCCTCTGTTCTGTTTTAAAAGATACCACGCAGTACCAAGACCCGTTTCAGTTCGCATACAAACAGAACAGATCAACAGATGATGCCACACTCACACTTCTCCATCATGCGTTTTCACACCTCGAAAACCTGCCTCCTTTGTACGCATTCTTTACATTGATTTCTCATCAGCATTCAACACCATACAACCACATCTGATGGCAAGAAACTCATTAACATGAATGTGTGTAACAAGCTCATTCTTGGGATAATAGATTTTCTAACAAAGAGGACACAGTCTGTTCGATATCAGAGTGTTGTTTCGTCTTCCAGAGTCATTTCAACTGGCGCACCTCAGGGTACTGTTTTATCTCCAGTGCTTTTTACTCTGTACACAAATGATTGTTCAGGAAGTGATTCAACTTTGTACATTAAATACTCAGATGATCAGCACTTGAGGATCTTTCCAACTCTGACTCTGTTTACTTCAAGGAGGTTCAAAGATTTGTTGACTGGTGCGATCACAACTATCTTGATCTGAATGTAACAAAAACGAAAGAAATGTTGATTGATTTTAGAAAGAATCCAAAAGTTGTACCACCGCTTTTTATCAAAGGTGCTGAAGTAGAACGTGTTGAATCATACAAATATTTAGGAACTTTTATAGATAATAAGCTGAATTTTAAATCCCATGTTGATTATGTCCACAAAAATGTCAAACCAGATTATATTGTCTTCGCAAGCTGCGATCATTTCATGTGAATACTGACATTCTTCGGACATTTTATTCATGCTTCTTGGAATCTGTTTTTAACTTTCTCATTTATGTGTTGGTATGGTGGGCTGACTGTGAAGAGTAGGAATGTGCTTGAGAAAGTGGTGAACGTGGGAGGAAAAATTGTTGGTGGGAGACAAAAAAGTCTGAGTGAGCTGTACAAATGCCGTGTTGTCTGTAAAGCGAAGAAGATGCGTGTGACCAGACCCACGTTCTTGCAAGTCAGTATGACCTTCTTCAGTCAGGACGAAGATATCGGTCAGTTAAATGCAGAAGTGTCAGATTTAAACAGAGTTTTATTCCCTGTCCATTGATTTTCTTAACAGAGGTGATGTTTAATTGCTTTTTAGCTATGGATTATTGTTACATTTTGTTTTATAAAGATACATAATTTAAGCTCAGATTGAGCATACTGTTGCATTTAGATAACAAATAGTTGTGTTCTTTTAGTTTAAAATCTCATCTTAGAATTTATTGTCAAATGCGTTGTAGGAATGCAATTTTATACAGTAATATTCTTATATTATTTTAGTCACCTTGAAATCCAAATTCTTTTATATGAAATGTATGCCATATGTGACAAATGGGTGATGTGACAAAAATCATTGTTTATTTGCTGTGAATGTGTATGACCACAAACTAATTTCTCGAAAAGAGATAATAAAGTTTACTTGACTTGACTTGACTTGACTAATGTGGCTTGTGGTGCGGTTGCACCTTGGTGTAGTTTAGTTCAACTTCGGTTTGCTTTCTCTCTCTCTCTCTCTTATTCCACTGCCCGTGCTATTCATCCTGTAGGTTCACGGGTGGCTGGTACCTTTCTCTCGAACTTGCTGTCTATCGGCCTCTCGCCTGTCTTTTTACCTGTCGCACGTGCTTTCATTTCTTTTAGTTTGAAGTATGCTCACTCTGTGACGCAGCATGGCATGTTGGCCGCCATCGCTGAGGGAGGTTAGCTCTTCACTCGAGCGGAAGATGTCTTGGGAGCGCCTGCTCCGGTCTTGGTTCTTCACCGTATCATCGAAGGTACAGTCGGTATCTTCAATTCCTACAGTCGGCCTGTAGGAGAGGGACATCACTTCTTCTTTTTCCGCACCTGTGCCTCTGTCCTCTCGACTGGACAGAGGGCAGAGAGAGTCGTTGACCCGCCTCTTCTGGGTCACCCACGGGTAGCTGGTAAGCATCAGTTTCGTGGTTTGTTTGTTTTGGTTTGTTGTTATTAGCCGGTTTAGTCTTCTCTTTTGCGCAATTTTCTTTTGTTTTCGAAATTGTAAGAGAAATATTGTGTGAGACCTTTTCTCTGGTTAATTCAATCTTTAACCTGGCCATTCTAAATTATTTCCAAAATTCTTTCTCCTGTTTATGCATCGGGTGATGCGGTAGTCGGTGGGGATGGAGAGAACCTGGTGATTCAGGGTTGGAACTTGCTTGGTCTCGCTCGTCCGCCCCTGTCACATTCGCCGGACTCTTATCCTTCGGCCACCGTCTGTTTGTGTGTGCAAGGAGAACGAGTTTTATGTTCGCGAGCGTGCGTACGCATGATTTGTCGTTTGGATGCGTGGTTGGAGATTTGTGTTATTTTGAAATGTGGCTATAAAATGTGACAATTATGCCATTGAATTATTATTTGCAAATGTGGTGGCAGGTATAAAGCGATGGTCGCTGTGTTGGTTATTTCCTAAGAAAGGTGAATGTTAAATGTGAGTGAGAGAAGGGTGAAGATAATTCATATTTGTTTTATAACCTGTTGATTTAATGCAGTCTTTTACCTGCATCGTGTGAGAAGACCCTAGTGAACATTCCTGGTTCGATGGGTTTACTGTGTGCGTTTAGTAGACTTCCCCTCGCCCATCATGCGAGTGGCTGTTAAGATTTGACAGCATGGGTCAGACTGTACTGACGGCGGGGTTCCAGTACCCTTCTTCCTTCCTCCTTCCTTCTTCCTTCCCTCCCTTTCTCCTCTCCTCCCAGCTACGTTTCCCCCCCCCCCCCCCTTTCGGGGGCTTCACCCGGAGCACGGACTGGATGGTGCCACGTGCTGGTTGAGGCCACGCTCTGGCTGAGACCACGGACTGGATGGTGCCACGTGCTGGTTGAGGCCACGCTCTGGCTGAGACTACGGACTGGATGGTGCCACGTGCTGGTTGAGGCCACGCTCTGGCTGAGACCACGGACTGGATGGTGCCACGTGCTGGTTGAGGCCACGCTCTGGCTGAGACCACGGACTGGATGGTGCCACGCGCTGGTCGAGGCCACGCCCTGGTCGGGACCGCGGACTGGTAGAGGAGCCCGCCGTCTTGACTGGCCGGCCCTGACCCCCGTCCAGGACCTCCAGTAACAGCGCCACGTTTCCCCCCCCCCCCCCCCCCTCTCCGGGACGCGCTCTTCACTGCCTGTTTTGTGAGTCGAGGGTGTCGCCTTTGAGCGACTCCCTGCGAGAACCGACCCGATTCGGAGCACCTAGTGCGACAGGGTGCTCCCAGTAGACTTGACAGAGGCAGGGGTGTGGAGGCACTCCATGGTGTTAGAAGGGATCGATGCTGGAAATGTTTCTTTATAATTGTGTATATGTCATATGTGCTGGAATGCTGTAATTGTGATTGTGTACGTCGTATGGTGAAATGTTTATTTATAATCGTGCATGTTGTGTGTGTTGGAGTGCTTGATTGTGATTGTGCATGTTGTGTGCGTTGGAGTGCTTGATTGTGATTGTGCATGTTGTGTGTGTTGGAATGCTTATTTTGCTGGTGTGAATAAATGGGGTGTTGTATCGTAATCTTTCTCGTGTGGGCTCTTGCGAGGCGTGCGAGGTCAGCCATTCCCTTCACTCCCATCTAGACCGATCCTGTCAGGGCAGACCTCCAGGGGTCGGTCGTGACAGACAGTATATACTGATCATCTGCAATGAGGATTCTGCATTAGCAAGTTTTACTTTCCATCAGCTTGTACATCGTGTCATGAGAATATACTTTTTTAATCTCTCTCTCTCTCTCTCTCTCTCTCTCTCTCTCTCTCTCTCTCTCTCTCTCTCTCCCGCGCGCGCGCGCGTGTGTGTGTGTGCGCGCGCGCGTGCGTTCGTTCGTGCGTGCGTGCGTGCGTGCATGTGTGTGTGTGTGTGTGTGTGTGTGTGTGTGTGTGATCTTTGGGAATCGATTTGTGTTTCGATTTCCCGCTTTTTACAGCAGGTACTTTTGGCCAGCGCATTTTCTGTTACACGTTTTCAGCCTTGCAAGGGCGTCGTGGTCGACTGGACATAGACTGATGGCCACGTGCAAAACGCATCGGCCCGAGAAGCGACAGTACCAAGTCTGGTTCAAAACTCTCACGGGGTTGATGTTTTTCTCTCTCCTGCTCACTCTTATTCCGTAGCTAAAGTGGTCCGACAGCTAGTTTTGAGATGAGAAATTCAATCGAGGTCGCTTGTGCTGCGTCCGCTATATAGCGCACGTGAAATACCCCCACGACAACAAGGAACTTGTCCTTGGCGCGAATTCTGTAGAAAAATCATTTGAATTGTGTTTATGCAGTCACTGAAAAAAAATTGGGAGGAAACTCACATTTGAGTATTAATTATGAAGTCATAAAACAGCGGGTAGGAAATTCCACTTGGATAATGCTTTTGCATTCATGATGTAAACAATCATTAAGAAAATCCACATGGAGAAATGTTTATGCTGCTATGACCAAACACACACACACACACACACACACACACACAACATACACACACACCGCGCAATACAATACGATACAATGCAAACAAAACAACACAATGAAATACAAAAACAGCGCAGAGCAGTTGAGTGCAGTACAGCACAATAGAGCACAGTTCAGTACATTGCATTACAGTGCGGCTCAGTAGAGAA
>CM031610.1:53328707-53331207 GCA_018398815.1 Conus ventricosus | reverse complement strand
TGGTACTATTGATGTCTCAGATGTCGGTTCTCTTTCAGAAGGATGCTAGCGTCACTCGTCTTAGAGATTTATTTGCTTTGAACTGCCAGGGATATTCTGAGCTTTTTTTTTTTTTCTCCCTCTGTCTCTGTTCAATGACATCGAATTTCACTTACCCGCTTCACGGCGCTTAGACATAGACAGTTTAGTATGTGCGGTATTACAAATCGTTTCAAGTTTTTGAAATAAATATCTATTAGTTTCATCATGTCTCTGTCCCATGCCCTCTCAGCCGTCTATGGCAGTTATGAGGGACCCCGCACCGAAGAAGACCCTGCACGGTTGTTACTAGTTCGTCCATTTTTGCGGTGTTGTGGTACATGCAGGATAAGGGGTAACACTTCCACTGACGATAGTGACTGGTAACACTGCCGGTGAAGTCTTCCATGGACGACAGTGAGTGGTAACACTACCGGTGAAGTCTTCCATGGACGACAGTGATTGGTAACATTACCCGTCAGATCTTCTATTGACAGCGAGCGGTAACACTACCCGGTAAGTCTTCCACTGACGACGTGAGTGGTAACACTACCCGTTAAGTCTTCCACTGACGACCGTGAGTGGTAACACTACCCGTTAAGTCTTCCACGAACGACCGTGAGTGGTAACACTACCCGTTGAGTCTTCCACGAACGACCGTGAGTGGTAACACTACCCGTTAAGTCTTCCACTGACGACCGTGAGTGGTAACATTACCCCTTGAGTCTTCCACTGACGACCGTGAGTGGTAACATTACCCGTCGAGTTTTCCACGAACGACCGTGAGTGGTAACACTACCTCTTAAGTCTTCCATTGACAGCGAGTGGTAACGCTACCCGTTAAGCCTTCCATGGACGACAGTGAGTGGTAATACTACCGTTAAGTCTTCCGTTGACAGTGATTGGTGTAACACTTACCCGTTAAGTCTTCCATGGACAGTGAGTGGTAACACTATCCGTTAAGTCTTCCATTGACAGTGAGTGGTAACGCTACCCGTTAAGTCTTTCATGGACGACAGTGACTGGTAACACTATCCTTTAAGTCTTCCACGGACGACAGTGAGTGGTAACACTACCCGTTAAGTCTTCCGTTAAGTGTTCCATTGACAGCGACTGGTAACACTACCCGTTAAGTCTTCCATTGACGACATTGTGGTAACACTACCCGTTAAGTCTTCCACGGACGACAGTGAATGGTAACACTTCCCGTTAAGTCTTCCCGTGACAGTGAGTGGTAGCACTACCCGTTAAGTCTTCCATTGACCACAGTGAGTGGTAACACTACCCGTTAAGACTTCCACGGACGACAGTGAGTGGTAGCACTACCTGATCAGTCTTCCATTGACAGTGAGTGGCAACGCTACATGATCAGTCTTCCATTGACAGTGAGTGGCAACACTACCCGTTAAGTCTTCCATTGACAGTGAGTAGTAACACTACATGATCAGTCTTCCACTGACAGTGAGTGATAACACTACCTGATTAGTCTTCCATTTACAGTCAGTGGTAACACTACCTGATTAGTCTTCCATTGACAGTGAGTGGTAACACTACCTGATCAGTCTTCCACTGACGACAGTGAGTGGTAACACTACCTGATTAGTCTTCCATTGACAATGAATGGTAACACTACCTGTTAAGTCTTCCACTGACGACAGTGAGTGGTAACACTACCTGATCAGTCTTCCATTGACAGTGAGTGGTAACACTACATGATCAGTCTTCCATTGACAGTGAGTGGCAACACTACCCGTTAAGTCTTCCATTGACAGTGAGTGGTAACACTACCCGATCAGTCTTCCACTGACAGTGAGTGATAACACTACCTGATTAGTCTTCCATTTACAGTCAGTGGTAACACTACCTGATTAGTCTTCCATTGACAATGAGTGGTAACACTACCTGATCACTCTTCCATTGACAGTGAGTGGTAACACTACCCGTTAAGTCTTCCACTGACGACAGTGAGTGGTAACACTACCTGATTAGTCTTCCATTGACAATGAATGGTAACACTACCGTTAGGTCTTCCACTGACGACAGTGAGTGGTAACACTACCTGATCAGTCTTCCATTGATAGTGAGTGGTAACACTACCTGATCAGTCTTCCATTGACAGTGAGTGGTAACACTACCTGATCGGTCTTCCACTGACAGTGTGTGGTAACACTACCTGTTAAGTCTTCCATTGACGACAGTGAGTGGTAACACTACCCGATCAGTCTTCCATTGACAGTTAGTGGTAACATTACCTGATCAGTCTTCCATTGACAGTGAGTGGTAACACTGCCTGTGAAGTCTTCCACTGACGAGAGTGGCTGGTAACACTACCTGATAAGTCTTCTATTGACAGTGAGTGGTAACACTACCTGATGAGTCTTCCATTGACAGTGAGTGGTAACACTGCCCGTGAAGTCTTCCACTGACGACAGTGACTGGTAACACTACCTGATAAGTCTTCCATTGACTGTGAGTGGTAACA
>CM031610.1:53318707-53323707 GCA_018398815.1 Conus ventricosus | reverse complement strand
GAGAGATCAGTATATTTAAAATGCCTAAAACAATTTTTTAAGTGCTCAACCCCTTGGGGAGCAACATTAGATAAAACAAGTTAAAAGAGGAATCTTAAAACCATCTACAAATTTGTTTCAAGCGTGTTGCGCTGTCATCAGGATGGTCCCCGGTCTGCCCACCGCCGATGTTATATAGCGTGTGGGCTCCCGTTTGCGGTTGTTTGCACGTGCGGGTTGGCTGCACGTGTTTTTGGGGGGCTTTCAGGTTTTTGTTTTGGGTGTGTTCACTAACAACGATTTTCCATTTATGCCTGCAGTTGTTTACTATTTCTGTTTGGGTGTTTAAAGTTGCTAAGTGTGGTTTGCATAGTATCAACCATTTTTCAGTTAAACATAGGTTGCACCTTTTTGAAACATTGCTGTATGGTGATGCTCTTTTTATGATTTTCCAGGATATATTGTAGTTTGTTTTTGCGTCTTTAAGTTTCCAGATATATTTGCTCAGTTCTGTTTGGTTTTATATTTTTCTTTATTAAATGACTGTTTGTGGTTTGCATATCTGGTTTTGAAGTGGTTTTCAGTGATCCCTATGTATGTTTCTTTTTCATTTTCTGATGTCACAGTAGCCTGGTATACAATGTTGTTGTGAAGACATTTATTGTTTAGTGGGCACTGCTCCTTTCTGTGCAATTGCAAGATTTCCTTTCTTCACCCTTCTTTGCTGTGTTGATTTTCATTTTGTTGGATGCGTCAATTAGGTTTTTGAGGTTGGGCATACATGAGTACGATAGTTTGACAGTGTTTTTGTTAAATATTTTGGACAGTTTGTGTTCTTTTGGAAATGAAGTTGTTAGGATTTTGAAGAATTCTTTCCCTATGTTTGTTTTGAGTTTCCCGTCGTATGGGGGGTTATACCATATGATTTTTCTTTTCCTATTTTTCTTGCTTTTATTTGTGTTGTTGTCTGGGTTGTATTGTAATTTGTAATTGTATCCACTTGTTTGTAGTGCCTCCTGGTATTCTACTGCTGCATTGTTGAACACTCTCTCACTGCATGACAGGTTTGATAGTCTCTTGTTAATGCCATGGGGTATGGTCTTTAATATAGATGGTGGATGGTTACTTTTGGTGTGTACATAAAGAGGTGTATCGTTGGGTTTCTTGTATGGTTTATATATGTGATTGTTGAGATCCAGTGTTATGTCTAAGTAGTTCACTACCTTTTTGTTGCTTCAATGGTAATCTTTAAGTTGTGGTTTTGGAAGATTTTGCATAGTACTTTCTTCTTGTTTTCGATGGTTCTTGGATTGTTGGTCAGTGCAGCAAGGCCATCGTCTCTGTATAGTCCGACTTGTTTTCCGAGTTTTTTCTTGATGTTGGACAGCATGAAAAGTCCGACCAGTTCACATGTTTCTGCACCATCATATGATCCATGGTTACGTCGAATGTTGAGTTTCTGTGGTTTTCCTGATCCAGGTTTCATTTTTGCTGTGTAGTAATGTTTTCTTGGTGTGGAGAATGATTTCCATTTCTGACCCTGTTATGTCTGTGTGGTTACTGGCAAACTTCAGGGCTTTGGTGAGTAGTTCCTCATCTATAGATGGGTAAAAGTCTACTATGTCAAATGTGATGAATACTGTATTACTTTGTTTATTGAGTTTTTTGAACCATTGGATAACTTCGTAGTGTTCTTCCAGAGGTTGTATTCAGAGTTTGATTTTACGTTCTTTATTATTTTTTCCAGAATTTTCTTGCTTATTTTGCCTAATTCAGATTTGGATGGGTTTATTAGTCTACATGTTGGATTGTTATGAAAATTGGGCTTGTGGTCTTTGAGTGTTATGAAAGCTTCTTTTGTTGCTGTCGCTTCTATCCTGTCACTTAGGTCTATGCGCTCTGCAAGTTCTTTTTCTTTAGTGCGGATACTGTCATGTATATTTTTGTCGGCTTTTTTGTAGTTTTTCTGGATGTTTTTGTCAAGGAGTTGAGAGTAATCTTTTGGATCCATTTTGTAATAATTGCTAGTTTTATCAGCCTTCACAAATATTTTTTTTGTCATTTTGTACTTGTTTTATTTGTTTTTTTAGTGTTGTTTGGAAACCGTTGTTAGATTTTTTGAATTCAATATTGGTTATCATTCTTTTCATTTGATCTTCAAAGGGTTTCATTTCGTCTATGGCTGGTGGTGATCGCCATGATTTGAAATCGTAGGTGTTTTTGTCCCTTTTTTTTGCATTTGGGTTCAGAAAAAAGAATGCTTTCCATCTCATATTATGTACAAACTTTTCTGTTTGTTCTATTATTTTTTTATATATGATTGCGGATTTGAAAACGGTATATTTTTTGTTGACTGCCTAAAATTGGTTTCCTCCATTTTAAAATCCTTCAGGCCACAGTGCTCAACGTGAGGAGCGATTAAGATCAGTATATTAAAATGCCCTAAAACAATTTTTTAAGTGCTCAACCCCTTGGGGAGCAACATTAGATAAACAAGTTAAAAGAGGAATCTTAAAACCATCTACAAATTTGTTTCAAGCGTGTTGCGCTGTCATCAGGATGGTCCCGGTCTGCCCACCGCCGATGTTTTTAGCGTGTGGGCTCCCGTTTGCGGTTGTTTGCACGTGCGGGTTGGCTGCACGTGTTTTGGGGGGGCTTTCAGGTTTTTGTTTTGGGTGTGTTCACTAACAACGATTTCCATTTATGCCTGCAGTTGTGTTACTATTTCTGTTTTGGTGTTTAAAGTTGCTAAGTGTGGTTTGCATAGTATCAACCATTTTTCAGTTAAACATAGGTTGCACCTTTTTGAAACATTGCTGTATGGTGATGCTCTTTTTATGATTTTCCAGGATATATTGTAGTTTGTTTTTGCGTCTTTAAGTTTCCAGATATATTTGCTCAGTTCTGTTTGGTTTTTATATTTTTCTTTATTAAATGGGAAAGAATTCTTCAAAATCCTAACAACTTCATTTCCAAAAGAACACAAACTGTCCAAAATATTTAACAAAAACACTGTCAAACTATCGTACTCATGTATGCCCAACCTCAAAAACCTAATTGACGCATCCAACAAAATGAAAATCAACACAGCAAAGAAGGGTGAAGAAAGGAAATCTTGCAATTGCACCAGAAAGGAGCAGTGCCCACTAAACAATAAATGTCTTCACAACAACATTGTATACCAGGCTACTGTGACATCAGAAAATGAAAAAGAAACAAACATAGGGATCACTGAAAACCACTTCAAAACCAGATATGGAAACCACAAAACAGTCATTTAATTTAGAAAAATATAAAAACCAAACAGAACTGAGCAAATATATCTGGAAACTTAAAGACGCAAAAACAAACTACAATATATCCTGGGAAAATCATAAAAAGAGCATCACCATACAGCAATGTTTCAAAAAGGTGCAACCTATGTTTAACTGAAAAATGGTTGATACTATGCAAACCACACTTAGCAACTTTAAACACCAAACAGAAATAGTAAACAACTGCAGGCATAAATGGAAATCGTTGTTAGTGAACACACCCAAAACAAAAACCTGAAAGCCCCCCAAAAAACACGTGCAGCCAACCCGCACGTGCAAACAACCGCAAAACGGGAGCCCACACGCAAAATAACATCGGCGGTGGGCAGACCGGGGACCATCCTGATGACAGCGCAACACGCTTGAAACAAATTTGTAGATGGTTTTAAGATTCCTCTTTAACTTGTTTTATCTAATGTTGCTCCCCAAGGGGTTGAGCACTTAAAAAATTGTTTTAGGCATTTTAAATTACTGATCTTAATCGCTCCTCACGTTGAGCACTGTGGCCTGAAGGATTTTAAAATGGAGGAAACCAATTTTAGGCAGTCAACAAAAAATATACCGTTTTCAAATCCGCAATCATATATAAAAAAATTAATAGAACAAACAGAAAAGTTTGTACATAATATGAGATGGAAAGCATTCTTTTTTCTGAACCCAAATGCAAAAAAAGAGGACAAAAACACCTACGATTTCAAATCATGGCGATCACCACCAGCCATAGACGAAATGAAACCCTTTGAAGATCAAATGAAAAGAATGATAACCAATATTGAATTCAAAAAACCTAACACGGTTTCCAAACAACACTAAAAAAACAAATAAAAACAAGTACAAAATGACAAAAAAATATTTGTGAAGGCTGATAAAACTAGCAATTATTACAAAATGGATCCAAAAGATTACTCTCAACTCCTTGACAAAACATCCAGAAAAACTACAAAAAAGCCGACAAAAATATACATGACAGTATCCGCACTAAAGAAAAAAAAACTTGCAGAGCGCAATAGACCTAAGTGACAGATAGAAGCGACAGCAACAAAAGAAGCTTTCATAACACTCAAAGACCACAAGCCCAATTTTCATAACAATCCAACATGTAGACTAATAAAACCCATCCAAATCTGAATTAGGCAAAAATAAGCAAGAAAATTCTGGAAAAAAAATAATAAAGAACGTAAAATCAAACTCTGAATACAACCTCTGGAAGAACACATACGAAGTTATCCAATGGTTCAAAAAACTCAATAAACAAAGTAATACAGTATTCATCACATTTGACATAGTAGAACTTTTACCCATCTATAGATGAGGAACTACTCACCAAAGCCTGAAGTTTGCCAGTAACCACACAGACATAACAGGGTCAGAAATGGAAATCATTCTCCACACCAAGAAAACAATACTACACAGCAAAAATGAAACCTGGATCAGGAAAACCAACAGAAACTCAACATTCGACGTAACCATGGGATCATATGATGGTGCATAAACATGTGAACTGGTCGGACTTTTCATGCTGTCCAAACATCAAGAAAAAACTCGGAAAAACAAGTCGGACTATACAGAGACGATGGCCTTGCTGCACTGACCAACAATCCAAGAACCATCGAAAACAGAAGAAAGTACTATGCAAAATCTTCCAAAACCACAACTTAAAGATTACCATTGAAGCAACAAAAAGGTAGGAACTACTTAGACATAACA
>CM031610.1:53283707-53288707 GCA_018398815.1 Conus ventricosus | reverse complement strand
GTGTGTGTGTGTGTGTGTGTGTGTGTGTGTGTGTGTGTGTGACGTTTATTAATCGACAAAAAAGACTGACCTAGAATACTTTTTTTTCTCTATATTTTAAGAAAAGGTTCTTCAGAACTGGGTCACTAATGTCTGAGTAGCGCGCGCGCGCGTGTGTGTGCGCGGCGTTTTTTTTAATGATTGACAGAAAGATTCATCTGGAATATGATTTTTTCCATATATTGTTGAAAAGATTCTTAAAACCTGGGTCACTGTGTGTGTGTGTGTGTATGTGTGTGTGTGATGTGTGATGACGAAATAGTTTCGTGGCGTGAGGAGAGGTAGTTCATTAACATTGATGTATTCCTGAGGCACGACAGGCTGCGTGCAGAGAGGCAGGGCTGCAGCTGTCCACGGTGAGGTGGGGAGAAAGGGGAGATGGTAATTAATGGAAGAGGTCAGCAGGAATGACGGCCATCGCAGCCACCAGTAGCACCACTCTAACACTACTGTCACGTGTATCTTCTGATTTCTCTGAGATAGACATTTCGCTACTAGTCCTGAGTCTTGGATGATCAGTTTCTGTGGACTGTTATTGGTATGAAATTTCTACAGAAATATACCCTTGTAGTTTATTTCCTTTTCTGCCTGGCGTCATTTTTTTCCTTTAGATCTGACCGATTTAGAGATTTCTCCTGTGTTGTAATCGCTGTACATGCAGACGTCTTTATCCATTTAAGGGATCTGTTGATGAAGTGTGTGTGTGTGTGTGTGTGTGTGTGTGTGTGTGTGTGTGTTTTCTCGCCGACAGGGAAAGTTAAAAATCACAGTTTTGCATGTAGTTGATGGGGGACATAAATGGTGTGGGATAGGGGGAAGGGGAATTTCAGAGACTACCGTGAAAGAACATGTCCCTAACAGCTTTCGCTATGAGGACGGAAAACTCAACCTATACGGGAAGGGAAGGAGATATATCCCTACAAAACTGGGTACTTTACTTACTAAGCTCGAGTATTTGTGAGAGATCGAAGAGAGAAGGAAGATGCGGTGGCGGAATAATTCAATTCATTTCATGAAATGGGAACCAAGATAGACAACACCTGTTACCTTTTTACTAAGCTGTTAACAGTGTGTGTGTTGGAGGAGTGGGCCGGGTTCTGTTAAAAAGAAAACTTCAATGAAAGAATTGCGATGGATGAAAGCTTTGAGGTGCATGAATAGAACACGAATGGCATGTCATATGAAATAGAAGAGCAAAGAGAAACACACACACACACACACACACACACAGTTGAGCGCTAAATTTCCACTCATCAGAAGACGTTACTATTTCACAGTACACTAGGAGGGGTAGGGGGAGGTGGGGGAGAGACCAGTACATAACTGGAAAACACTTTCATTCTGACCTCTAGCTCCTATTACTGCGTATCCTGTTTCCATCATGATAACATGATCGATGTGGATTGTACACGGAAAGAAACGGAATCATAGAGCGTGTTGTCTACACTTTCTCTCCACCAATGTCTGTCTTCATTTAGACAGCCACATGAATGCATCAGGCCACGCGATTCGCTGAATACCGTCCACTTCCTGCCGATTGGTCGCAGCTGGTAGGCTCGTTCATCTGCTGGGTGGTTCACCTGTCTCTGGGCGCAGTGACATAGACGCTTTCACGCCTGTGCACTCGTATATCAACAACAATGACCTCCCCCCCCCATCCGGCCTCCCACCCCCATAGGCCTACGGAACCTCCACCCACACCCTAAACCCCCTTCCCGCCCCTCCCCCTCCCCCCCCCCCCCCCCCCCCCCCCCCCCCCTCCAAACTCAACGTCTCCCCCAGCCTTCAAGTCAAACAAAGACGAAGGTCTTCGTCACTGACTTGGAACACGACACCGCTCCGTTGAGCGCATGTATAATGAGATAAACCGTGCAAATCTTGCCACGTTACGCTAGTGACTTCTTTTCTTCGTTGGTCAACAGGCACACGCGTACACGCGTACAGACGTGCGCGTACGTGCGTGGACGCGCGCGTGCATGCTTGTATAGATCTCAACACACAGTCGCACATGCATACTGAGGTGCAATGCAGTCCAGAAAGGACTGTTGAGTTGTCGGTTAGATAATACTGAAGATGAAGATGAGATTCACCTACCGTGTTGTGTACACAGCACACTGGCATTCAAGATGTCACAAAACGCTTTTATGTACAGTGGCACACTATGTAAGCTTACCTGCTACTTTCATGAATGCGGTGTAGCCCTCTCCCGCCGACCCCCCCCCCCCCCACCTCCCAGCCCCCCCCCCCACACACACACACTCCCAGCCCCCCCCCCCCCCCCCCCCACACACACACACACACACAATCAAGCACAAGTGTGCAGACACAGAAGGATGAATGTCAGCAGCAAGTGTGTGTGTGTGTATGTGTGTGTACGGGCGCGTTCGCTGGCACGTCTATGTGTATGTGCGAGCATGTGTGTGTGTGTGTGTGTGTGTGGTGTGTGTGTGGTGTATGTATATGCGTGTGTGCGCGCGTGTGTGTGTGTGTGTGGTGTATGTGCGCGCGCGCGCGCGTGTGTGTGTGTGCTTTCACACTCGCCCTTCACACCCACGGCTCCTTCCCTGTACACACTTGCCGGGGCACGCTGGGGTCTGTCTGATCATACTGTCGACATGGAGCAGGCGTCACGCTCGAACAAGCTGACTCCAGCAACGCCGACATCCATAATGGGCCATGACAGCAGCACAATGAAGACCCGCCCACGACACCCCTTGCTCTGACAGCTGAGGAAGGAGAACATCGTGAAAAGACTGTCTGCTTTGACTACCTTTTGACATGGAAAAAAAAGAATGGACTATGTTGTGGTGTATAACTTCATCGCCACAGCAAATTTTCAATATGAAAAGGACTGAAAGAGAGAGAGAGAGAGAGAGAGAGAGAGAACACTGAACATTTAATGTCATTAGCTATACAGCCTTGATGACATGGGGGTGTAAAGCAAAAAGGAAATAACGTACACAGTAAATTCACAGCAAACATGAATTAAAACAATGTTACTATTCCAAGCACTATAAGCCACTATATACTAACCATCCAGAATAATGCACCTTCAGGAATTCGTAATGCATTGATAATCAAAACTAAAATGTCTTGACGTCTCCTTTAAACTTCGTAATATCTTTCAATCACCGCGGTTTGAATTTTTCTTCTTATTTTGAATGTTCAACGCCTCTGAAGTTTACCTTGTAAGTGATTTCAGCGAGTCATTGTCGTTCAGTTTTAGCACTCTAACTGTGTCCTTTTTTATAGCAATATTCTTTTAAGAAATAGTACTTTTTTCACGAAAAGTATTGCATTCTCTGTAATGAAACAAAATGGAGAGAGAGAGGAGAGAGAGAGGAGAGAGGAGAGAGAGAGAGAGGAGGCGTGGGAGGGGGAGGAGGGGTACACTATAAAGATTTTTTTTTCAAACTAGCACAGGGACTGACTGACTAATCGATCCAGCAGCCAACCTGTCACCTGTCAGACGTCATCATGACCTGATCAAACCCCATTGATGTTCGTCTGCTTCCTTTGCTTAGTGGCTGAGATGAAGGACACTCAGAACAAGTCGCCATGTGGAGGTGTTAATGATGTGTCCATTAGCTCCATCGATTGAAGTAGGGTTGTTGTTTTTTTTTCATCCTCCGTTAGATTCCTTCGAACGTGCTGGAAGTCAATCTTGACCAACAGCAAGTGCTTGTATTGTATGTAGTAACAGCAGCAGTAGCAGGAGCAGCAGCAGCATTTACTGACCAGTAGTAGCTGCAGCAGCAGTCTTAGTAGTAGTGGTGGTGATGATAGTGGTTGTTGGGGTAGTAGTAGTAGTAGTAGTAGTAGAAGCAGCAGCAGCAGTAACAGCAGCAGCAGCAGTAAGAGTAGTAGAAGTAGAAGTGGTCGTCTTTCGGTTGTTGCTGTGGTGGTAGAGTATTGGTGGAGTCCTGGTGGATTTTAGAGAAAAAGTAGCAGCAGCAGCAGCAAAAGCAGTGGCAGCAGAGGTACTTAAGATATTGGCTAAACGGACAGTAAAACCGTTGATGACCGGAGCAGTAGTTACAGAAAGGCGCAGGCTGAATGGAAAGTCGGTGCTGGGAGCTGCGGCATTCATAACGTGGCACTGACGAAACGAAAATGACAGTGCTGGCTGCAACGTGTGGGTTCTGGTCAATTGAAAAAGTAATGGTGCTGGCAGCAGAATCATTTAAAGAGTGGCATTTACTGAATGGAACATCACAGTGTTGGCAACAACAGTAGTTTAATATGGCACTGACTAATCAAAAGAAAGCAACAGTGTGTTTGCAGCAGCAGTAGTCTGTTATGGCACTGACTAAATAGAAAGTGTAATGAGTCGGCCGAAGGTTCTCGAGCATTTAGGCAAATTAAGGGTAGTTGCTGTTGTTGGGAGCACGTTCCTTGGGTCTTCAAGTGTGCGAATTCAGGCATCACCAGGGGGGGATACCCCGAGTCGTATACTGAAGGAGGGAGAGTGTGGGAAGTGTTTCGCATGTCGAGGGATAGTAACAAGAACATGCTGACCTGCCGGTCCTGGGTTTGAGAAGAGTGTCCACTTTGAGCACTGGCTATTCACTGGGCTCTCCCGTGGGCCTGAAGGGAAGGCGATCGTGTCAGGTGACCGTCACGGGTAGGTGACCGTCAGCCTGCAGGCAGAGTACAGCGACCATTCAGTCGTCCCTGTTCTGAGGAATGAATGGAAGGCTTCGGCCTATTGGGTGATTCGCACCTTGTATCTATAGAGGTAGTAAATACTTGAAGCCTCAGTCCCGGCTGTAGAGAAGTCCAGGCTGTTTGTACAATGGGTAGCTTCGGGGAATCGAACATGAGTTTGATAGGAGGTTATGCATTAAACCATGGGTGCCCAAGTCTTTGTTGGCGCTAGCAGCTGTGGTGTGTGTGTATGTGTAGGTGACTAGTGATTCCATTGGTGGAATAAAAATAACTTGGGGATTTATTGGTAAAAT
>CM031610.1:53219640-53283607 GCA_018398815.1 Conus ventricosus | reverse complement strand
GTGGGCGTTAGTGACGTACTTATAAAAGGAATTAATATTAGCTGGCAAAACTTAGACGTTAAACGTCTTAACGTTACCATCGTCATTCTTCACAATGGTGAGGATATTAAGATCATAACAACAAGCAACAAAATCAATGTTGACTTAAATAGAAACAATCTTACAGAACTGAATTGGATTAATCTTACACATTTAGGCCTCATAGGGTTTTATTATACTGAACAAGTTTTGACGGAGAGTATGATAAAAATAATAACTGGATTAGATTAAATTCTGTTATAAAACTATGGAGCAGTTAAACTTTATGACAAAAACCCCTCATTGTTCATTAATTTGTGGACAAACTGGTTGTGGAAAAACAATATTTATCCTCGACCTGTTACAAACAGTTTATCGTTATAATTTTGATTATATTGTAATTTTCTGCCCAACACTTAAATGGAACAAAGCATATCATGATAGAAGGTTTATATGGACTGATGATGACATATTTTTAGTTGATCCTAGCAATAAACTGAGTGAGTGTCTAGAACACTTTTATAAAGTGTTTGAAGGAACGCAGACACTAATTTATTATAGATGACTGTTCAGCAGAAAGAGACATAGTTAAAAAGAGAAACACTTTGTCAAAACTAGCTTTCAGTGGAAGACATTGCTGGGATAAGTGTGTGGATTTTATGCCAGAAATATAATTCGGTTTTAAAAAGACTTTAGAGAACAGTTTAAAGACTGTAGTGTTATTCACATGAAAGACAGAGATGCATTTGATGAATGTTTGCGTGAAAATGATGTTTATTGAAAATGATCAGGAAAAACATAGGATTAAACAAAAACTGAAATCTGAAAAGTTTAGTAAATTAGTAATGAAAACGGATAACCCACACAGTATGTATGTTTGTAGGGTAGAGAACAGGAAAACACCGATTCTGGAGTCGCTCGGTTGAGCCCGGGTGAGCCCCGGGCAAGCCCCGGGTGAGACCGGGTGAGACCGGGTGAGCCAGAAATCGGTGTTTTCCTGTTCTCTCACGGCTTCACACACATTGGCCCACAAAATCCAGACCAGGAAAATAAATGATTCTTTCACTCCTTGATGCAATGCCGGCATCCGAATTACGACTCGCTTCATCCTTTCATGATTCCCCTGTCTCTCTCAGACATCATCTCGCCCCCTCGATTTCTCCCGTCCTGGGAGATATGACTTCCGATCCTCTCCCTCGACTCTTCTTGTCACTGGAGAGATGAGTTCCAACTCCTCTCCCTCGTCTTCTCCCTGTCCCTGGAGAGATGACGAGTTCCCGACTCCTCTCCCTGGAGTCCTTAAATTCCTGGGGCTGCCTACCGTGTGTTCCCCACACCATGGCCATCTTCAACCACCTCACGGGTGAAAGGTGAAGGGTGAAGGGCGAAGGGTAAAAGGGTGAAGGGCTTGAAACACGAATAAGGTTCGTGTAAGTAACCTTCTTAATTCAACATATGAATTCTTTCTTTCTCTTTTCTTTAAGTTTTCCCCTGTAGCTTTCCCCAACTATCTATCGCTCACCTGGTAATGACTGGTCAGCAGAGAGGACCAACGTCCTGACAGGTTCGAGTCTCTAGGCCATCTGCTGGTTAAAACTGATTCTTTCCTCCCTCCTCCTAGTGAGTGCATACTCACAATTATTTGGGACGCCCGCTACACTAGTCAAGCCACATGAATATTCTTCCTTTTCCGTTGTGGCATGGGGAAATGATTCAATATCACTAACTGCATGTGATGGAGCGTCACATGCCTTGATGTGAGGCTACGTCACATGACACCAAGGCTTTTGTCCCTCTTGAAAGCCACATGTGGAGGTTGGTCGAATGTATCTTTCAGTGTTGGATCGTTCCTAAGGATCGAGAAGTGCGACACAGAATGTTTTTCACGGGTATGTTGTGTGGGTGATAGTCAAAGTCAGTATGCATCGGTCTGTCTCTGCAGCATCCGCTTCTTTGCTTTTGAGAGCTTGGCATCTCGGAATTGACTTGGCTCATTCCAGGGCTGATTGTATCAAGGCTAAAGGGTAACCTCTGGCAGTGAAAAAAGTAGCCATGGTTGTTGCCTCTTCACAAAAGCCCTGTCTGAGCTACAGAGTCTGCGCAACCTCAGGAACTGGGAAAAAGGGATGCTGTCTTTCGATGCAGGTGGGTGGCTGGATGAGAAGAGAAGGTACGAATGAGAATCTGTTGGTTTATAATGTACTGTAGTATGGAGGGATCGTGAGTCTTTCTGGATGTTTGACAAATATGTCGAGAAAAGCAAGGGACGAGTCAGAAATTTTTATAGGTAAGCTTGGGGATGGATGGAAGTTGTTCGCAAACTGAATGAAGTCAAGAAGTTCTTGCTCAGGGAGCGTGAATATGCCAAAGCAATCATCGATGAATCTTCTAAAGACTTCTGGTAGGTGTCCAGGAAATTGGGAGAAGATCCGGGATTCAACGTAGCCCATGAACAGGCAAGCATAAGATGGACCCATTCATGTTCCCATTGCAACTCCCTTTGTCTGTTGATAAAATTCATCACCGAACTCAAAAGTGTTGAGGGTCAAGACAAGCTCTGTCAAGCGTAAAATAGTAGTTGTGTCAACTTTCAAGGAACTCTGAGTCATGAAGTGTTTCACAGCAGACAGTCCATCTTGATGCGGGATGTTAGTGTATAGTGAAGTAACATCCATAGTAAACAGAAAACGGTATTCAGTGTCTTGTGGGAAGACGTATTTGTTCAGGATCTATAGAGCGTGATTAGTATCTTTCACATATGTTGGCAAGGATTGGACAAGAGGCTGAAACAACTGGTCAAGGAACTGGGAGACTTGAGCTGTAGGGCAGGAGCAGGCTGAGACAATAGGTCTGCCTGGGTTATCAGGTTTATGAATCTTTGGCAGTAGATAGAATTTAGACGTACGGGGTTCTTTAATGATAGCTCTTGTGGCTTCCGTGGGTAGAATGTCTTTGGAGACTAGCTCTTTGATAGTTTTCCTCACTAGTGCGTTGTCTTGCTTAACTGTAGAGGTTTTAATGGGAATGTAGTTTGTTGGGTCACAGAGTTGATGTCTGGCTTCCTTTTCATAGAGGTCTTTATGCCAAACCACCACAGCTCCTCCCTTGTCTGCTCGTTTTATGATAATGTCTGTTCTCTGTTTCAGTTCAATTAATGCTTGTTGTTCAGCCTGAGTAAGATTGGATCTTTTCATAGGAGATGGCTTCAGCTGGTTGATTCCTTGTTTGCTTTTTTCTATGTAGTAGTCCAGAGCAGGAAACTGTCCATCTTTATGAGTCCAGTCACTCTGTTGACGAGGAAAAAGCTTCCCTAGGTCATGTGGGTCAGTTTGGGTGGTGGATAGAGAGCAGTTATCGAAGTAGGCAGCAAGGCGAAGACGGCGAAAAAAGCGCTGACAGTCGTACAGCGTGTCGGTGCTATGAGTATGGGGTTGTAGTGGGACAAATTTCAGACCCTTAGAGAACAGTAAAATGTATGTTCTAGCTTTTTACTGCCCTCAACTAGTTTCGGGCAGTAAAAAGCTAGAAACATACATTTTACTGTTCTCTGACAAGTAACACTTCAACAACGAATTAAAAATGATAATCCATCGCACATTTTTTCAATAAACAAAAAATAACGATTATTTACAAACAAACATGTGGGAAGTGAAAAACAGGTCACAAAAACAATCATTTTTACATGCTATAATTTTAAAAACAACTACAAATTATAATAATAAACTTACCTTAAATGTCTTGTGAATCCTCTGCTACAGTGTCAATGCCTTTTTTATATGACAACAGCAATAAATAATGTCGCCTACTCGCCAGATGAATCACCTCCCTGCACTTGTTTTAAAGTTGCTTTCAACTCCTTGACTTCCTTTTCTACTTCATCAATTTCCATTTCAACAGTTGTTAAGAGTTTAGTTTGCAAACGTAGTCTTTCTTTTATCTTCCTTCTATTTGTTTTCATTTTTCCTAATTCAGTTTGTTTTTTATGTATCCTTGCTCTTAGTTTTGTTTTTGAAACTGTCTGGGAATTTGCAACAGTTGCTAAATAATTATAAACACGATGAATGCAAGGATTAATCTTCACTTGAGAAGTAGAAGGCTGTTCAGGCGGAGCAGTAGCAGTTTCAGTTTCCATTTTTTGACTACACCGTAGCTGCAAGGGTTTAAATATTACTGGCTAACAAAGCACTCCGTCATTTTTTTAAACTTAGTAACATTACCACTTACCTAACATTGCACCACATATTGCAATACAGATGCCTTTCCTGTCTGACTCTCTCTTAACTTCCTGTCACGGTCAGAGCAATCTTGTCACACCTCCCGTGTTCGAAACCCTTTCGTGACAGGAAGTTTCAACTGTGCATGACAGTGTTACACCAAAGCCGAACTCTACTGTTGTCCACCTAATTTCATGTAAGACTTGGTCGAGACACTGTGCAGAACTAATTACAGGGTTCGTGTATCAGGTGTGCCAGGCAACAGGTATAGCGGTCCGGGTGGCTCCTGTGATACCTGTAATTAGCTGATTGCAACCTCCGCGGGGCGGGGATCGCGTGACCGAGCAAAGCTAATCATTTCTGCTAGCAGTAAAGAATATGCCCATGCACACACTCAAGTCACTTCTAAGTTCTTACTCAAGCCACTTCTAAGTTCTTACTCAAGCCATCCTCAAGTTCTTACTCAAGCCATCCTCAAGTTCTTACTCAAGTCACTTATAAGGTCTTACTCAAGTCACTTATAAGTTCTTACTCAAGTCACTTTTAAGTTCTTACTTAAGTCACTTCTAAGTTCTTACTCAAGTCATCCTTAAGTTCTTACTCAAGTCACTTCTAAGTTCTTACTCAAGTCATCCCAAGTAACTTCTAAGTTTTTGATCAAGTCGCCTCAAGTTCTTAAATTAAGTCATCCTTTAAGTACAACCAAGTTCTTATTCAAGTTATCTTATAATTATCAAAAACAATACAATCTATGTTTTTGTCTTAAATAGTAGATGTCTAATATAGTACACACACGCCTCAAAAAACGCGGCATCGTTGAGGATGTCTTGCTCAGCGTCCTTGGCGCGAAATCGGTTAGCATAAATCTTAATGAAGTTCTTACATCGTAAGCAACCGCATTGATTACAATTCTGGTCTATGGAAATGTCTTTTATAGACTCCATGGCTTTATTTATTGACTCCATCATTTTAAACAAATAATAATCCGCCATGATTTATTTTTATCAAAAAAAACAAAAAAATTTAAAATTAAGTTCTTAAAATATTATTGCATTTGAAATGGATCAAAATGATCTTTTGTTGTTGGCGGTTTTGGCATACTTTTGTGTTCGGCTTCTGTATTTAGCGGCAGAGATTGTTTGGACTGCTTTGGTTTTTGTTGTCTTTGTTTATATATTTTTAACCGTAATAACCACCCCCAACAGCAATGCCGCCAAAAATGACAATTGCTTTAAGAAAATATGAAGACTTTGGCGGTGTAGGCAACCCTGTTGTTGTAGACCTTGAATCAACTTGTTCTGGTGTTTTTAAAGCAGGCATTGAAACAACTGGCTGCGGCTCTGGCACTTTTTCATTCTGTGCTTGTACCTGGAATTTTTTTTGTTTGTTCCACTCTGCTACTCTTTTTCCTGCTGCAACACGCCCAGGATGCTTTTTACTAGTCACTTTCTCCACCTGATTCAATGTTTTCTGATTCTGCTGATTTTCTGACTCGGTCATTTTCAAGGGAAACAAAATCTATATGATTAAAAGTAATTAATCCCATGATTAGCGGCAATAATCTGTGCTTGTAACTTTAATTTATTTTGTTTGTTCCACTCTGCTAATTTGTTTCCTGCTGCAACGTCCCCAGGCTTTTTACTGGTCACTTTCTCCACCTGATTCAATGTTTTCTGACTCTGCTGATTTTCTGGCACGGTCATTTTGAAGGGAAATAAAATCTATATGATTAAAAGTAATTAATCCCATGATTAGCGGCGACAATAATGTTCCAAATTTGTAATACAGATCGCATCCTAGAGACTCTAATGACTTTGTTAAAACTGGATCCTGCGTTAAATCATACATAAAGTCTTGTTTAGAATCATAGGCGCAAATCTACTAACTAGTTTAGTGTACAAACTAAGAACCGTTTGTCCTACACTTTTTACCATTCTTGATCCTAGTTGCGCTTCATACCTATTATGATACTTTACAATGTCTTGTGGCGACATCTGTTGAATTTGTTCTATGCTGAATTCATTTCCAAGGAACTGTTTTGTTTTTCCACATGCTGCCAAAGAATACAGTCTTTCCTTTTCGGGCATAATATTTTGGTCATCAACTTGATCATTTGTAATCATAAGTTCAGGAAGGTTTAGGCTGCCCTGTAGCTGTAGTAGATCATCGCCGTTCATGTTTTTTAATTAATTATAATTATTTTATTTTTTTAAAATGAGCACTGAAAAAACTGTTACCAACCTTGTATACCATTCTGCTGTTATTGGAGGCCTAAGTGTAGGATACACAATGCTTGGTAAAAGCCTGTTAAAAATAAAACCAGCAGATCTTGGCAAGCTAGGCTTTGAGGATTCAGCAAAGCTGATTGCTGTTATTACAGCTTCATTCGCTACGAAAGATTTTCTAGTTAAGCAAGGAATAATTCCTGACAGTATCAATATGTAAAATTAAAAAAATACATTTATAAAAATGGCTTCACTCGTAATGATGATTGGCGGCGCAGTAGTGAATGTGCTTGATTTTAGCGGAAGTAATTACGCATTTAGTAAACTGCGGGATGACGGCGAGAGAAAAAGACATAACAAAGCTATGGAGCAACTAGGAGCTGCACAGGATCACTATGAAAAGCAGAGAATTGAGCAGTTAGATTTTATTAACGACAAACTGAAAAAACAGGGACATGCGGCTTACACATTTAAAGATGTTGGCCAAGCAATAAAAGAATATTATCTTGTAACAGGCAAACCAATCGAGACATTGCCCCCACCAAAATTCAGTGACTTTTATCAACCATCAGAAAAACAAAAGATGCAAGAAATCGTGTTTATCGTCTTTGATATGACCGTCGTGTATTTTGTTGCGCATAATATTGGTTGAATAAAAATGAACAAAATTTATTATTCGCCAAAAGGATATTGGAAGGGAATCACGGCAATAAAAAAGCTAAGCCAAGCAGCGGGAGTTAGTGAACAAACAGCAAAGGAATGGCTATCTAAACAAGCGATTTGGCAAATTTATTTACCTGCACCTAGACGAATACAGAGACCACACTTTGTGAATACAATACCAAACGACACCCATCAAATGGACCTTCTATATTTACCCCATGATACGATTAGACGAAAAAGATTTAAGTACGCACTCACAGTCATTGACATAGCTTCAAGATATAAAGATGCAGAACCATTAACACAAAAGAGTGCTTCTGCTGTTGCTGTCGCTATACAACTGATATATCAACGGGGCCCCTTAACTTATCCTCGCATGATTCAAGTGATGATGGAAAAGAATTTAAAGGCCAAGTGAATCGATTATTGTTAAAACATAGAGTTACCATTAAAAGAGGCATTCCAGGAGTTCACAGATCACAGGCTTTAGTTGAAAACTTTAACAAACAGTTATCTGAAAGACTTTTTTCCTACCAGTATCACAGAGAGCTGATTGACAATTCTGCAACACAGAATGGGTTAGAAGACTGCCCTCAGTTTTGCGCGCAATGAATAATGAAGAATTTAAAGGGTTAAAACCAGTACAAGCAATCAAAAAACAAAAAATTGATGTTGTTGAAGGAGACGCCAGTTCATCCGACAAACTATTACCGTTTGGTTTAAAGGTAAGGTACCTTTATTTACCGGGGGAAGCAGAAGGGGACACTCGCATCAGGGCAACAGATCCAGTTTGGAGTATTGATCCATATGAAATAAAAAGAATTGTAAAAATGAATCCGCCCATGTATTATTTACGAGAAACTGACACAACAAAACAACCAGCTCCCCAAAGATCTTTTTGTGAAGGAAGAACTGCAGATAATCCCACCAGACACAGTTCCAGTTGCTAATTAATTTTTAATTTACATAAATATATTTAAGTTTAAAATGGAAGCTCAGAAGGAAGCACAGAACGAAACAAGAATGATAAATGAAGAGAACTTGGAATTAATACAAGAATCATATGATGCGTGTTTCTGCTATTAAGGAATTAACGCGAGAATCATATGATACGTATTCTGCTGTTAAAGAAACAATTACGGGGATTCATCGACACATGCACTGCATCCAGATCACTTACAGCCCAAAATCCCAAATTTTGACTATCAAAAATGGGAAAAAGAATATCTTGAAATAATAAAAAAAATTCGAGCACGTCAAGCAAACATGAGAAAAAATTTGAATGAATTGGAAGATGATAATGATTGATTTTCTAGATAAATTTCAGGAAAAATATGAACCCGAATATAAACTCTTTGGTGAAGAAGATATGTAATTATACTGTTCTCCAGTGCCCAATGCATATGAAAACTCTGGATCAACAAATACTCGTTTTGTGTTTGTTCTATCTAATGACTTCTTTGTTACAACAGTTGTGTTGATCTCATGTAGATTAGATCGTAGTTTTACGTTGTCATGATGAAAAGTATGTTTATTGAACAATGCTTCTTTATAGTTGTCATGTGATATGTTTGACTGCACAACACTGCGAGATATTCCCTTTGCTTTCTTAATGGTTTTCTCCTGGCTCGAAATACTGTACATTTTCGACCTTAAACCAACAAACTCCTTGATCACCCCTCCAGATAATTCATCCTTCATCTTTCCTAAAACCTTCTTATTAACAGATGAATGCAAAAGCGAATCTTTAGGGTAATCAGATGTGTCGTACCATCCTGCATGCCCTTTAGCTACTTCCATTTCCATGTCTTTATAGATGTCTTCAGTAGGGATATCTATAACAAAACTATCTGTATCTGTGTAAAGTACTCTGGACTCTGGATACGTGGGTTTAAAGTAGTCATAAAGAAATTCTAACATCAAAAGCTTTGATAATTCTAAAACAGTAAACCCAATAAAAACGGGCTTGTCCAATTTCACTTTCTTTTTTTCATCATTATGCCAAAAAGCTGATCATGAAATCTTCTAAAGTCCTGATAATTTGGTTTTGAAGTCAGCTTAATTGCTTCGTTCTCTCTGGTGACCAATCTGACATCTTTACGCTTGTGCGATTTTCCATAGTCTTTCCGAAACAGCTGTTGTTCATTAGCTTGAAAAAGTCTTTTTCTGAAGCATCTGTGGATTTAGTTCTAAGATCAGTGTTCTTCATGATGTATGGTTTCATGAACTGTTCTTGATCAAAAGCAATTATACGATGAACAGCCGTCAACTTTAAACCATGTCTTAAATAAAATTGTAGAAGTCTGTAATGACAGACATAATTTTTTTTGCCTCGAAGATTAGGCACAAGTTTAGGCGGCTCTGTTTTTTGACATCTTTAGACTTTCTGCTGCTAATGGGTAGTCATTATGTAGGTCATGGAGTTCATGAGGATATTCTAAGTCAACTTCTAGAATAAAGCCCCGATGGCGATCAGGCGTTAAACTGTTCAAACCACTTTAATGCCTTTTGAATATTATTCGTACCGCCGCCAGTGTACATTTTAAAGTTGCGTAATGGAAGTGATTGCGCCATAGCCCAACCATACAGATTGTTTGCATCTAAATACATGAGATAGTTAGACCTTTTACTCGGATCATAGTCGTCCAAGTATTTGTTGTTTGCTTTACAGTAATGATGCGACGCCATACTAATTCCTCCCCGCAATCCGTTTTCAATCATCTGAATCATTGGTAAATCTGACAATAAATCAATCTGTACTCCAGTAAACTTTAAGAAAGCGTCCCAGCTCATCCCGGGCGCAGAAATATAATGCGCGGGATCCAGGCTGTAATGTTTCATGCAGGTCTTTCTGTAATTTTCAAAGACGTCCCCAACAAACATACATCGGCCATTAAATATGCATCATGATAGTCTCCCATCGTTTTACAGTCTAACTTCTGCCACGCATCTTGAGCATGCTCTAAGCCTAGAAAAGAACGCGCCTTTAGGAGAAGTGTGTCTTCATCAAACCTTTCCCAACTGTTCATGTACTCATAAGGGTAAACGCCCTTTCTGACAAGAGTTGGGTCAAATATTCTTCCATTATTGGGCAGGACTTTAAGGACATAGCCAGTGACTCTAATGAACCCATCATGTGCTGCATAGAGTCATAAAAAGACATGTTATTTAAAGTGAAACACATGTACTTTTCTGATGACTGTGCAATGCATGTTATCCTGAAGGCGTCGTCTACTGCTTTCATTATAAGATGAGAGTCGTAACCTCGCAAGTTATGAAAGAAGATGGGCAGCTTCCATGTCTTAGGATCAAACTTTAGTTGAAGATTGCATTTACTGTGCGCTGCTCCTCTAAACTTTCCGCAAATGTGATCATGGTCTCTTACTGTTGGATTTACACTCTTGGGCGTTAGCTCTAAACCGCAAATCCAACAATGTGTGGCTGAGTCATACTGTTGTTGGTCTTCAGGCGCCATAATAATGTCTGAGAGATTCAGATTATTAGAACAGGCGTTACGCACTTGCTGCATGCATTCTAAGAATGTTTCTGCAGCATCTGGCCCTCTATACAGTTCTGGCTTTGAATGGGCACCATCCGACCTGACAATGATAAAAGCATAGGAACAAATCTGATGATTACTCACAAAGGCTGTTTTAGGAAGTTTCTGTGGCGCCGGCCCTTCATAAGGAACAATAAGCGACTCGAAGTCTGCGTAAACAACATATGGACTAGTTTGCAGTCGTTTCCAGTTATTAAAACTAACTTTTGATCCAGGTGGGGGCGTAATTAGTTCTGTATTACAGTCTACAGAACTTTTACAATGTTTTTTATGTTCAAGCACGGCTTGAAAGGATGGAATTCTTGTTAAACATTTTCTACAGAATTCTTGTTTGCAACAATTTTTTGAAGTATGCGCTAATAATCTACTCATTGTGCGTATCAATGTGTAATGTGGTAGCCCTGCTGGTGAAAACATTAGGAGTAAGTCAACATGGCTTTTGTCTGGATCGCCTATTGTTGGGCTGTCTTTAGACACTCTAATAGGCACCAAATTTGTTTTCTCATCCCATGTGTATACATTAACAGTTATTGGTTTGTTTTGTTCTTCAAACTGATCAATTTTGTCCACGCTAACAGGAAAGGATATTCCACTAAAGTTAAGATCATTGATGTAAGGCTGATAGTTAGATACTTTCTCTGCGTTTTTTGCGGACATAATGAAGCCTTGCAAGAACACACCACATAAAACATTTGTCGTCCGAATTCTTTATGTTTAGAACTGCTCTTTTTGCGACTAATGCTGGAGGTAGTGGAAAGTAAGACTTGCCTACAATCGGTGCATACTTAGACTGTTTTAATCTGATCTCTAAGACTTCGCCCTCTGACCAGCCAGAGCCTCTCATTTTAGCTTCTTCAGCGGCCGCATCAAACTGTGCAAGCAGTTTGGTCTGCCCAACCAGGTGTTAAGTCATTATGAGAAAGAATAACCTGTTGTTGAGTCGAGACCCAGACTTCTAGATTTTCTTCATTTATTGTTATATAGTCGATTAAAACAGCTAACATTACTTTAACTGGCGGGTCTATTGTTAGTTTACCTGGAACTTGAGAAATAGCATGAACAACACTTGCCTGTACGTTTGCGGGATCAATGACTTCTAGATTAATATCATTAAAGCTCTTGACAAACGCTCTTAAGCATTCCTTCAAACTATTCGTCCGGTCCTTCATATATCTCAGCCATGTTGAGTTTTCTTTTCTAACTCAAATATTTATTTAAATTAAAAAAAAATTCTTAATCAGAATCAATATCAACGGTCTTTTTGTGCTTGGACTCATAAACTAAAGTATAAACGCCCTTTGGTGTTGTTAATGTGAGCTGTTTAGAACAGAGTTTAATGTCTCGTTTACTTTTTTTAAACATTCCTTTTTTATCTGCTCGGCGTCTGGCTGTTGAGAAAAACTTGCCCTTGCCTTTTTTTGAAGATCAAACTTTTGTCTTTTGTAGTCATCAAAATCGGCCTGTAAACGACTAAATTCTTCATCCGTGATGTTTGAGTCAACTAGCGCTTTATTTATTATCAGTTTGAACGAACTAAGTTTAGCTGTTATTAGTTGAACCATAGCTGTATGCTTTTGGAGTTTAGTTTTAATTTTTTGCTAGCAGCACTTACGGCTAATGAACACACACCGAGAGCTAAAGACAAACCTCCTAGCGGTAAAGCTGCGGGTGCACCTACACCTGTTGCTAAGAGGCCCACACTCGTTCCTGCTGATAGACCGCTCAAAGCCGATGCTCCAGTATTAACATATGTAACAGCATTAAAAGCAGCAGAATACCTTCGTTTGGTTTTGCTGTATTTTGAGAGGTCCTGCTCTAGTTTTTGTTGCATTTGTGTAATGTTTGTTAATCTAAAGGTTTTTTATGTCAGGGTTTCTACTATCCCTTCTTTTGGTGACTCTGGCGCTGTAGGCACATTTGGATAAACCTGAACAGACATGCTTTTTTTAAAAATAAAAAAATAATTTAGTATTGTATATCTTTTAATCTATTATCTTGAATATTCAGCTGCGCATCATATATTAAAAACAAATGTACATTAACTGGTTTATCGCCATCTTTTTCTTTATCAATTTGAATGTTTATTCCGTCTTTAACAGTTCTCCCACTTCCATGCAGCTGATTATCCTCTGTTGACCTTAGGTCAATCCATAAACCGTATTTTGTTGTTAAATAATCATCGAGTCTAACATTGTGAAGGTGTAGATCTTTAGACACAAGGTCACTGTTGGACTTCTACACCTCCCACCCCCAAACAATTTTCTTATTTCATCAAAATGCTGATAAGGTCTAAGCCCGCTAGCGTAAATTTGGTTAGGACTACCCTCAATCGAACATTGTACTTTCGTTATTTAGGATTAATAAACTTTTCACTTCCTCTTTTGAACGGTTCTTCATCTTCACACAGCAATAAAATACCTTTAAGCGATCTTGCCGCGGCACTAAAACTAAAATTCCATATAGCGTCGGCCTTGCTTCTGGATATGTTGTATGATGAATCACTTCTTTCGTAATATATTGCTAATTTTGACTGATATTGTTGCTCAATCAGCCTTGCTAAATTAGGGTTGCTAACAACGTCAAACTCTAACGAGATGTCAGAAATGCTGTACTTTGCTCCGGTGTCTGATGATTTGATAACACGTTTGTATTCATTAAAAGTTAGTTCATATGACAATCTGTCTTTTAATGCTCCTTGAAAGTATGGCGCATGCGCTTTTAACAACTCAAAATCTAAGGGTATGGAAAAGCGATTACCATACGCATAACTTACAGCTGCATACTTTTTGTTGTCTTTATCAACTGCAGCGCCTATTCTGTGTTTTAGTCCATCATCATTTTCAATTCCTTGAAACGCAAGATCAGCCCTTTCATTTCGTGGTTAGCCATAGATCAGAATAGATTAAAAATATGTCTGCATTGTGTAAAGAAAATATTTCTTGCCCCTCAAGTTTTATAGAAATTTTCTTAACGATTGCCCGCCCCAGATTCTGGACAACTGTCCTGTTTAGGTCTGTTTCTGATTCGAGTTCTATTTTGAAAGTAAGTTGCGCAGAGCCTGGCACAATCACTTCATCTGCTCCTAAGTCTGGAAATTTGACAGTAAGAATTTGATCTGCATCAATAGTAGATGGATTATTTGGAACAGTAATATTCCGTTTATTTCCCTTCACGCCAAAAGGGCTCTTTCAGTCTTCTATGCGGGTCAAGAATTGAACCATATGCTTGTGACATTTTTATGAAGCAAAATAAAAAGTTAATTATTTAAAACATGGCAGGCATTGAAGGCGAAGAAGATTATGATGTTTTTGATCCTGGAGACGACATGAGCGAAACGGCTCCTTTGATACAGCATCGCTCAGAGATCTCAGTGCTGCGTGAATTAACAGAAGAAAGGGTTGGAGCATTTTTACAAAAGTTTAGACCTTGAACCTCCCCAATTTATAGACCCTAATGATTTTGAATTAGAAGGCGGTCATTTGTTTGTAAGAAACGATCAAGGACAACATGTTGAGCTTACACATGAACGAAACCCATCAAAGTTTAAAGCCATGAGTACACTTAGACAAAGACTCCATGTGCGCGTACAAAATCGCCTTGCATTTCTAAACCAAAATTAGATAGGGAGCAGTTGCTAAACTTCAAAACACACTACAAGAACTTCCAACAGATAACCAAATGCAAAACATAGAACTTAACCCTCTGCCCCCTTGTAACGCCCGCTGTGGCCCGAAACGCGATGCCTTTCGTATCCTTGTAACGCCCGCTGTGGCCCGAAATACACTGATGCCGTTTGGCTGCCCCTAGCAGACGAATTTTTCCCCACAATGCTTTGCGGCGTTATACAGTGACGTAGTTCCGGTTTCCAACTTCCTTCCAGTCCAAACAGCGCATTTTTTCATGGAGGACTTCGGTCCGCAGTGATTTTTTGAAGTTGAGAGCAAGTTTGTGATCGAGATTTTCGCTTCGGCAAGATGGACGACGAAACTGTGGAGATGTTGGCGAACATTTTTGGTGGCAGTGACAGTGATGAGGAGCTATTTACTGGCTTTAAATTAGAAGAATAGTGAAAGGAGAGGAGTCCGATGTCAATTTTGGTGGCTGATGGAGGCGATCTCAGCGAAAATCTTAACATCAACTATGCCGATTACGATGGCCGCGGATGGCGTTTCATGCAGTTCGGTCAGTAGTGTTGAACTTAGCAATAATTTTTTTACACCATTTTATCAACAAATATATAAGCTTTGATGCATGTGGAATTTTACTTCAAAATGTTAACTTAATTTGGAGCAAATAAAACATATTTATGACCAAGGTTTGTATTTTTTCTGATTTTTTATTTAACATCAGTACATCCAATTTACGGAGTTACTTACCTTCCCTTAAGATTTTGATACTAGTAAGCACTCAGACGGTCCAAGGGCAAAGGGTTAAAGAATTAAATCAATCAGCAGGGAAATAAATCAAGCAATAGAAACCAGTTTTTTCAGAAGAAACAGCATTAAAAACAATTAATGATTCCCCATTGCCTATGCGAGAAATAGTGGCCCTTGATCATGCTTTGAGAACCATCAGAGGCGAATTTAACAAACAATTTTAGCAAAACTAGGTGAACTAGATGAGCATATAAAAAAGAGAAAAAGAAAAACTTGTTGAGGCTGATGACGCCAACTTAGGACCTGTGTTAAAGAAAGAATAGCCCAAAGACTAAACGATCTTGAACAAGAGAGATCAGCAAGACTAGAAGTTTTGTCTACTAACCGAGAACAATTACGAACTCAAGTGAATAGAATAAGAGAAACTATCCAAAGAATTTTATATGAAGACACAATGCTAGCAGAAAGAATACGAACACTGTTTAGAGAACAAGGAGTCACATTAGTAAGCGTTATAACGGCCTTAGGATTTGCAATAAGTACACTGTGATGGCTATTACGGCGGTGGTGGTCAAAGGCCAGTGCCTCCATCGCCATCCCCTCCATCGCCGTCTGATAAATCATGGGTAAAAAAACAGCTTGATCATCTTGCGGGTTTATTAAAAAAATTAGCCGGTAAAGCCGTGGATGCTTTACCAGGTATATTAGGGGGTGTTGTTAGCTGGCTTTTGTCTACTGCAGGCAAAGTAGTTGGCTTTATGGCTGAGCACTTATGGGCATTAGTTCTCTTAATAGTTGGGTTAATTTTTAGTAAGATAAAGACCAAGTAATCCTAGGCCAGTTAATCCAAGAACAAGTGCTGTCTTTTCATATTCATGGTCGTTATTTTTTTCGTAGTCTTCAACGGTCTTCGGGCTTTGGCCACGGGGATTGGATGACTTATTCTTGGGGGTCATCTTGTTTTTTTACTGCTTGCAATATTACTGGCTCAGAATTTATTTCGTTTTTTTCGACCTTCTGTTCATTGCCTGCCACAAGGATTTCATTATTGTAGTTTATGAGGTCAGAAGGCAGCATGTATAAACCAGTGCCAACAGCAAAGTCTACTTTCGATCTTGCAAATTGTAAAACTTTTTGGTACCTTTTTATACTTGAAGGTAAATCAACTGTAGAATTAATGCGTCCTCTAAATTTGCTAAGTATTGTTTTTGTGCATCAAAACCAGTAGAAGGATCAGTTATGCTCGATCTCGTTTGTGCTTGCGAACCTAGCAAACACCAAACGTAAGTACGAACAGAGTCGTTTATTCGTTCTATTCCTGCTTTAGTTAGGCCCTTTAGAAGTGTCTAAGATAAATGTTGTCCATGCTGTTTTATGCTCTTGCTCTATGGACCCGAGGTGAACCCCTGTGCCTTTAGAGAAAGATGTGTAAGGAGGATCCCAGTCATAGTTATACTTTCTGTGCACGCCCCCAAAAATAAGGGGTGCCTAGACCAGATTAAGATCCAACTTTTGTCTAAAGTCTGTCTTAACATTAATATGAATTCGTTACAGATCCTTTCAAAAGCCTTCATGTCTATTCTGTTGCTGAATGGATTAAACGGTTGTCATTTGGTAATGGAGCTTGCAGTTCAGACAAAATACGCCTGAAGGTGTAATATAAATGAAATCTATACACTGACCTCACCAAAGGATCAGGATGATTTAAGTGATCAGCATACGACACTCCACACCCAGTTGATGCACAAAACACAGCAAAGTTTAACTGGTTCTGATAAAACTGCATCGGATGACTGAACCACACTTTCGCGATGTAGTCTTTTTTAATAGGAGGGTTAAAGATATCTGTTTAATGGAGTACTAACCTTTACTTGAAAGGCGTTCAGACTGAGTCACAAAAATGCTAAGAGTATCAGTTGTAAAAAAAAAATCAAAAAAAAAAAAAAAGAGTATCAGTTGTTATATTTTTAAGATTGTAGTGCGGCCCAACAGAATATTTTGCATTAGTAATTTAAATGCACTCATTTTTATTTCGTTTAAAAAATGTTTGTAAACAATAACAACTCAAGACCGTCCTTCGTTTTTTAGAACATGCTATTGATAACAATTGCGGGGCCAGAATGGTTTGCACTTCATGAAATATTTACAAAGTCGTATGGTTTAATATAACCGAATCCAAGGAAAATAATAAGATTAAAAAATATAATAATGCAGGAAAATTAGTTAGCCAGTTAACAATACCTGATGGTTATTATGGGTTTTGCTCACTAAAAGAAGCAATGAGTAACTTTGACATTACTCTCAAACTTAACAATGCAAATCTGAAAACAATGTTGGCCTTCAAGCCTGAAGAAGAAGAAGTAGGTTACTATTTTGATGGAGAGCTAGCTAAAATGTTAGGCTTTACAACTGCCAATCGAGACGTTCATAGTTTTAGAGTTACGCCAAACAAAAACTACTTACGAGGGAGAAAAATCCGCTCGATCTTGCATTACATTCATTACTTTATGTTCATTTGGACGAGCTGAGCACTGATGAAAACTTATATGATGGAAGGCCCTCAACTGTTTTAAGAGCTCTTCCATCAGGGAAAGCCGCATATTGCGATTATGAAATTATACAATTCCCTAATTTACAGTTTAAAAGATTAGTTTGCGGGAGGGTCGGATCATTTAATATAAAAATTGCAGACAAAAACAGGGAAAGTCGGGAAATGTGATAACCTGCACATTGTTTTGGAAATAAAATAAGTTGTACTAAAACATGTCGCGGGGACCAGAAGAATCAGAAGTTACATTAGCGCCTGTAAGGTGTAATAACTTTAGAATTAAAAGACCTTGCAGACGTTGCGGACTTTGAACAGAATGGTGAGATTGGCGCTTTGTATGGTTTTGAGTACACTAAAGATGGTGATTATAAACGCAAAGAGGTTGGCGACAACAAAAAGTTTCCTAAACTAGAACAACTGCGCAATGTAGAAGCAAATAATGCTGGCCAGTATGAATATAAAATAGTTCGAAAACCTGACAGCAAATGGCACTTAGAACCATATTTAGAATGGGAAATAAAATTTGAATTCATAAGCCCATTTACATTTTTTAGCCGTCAAAAAAGTTTCAGAAAAGCATTCAACTCTGGCCCTTTACATGTAAGTCTTATGCCAGAGGACAATAGTCGGAAAGAGATTGAAATAAAGCTGTATGGGAATAAACAGTACATCCTCCACAGAAGAGAAACGGTTTTGAAAGATGCTTCTACAAAATTACAGTTCATTCCACAAATGAAATTAGGAGACACGTTCACAATGATATTTGAAATTTCTGTCTTAAAAGATGAGGGGAGGAATGGGGTTGTGGGCGTTAGTGACGTCCTTTTAAAAGGAATTCTAATTAGCTGGCAAAACTTAGACGTTGAAAAACTTAAAGTTACTGTCGTCGTTCTTAACAATGGTGAGGATATTAAGCTCATAACAACAAGCAACAAAATCAGTATTGGCTTAAATAGAAACAATCATTACAGAACTAAATTGGATTAATCTTACACATTTAGATCTTATAGGATTTTATTATACTGAACAAGTTTTGACAGAGAGTATGATAAATATAATAACTGGATTAAATTAAATTCTGTTATAAAACTATGGAGCAGTTTAAACTTTATATGCCAAAAGAGCCTCATTGTTCATTGATTTGTGGGCGAACTGGCTGTGGAAAAACAATATTTGTCCTAGACCTATTACAAACAGTTTATCGCTATAATTTTGATTATATTGTGATTTTCTGTCCAACGCTTAAACGGAACAAAACATATCATGATAGAAGGTTTATATGACAGATGATGAAAGTATTTTTAGTTGATCCTAGCAATAAACTGAGTGAGTGTTTAGAATACTTTTATAGAATGTTTGAAGGAGCCCAGACACTATTTATTATAGATGACTGTTCGGCAGAACAAGGCATGGTTAAAAAGAGAACCATTTTAGCAAAACTGGCTTTCAGTGGAAGACATGATGGAATAAGTGTGTGGATTTTATGTCAAAAATATAACTTTAGAGAACAATTAAAAACTGTAGTTTTATTTCACATGAAAGACAGAGACTCATTTGATGAATGTTTGCGCGAAAATAATGTTATTAAAAACAAACAAGAAAAACAAAGGATTGAGCAAAAACTAGAATCTGAAAAGTTTAGTAAATTAGTATTGAAAACGGATAACCCTACACAGTATGTTTGTTTGTAAAAATCGTTATTTTTTTTGGTCATTGAAAGAGAATGTGTGATGGATTATCATTTTTAATTCGTTGTTGAAGTGTTACTTGGCAGAGAACAGTAAAATGTATGTTTCTAGCTTTTTACTGCCCGAAACTTGTTGAGGCAGTAAAAAGCTAGAACATACATTTTACTGTTCTCTCAAGATCTACTGTTTAACTTTTTACAGTGTTCTACTCACCTTCATTCTTCCATTCTTTGGTACTTTTGTACTGTGTCTTCCATGTTCTGCTGTCCTACTTTCTTTTTTGATCAGTTTTCCTACTTTCTTCCATGGTCTTCTGTTTTATTTCTTCACATAGTCTTCCGTTTTACATTCTTCTATGCTCCCTTCCGTCTTCAGTTCAATGGTGTATTGCATTTGTGTGTTCATACTTGTGTGTACGTCTCTGCTTATCTGTCTGTTCAGCTAAAAAGTAATTTTTGAGTCAGAACAGCTATCAAATGTACAGTATTCTTCTTATGAAATTCCAATAACATGAGGGGAAAACAAAATTGAATAATACCAAAAGGTGCTTTGGGGTTCTTCACAAGAGAGACACAGATTCTGATTCTGAACGATGGTAAATGAAGCCTTCTAAGTCATGAAAGGACTCGTCACATTCCAAGTGGTTTTTCTTGGTTGCCATCTGCCGAATGAAACTCTACACAAGCAAAGATAAACAGCTGTTCAAGTCCTGCATGGAACTGTACCTTCCATACAGCTGTTCAAGTCCTGTATGGAACTGTACCTTCCATACAGCTGTTCAAGTCCTGTATGGAACTGTACCTTCCATTCATTGGTGTAACCCTATGTATTGAAAAAAATCTACATGATCACCCAGTGAAAAAGACAGAATTTGTTTTAGCAAAATGTAAAGAACAAACCTTGTTTAAATGCAGGTTTCACACTAAAGAGCCCCATATGATTTTAGAAAGAATGCACCCCTTAGACTTTGTTTAATGTTTACAAGTAATAGAAAAATGTGCAAGAAAATGGCATCACAAGCTGAAAAATGAATAGCAACAAAAATCTATCTATGGCATTTCAGGTTAAAAAAGTAATGTGCAAGAAACCAGTTTTTGACATCTAAGGTTAAAATGCAAGAAATCTACTTTTGGCATCAAGAGGAATAGAAAATGCATGACAGATCTACTTATGGCGTCTTAAGGAAATGTATGATAAATCTACTTCTAGCATCTCAAGATCTACATATGGCATCGTAAGAGAAAATGTGTGATAAATCTACTTATAGCATCTCAAGTGAAAGAAAAATATTCGGTGAAGTCTTGTATTGGCATTTTGGATAAAAGAATACATGCAAATAACTTGCTTGCGGCATCCTGGGTGAAAGAAAACATATCTTCTTATGGAATTTCATTCCAATACCTATCCATCCTTGCTGACTGCTTGCACAGAGAAAGAATGTGGACCTGAGACTACTTTACTTTTATTTGCAGTTGATGGTCATCATTATTTTGGCTTGTGTGGACATGAATGGGGTATGAGATGGGTAAACCCATGCTGATGCTAAATGTGAGTGAATTGTGATATGTTTAGTAATCATTGTTAGGGAAAGTAGACACCCATCAAGGTGTTGGAGACTGTTGATATGATAGTAAAGATGAATAAAACGATGCCACATCCTGCAGCTAAAGTCCTTGCGTGGAAAACTGACCACCCAAGACAGGAAACAGGAGGAAAAGATTCGTGAGCTGGACTACCTCAAGCAGGAGCTGTTGACTAGTGAACAAGCCAAGGAACAGAGTGATAAAATAATTGCCTCTCTTCAGTCTCACCTGGAACAGGAGGCAGGAAAGGCCCAGCACAATGCACAGCAGGTAACTGAATCAGTTTAACAGACCAGGCTTTACTCCTGAGCTTTTTGTTGTCTTGTGTTCCTTACATGGAAGACATTCTTTTTTAATCATTCTGACAAATCTGAGGAATATAAAAGCATTGCAGAGTGCTTCTTTTGTGAAGCATTCAGTATAGTTTTCTTGAAATAATCATAAAAACTATATTCTTTACCAACTGGAAGTTGAAAAGTAGCAGAAAGGAAATTGAGACCAACAGGTGTCTATTTAAGGGTGTTTTTTTTCTCTTTTTTTTCAGTATTGCTAATTGCAAATAGGTATGTTATGTACTTTTGTAAATTCCTTTAAGATTATAGATTAAATCCAAGAAATGGAATGGAACATAATGATTGAGAACGAGACTAATCTGCAAAACATGTTGAATCCAGAGTCAGCACTGTACAGAGACATCATCCAGTCTTCATTGTTGTGCAGGTGGAACAACTGCAGAAAGAAACAACACAAGCACAGAAAGAAAACTGAAGCCATGGTGCAGTGTGAGCGTCAGATCATCGAGATGACCGCCACCCTGGAGAAGTACACCAGTGACCACCAGAAACTTCTCACACAGAAGGACAAAGAGATTGAAGAACTGCGAAACAAAAATGCACAGATGATTTCTGTTAAGCAGGTTTGTACTGTTACATGCTTGAATACTTTCAGACATCATATTTGAATTGACATTGCTTTGTCAAGTTGGAATTTATATGGTTTTGTGTGGTAAGAAGATTAATATTTTTCAATACACGTTGCCACTGTGCTCGTTAAGGGTGCCTCACTACTCTGCGTTTTTAATCTACGTTGCCACTGTGCCTGTCTCACTACTCTGCCACATATTGTGAGCTTTGCCACAGCAGGAACAATGTCAGTCTAGACACATTGTGACAGACTTTTTTAAGCTATATCTGGTTACAACAGTAAGAAATGTACACACTGAAGGTCCTGTGACCACATTTCATCTTTTCTACCACAAATGTTCCAAGTAAAACACTGAAAATTAAAATTTTAGCCACCATAGTTTGAGGCTGTCCCAAAGAGGAACACATTGCCAAAATGGAATATCCTGAAGGAATATTTATGCTGTGAATGCAGTGTTGTTGGTACATAGAGAGAGGCATATTGGTTTGTGTTGATAACATGAAATGATTGCATAATGTTAGCAGAGGTACCAAACAGTACATTTTTACCAGAGTTTGAATTTGTATGGATTAACCATCACTTAGTTTATTTCTCATTTAAGTAACTCCTTCAGATGTCTGCGGAATCAAAGCAGATATCACTGATAACTAGCACAATAGCTGTAGTTTTAGAAATGTGCTCAACTAGTAGCCAGTCAACCGAGTTATCATCAGTAACTAAAAAGAAAGGACGGTGCCCAGAAGTTGACTATTAATTTTTCTTTGTTTATGTTCACTTATTCAGTGCAGTAGTTGGCAAGGTAAACTTTGTTAATCAGCTTCAGCAAAGCATCAACAAAAGTTTTTGCCAGTTTAATATCAATTATACCCATGAGTTCAGCCTTCAGAAGTTGGTGCAACATGTGCCTGGTCAAAAAACAAAACAACAACAAAAAGAATGGAAAAGAAAGAAAGAAAGGTGCATTGATATTATGACCGTGCTTCAGTTTGTATTTATTTGTGGTGGTTTTTGCAGAATATATGTGTAAAGAATTTGGAAGGATTGGCTACTTTATGTGTTATAGTTTGCTTCAGGCTTTAAATGATACAGCAAAGAGTTGTACTGATAGAACAGTAATTTGTTCCAACAAATTTCCCTTATTGTATTCTGAAATCATGATGGGGATGCACCTCTATGTGTAATCAAATGGCTTTTACTTGAAAGCTTTGAGAGTTCCGTGACTTCAGTTCATTTTAAAGGCGGTTGTTTAAAGCTGCTATGCATTGTGGGTTGTTTGGATTGTTGCATTTTAAAATTGATGTGGGGTTGTTTTTAGATTCAGTGTTTTGAACTGATCTGTTTGTTGCAGCAAAGTGAAGAAAGCACCAAAGTACTGAGTGAAGAATCTCTGCACCTTCAGCAGCAAATACAGACTTTAAGGACTGAAATGGTAACAGGACATTTGGTAGTGGGAGAGTTGAAAGAAAGATAAGGTCTTTCATTTGTTTGTGCATGTGCTTTCACTCACATATACACAACCAATTTATTTTGGTACAGTGCACAGCACTTTTTTACAAAGAAAGATTATGAAACTGTACCTATCCTTGCAAAGTTCCCATTACAGTTACATAAACACCTATGTTATCATTGTAAATCATCCATCTGCCCACTTTATTTTAGTGCCAGGGGTGCATATCTTCTCGATTATACCAAATTCTAGATCAGAAAAATTTCAAAAACTTTGTCTTTGGTTTGACTAGTCTCCAGTTTGACAAGGTTTTGTTGGGGTGCTTTCCGGTGCCCAAATATTTTCGGGAAAAGATTTTTTCTGTCTCGACAATTTTGAATATACTTTATTTTTGTGATGCATATTTAGATAGGGACAAAATGTTCTGGAAAAAGAAAAAGGTTAACCAACTTCTAACTAACATTAGTAGTAAAATCTTGAACGTTCTGCCGCAATTACCAAAACTTTTTGATCGGGAAGATATAAACGAGTCGTGGTTTCTGTCAATTGAGCTACGGTAAAGATGGTTCATCCATGTGGGAACTTAAACATGAGGGAAGGATGAAGTATTCAGCATAACAAGATAGCGTACAGCAAGTTGACAAAAATTATGTGAAAAAACGCTGAAAATGGGTATGGCTCTACAATTTTGCTGGGTATCAATGAATCACATGCCTGTTCACAAGCAGAAGGCTATTTTTTCATTTTAGATAACTGTCATGATTTTGTGCCATTTATTTTCCTATATTCTATTTTCATTTTTTTTTAAAAGATACTAACAAATCAAAATCAAAATGGATGGGTGCATAGACTGGTGTGTTGCTAGTTGTTTTGAAAATATCGTTTTCAGTTTATTCTGTATTTTTGTTTTAAAACTCTTTAGTATGAGTACTTAGGGAAAAAATCATACATGCAGACTGGTGTGTTGCTTGTCAAGTTGTTTATTTGTGTTAGAACTATTCAGTAATAGTACCTCGGTGGAAGAAAAAAAAATGTATATAGTTCCCAGAAAGTGTCAGGATCCTATTGCCCATCATGATAAATTTCAGGATTGGTGGGTGGATTTGGATAGTCACAGTCAAAAATTTCAGGATTGTTGGGATGGCCCCATCACATTTTCAGGATTGGAGACTCCTCCTCACTTGCACTACTGTAGTGTTTAACCATGTCAGTCATTATATTCATCTTTTGTTCTCATATTCATTTCTTACGAAGAGTTCTGTCTTGTACATCACTCTTGTTAGAGAATACTGATTTCTGAATATTTATGTTGCTGAGGTGTGTCGTTTACCAAAGCATTATGATACTGTTTGTTTGAACAGGAAAAGTTAGAAAATGTTGCTGAGGTGTGTTGTTTACCAAAGCATTATGATACTGTTTGTTTGAACAGGAAAAGTTAGAAAAGACCAAAGCTGATGAGATCGTGAGTTTAAAAAGTCAACTTGCAGAACAGGTTAGTACCCACTCATTTTTTGTTGACTCGTCCTCTGTGCCGTCATTGTCACCATTTCCACACATTTCAGCCTTTCAATACACAACCGCATCCAGAATCATTTTGTCACAGTCCCAATACACACACACACATAGATTGATTAGTGTCAAGCAATGATCTGGCAAACCATCTAGGACAACAGTGCATTCTTGCCAGGTCACTTTATTGGTGTGCTGATCCAAAATGCACAGGACCTCGCCCATTGATTCCCCTCCAATGTAAATACTTTGTCATGAATGCAGTGTGTGAGTGAAAGCTGTCATCCATCCAATGACAGCTTACATGAATTTGCTGACATTGAAGAATGACTCAAACTTGGTAAAGGCTTGGATGTGCAGGCTTTTTGTTTACCAGTAATTGCCAATATTCTACGGGTTCGGGTGATGAATACCACCCACCTGTACTATATATACCAGTTTAAAATGTAGCTGTGGGAAAGTAGACCACTGTTTTTTTTTTAGCGTTCAGCTTTTCTGATTGCTCTGACTAAGTTACCACTTTGTTTTTTCTACCCATTTGCCTTTGCTGAGTTTGCTATACTTGTTTTAGAAATTATTTACACAATCACTGGATATGGAGGGGAAGAGACATGTCTAACTTAGATCACCATGAGAGCGGGTCATGATGGTTACAGAATCAAGACTTTTTCATATTGATCAATATTAATAAGAATGATGATGATAACACAGTGAAGTTCAGTTTTGGTCCAAGAACTGTACTCTGTGCTACCTTGTACAGTATATCCTTGCATCAAATGGCCTGAAAAATACAGGTACCAATGGTGCTGGTCAGGAAATTTCAGCAACACTAACAGTTGGACTGAATTCGACTGAGTGGGCTCCAGGTTTTCATTTAAGCCTTCAGCATTCTCAGTAGTTCTGATGAGGAGCCAGCTGGGGCTTACAGATCACTGAAACATTGCCACTGGTAGGATTTAAACCTGTCTTGCAGCAACTACCCATGACATTACCATGGAGCCACAAAGGCTGCTATGCAAGAAATCATTTCAAACTGAAAGTTGCTACTCCAGTTGAGATTTTTTTTCTCATGCAACATTTATTGTTATAAACAGTCATGTTCATGATCTAAACAGACTGAGAGTAAAGCAATAGAGAAAAGTAATATGAAAACATGTTTCTAAAGTTTGGCAGTTCGTATTTGAATACTTCAAGATGATTTGTGTGTAATGTTATCTTGTTTCAAATGGATTGATTATGGAAAGAAAAGCATAGGTTGTGTTTGTTGCAGACAGACCTGATGGAGGAGCTGAAACAAAACCAGCCAACAGTACAGCCAGTTGCACACTTGAACCACAACATGGAAGTTGTATGTGCTTCTTGTCTCACTGAAAAAAAAAGAAACAAAAAAATCCCTGTTGACTGAAAGTATAGAAATGCAAATAACTGTGGCATGGAAGTAAGCTGATCATGTTTTAAATAAAATACAATGTACAGAAAAATATTTCATGAAGGTGAAGAGGTTAAGGCTGATGAAAACGCGGAGAAAGAATAAGTTTTGAAGCTGAAAGTATTGCAAATGACAGTTTCATGGAGAGTTCATATAGCTCTCTGTAGCAGGCAGCTGCTTGTTTGTAGTCAGCATACTCACATTGGAGTTTGAATGACAGGGTGGAAATGCTTTCAAAATGAGGCGAGTGCAGCCGGAAACTGAAACAAAATTAAAAGTACTGAACCGCCAGACAAAAGGACAAACAAATTACAAAACAAACACTACGCTTTGTGACCTCTTTAGACTTCTTCAGGCAAGAATACAATATTCAAGACACTGAAAACAAAGCATGAACAGACAGTCATTTATCTCGTCAAATTGTGTGCAGACAAACCACGAAGTCATTTATCTCCTCAAATTTGGTATAAATTTTTAGGAGATAAATGACTGTTAGTGCTTCATCTTCATTGTCTTGAATGTTGTCTGTCTTGCCTGAAGAAGACCAAAGTGATTGAAATGTGTAGTGTTTGTTTGGAAACTTGCCTGTTCTTTCATCTGAAAGTACAGTAATTTTTCTTTTAATTTTGTTTCAAGTGGAGATGGATGATAAATCCGCTTAATTTAAGAAAAAAAGCCCAAAACGCCATCAACAAGCTTATGGGAAAAAAATTAATATCCTTGAAATATTTCATTTAAGTGAAGTCAAACAAGTTATGCATTGCGATATTACAGGACAATCGGGCACCACAATCAGTACCCACAACCCCAGTGGCTCAAATCCAAGCCCAGCCTGTGGAGACTCAGCAGCGAAGCATTATGCGACAGACAGGATCCATCAGCAAGCGACGCAAAGTGGCTTTCATTTCTCCTTCTGTGGACGCATCTGAAAGGAGCAATACGGATTCCGAGTCATCTATTGAGCTGGAAGTAGAGGTATATGTAGATTTGAGAATTTAAATCTGTATTATTCACCCACAGTAAAAAGAGAACCTTCAACACTTTTGAAATCTTCTGTATATTCAGTTCTTTGGCTGTGATAAGAAGAGAAGCTTCAAAACTTAAAGTCTTCTGTATATTCAGTTCTTTGGCTGTGAGAAGAAGAGGAGCTTCAACACTTAATATTTTCTGTATATTCAGTTCATTGACTGTTATAAGAAGAGAAGCTTCAACACTTAGGATCTTCTGTCTATTCAGTTCATTGACTGTTAAACGAAGAGAAGCTTCAACACTTGAGATCTTCGGTATATTAAGTTCATAGGCTGCCACTGTCCATTTAATGCATTTTGTTGACTGAACAAAATAGTCCCACTCCACAGTCTATGATTCTTCTCGAATTTTGGGATTTAAATAATGTGATTTTGTTTCATTTCGGTTTCAGGTCATGTACAAGTTGCAAGCTTTCATTCATTAATTAATGGAGCTAATTGAATGTTCCAATGCCTTTGTGCTCAGGACCAGGAAATGACCCACACAAAGGCTGGTCCCCGAACTCCTCTGCGTTTGCGTCATTCTCCGCACAAGAATCGCTCCATTGTCTCAACGCCTCTGGTTCTGACCCCCAGTAAGAACTGCAGACTGGAAGGCATGGCAAGGAAGACTAAGCTGAAGCAAAATACAAGTAGTGCACAGAACATTTCCCCAGAAACTTTACAGGTTGGTGTTCCTCTTCTGTCATATTTTCTGATAGTTCCTTCTCATACTTGCTGTCAGCTGTAGTTAGCTTGAAACATTTGGGCTCTGTATTCAATCAGATGAGAGAGAGAGATTGTGATACATTGTTTATGTACACAGGGTGTTCCATGTGAAAGTGAACAATTACGTGTTGTGGGTGTAATACTGTAGTTGATGACAGCACATTTTGATTTCTTTATTTCTTACTCTTTCTAGATCAAAGAAAAGGAATTCTGCAAGACGCCCAATATGCGCAAGGCTCCAATGCGAACATCAAGATTTTTCCGCACTTCCCCGAAGGAACGAAAGATGAAGAAGAAACAAGAGGAGGCCAAAGAACAAATGTCATGGTTTGATGATGATAATGTTTATGCATTTGGTTTTGATGACTAATGTATTTTCTCATTACATTGAGAGAGTTTGGGGTTTTTTGATTTTGCATTCTTTTTAAGTGTAGGTTTGTATGACATTATAATGTTTGCATTGAAAAGAGAAAAAGGGGATTTGTGAGGTTTGGGAGATTACTTTGTTACACCAAGCATGTTGATACATTGTTATGAACTTCCTTCATATTAAATTGAACATTTTCTTCAATGTTTCTTTCCTTCAGTATCTAATTCTTCTGACACACTTCATCATAAAGTTAGATGTATTCTGTAATATCAGAATGTGGAGAATGCAATTGAAGGCCAGGCTTTTTCCTCGCCATTAGATTGGAATGTCTCATTCACAGAGGAAAAAACTGGAACAGAACTGTACAAAATGAGATGAAACTCATGCTAGTGATAGAAGAAAAAAATGCCTTCCAGTAAACACTTCAAAGCATTTTTCCGTTGAAAAAAATGAAAGGAAAAGAACCTTACAACAAAAAATTAGAAATGAAAGAAGAATGTATGCATCTTCCACTCAAAATGAATCTCGGCATTACATTTCCACTTTTTACAATGGAGATGGTGTTCAGATTTTGTTTGTTGGTACAAAGCTGTGTGTGCATAGTGTGCTATGTGTATAAAGGTGCATGTGCACTAGACACCGGTCTATATCAATTGTTCAGTATCGCATTCAGCAGAGCTTAATCTAGAGCGCGGGATTGGTACAATCCCCCAATATCTGTTCCTTCCCGCAATTATGGAGTCTGAACGTGGGCAGACTCCCGCACAGTTGCAGGACTGCCCGCCCTGTTCACAGATCGTTGCGGTCGCTCGTTTGTCGTCTGCTTGAAAAACTGAAACTAGGACTGAGCAGGAGCGAACGATTTCTTGATATTTCATTGGCTGTTAGTGTAAATCAACCAATCGGCGGCGTTCATCTCCTCCATCTTGATCACCGACGAGAAGTTGCGAGAGTTTAAAGGTGCCATATTGGATATTTTCCAAAATGAAGCGTGCACCCACTCTATTCGACTTCGACTTTCGTTGAGGAAATGTGAAAAAAAAAAAAAATTTCTCTGCCATGCGAGGGTGGAGAAGATCATGAAGAAACCGCGACTACATCCAAAAGCTCGGAGAAGCAGCCCGAAAATAGTGCAAGGGAACACCGGTTTCAAAACGATTGGCTGAAGAAGTGGCCCGGGGAGAGGGGGGGGAGTGCCCCCCTTTTTTTTATAGGGGGGGGGGACTGCCCCCCTTTTTCAAAAATCCTAGATTAAGCTCTGATTCAGTGGATGGTGTAGCAATACGGTTTTAGCAATGGAGTTTTCAATAAGGGCTGCTGCTTTGAAATCTGGAGCTACCAGACTGGCACAAGATATGATGGCACCTCCTGAAGGGGCAGTCACTCAGGATGGCTCTGCAACTAAGCAGTCATTGTCGACAGCGTGGGGCTTGGCAGGTGGTGTCCAGCGTATGTTGGATCAGAACAGGCACCACTGAACACCACTGAAGTGACTTGGCAGCAGTGCAGCATCTCCTCGGGTGGGTTGCTTCGTCATGACTTGATGTCGACCGTTTACTGTGGACTTGTCGATGCCAGGGCTGCAACAATCCAGGATGTGACTGTGAACATGAGCCAGAAGAATCGATGTGGGAGTAATGCCACTGAAGTGACACAGATGATGACAGGGGTGGGGGGGGGGGGGGGTGCAAGATATCTAGCTGTGTGTCGGAGTAAGATATTGTGCAGTCTGTCGGTGTAACAGGGCAAGTAAACAAGACTTACATCTGTATTAGTATTTCAGTTGCATAACCAGTAGCTGTTGCAGTAGCCATGTGGTTCGAGCTCAAGATTTTTCACTGCGATGGCTGCTGCTTCCATCTCTGATGGCATCCGGCTGATGAAGGGTCAAGCAGATTTTTCCAGTCTGCTCATCGGTCGTCAAATGTGCACATTTGCTTGTCTCTGAAATTCCTTCAGGTGTGATATATGTGTGCAGAAGATCATATATCAACGATTCCAAGATCCAGTTTGGTGATAAGTGGGTTATGAAAACACTCGAGTTATCTTTTAAGCATGCACCAGAATATTTGAAGATGAGAAAAGACAGATTCTTAGCAACATTTACTCCTGAGGAAAGACAAGTTCTTGGTAACATTTACTCCTGAGGAATGACAAGTTCTTGGCAACATTTACCTCTGAGGAAAGATAAGTTCTAGGCAGTATTTACTCCTGAGGAAAGACAAGTTCTAGGCAACATAACTCTTGAGGAAAGAAGTTCGAGGCAACATTTACTCCTGAGCAAAGAAGTTCTAGGAAACATTTATTTCTGAGGAAAGACAAGTTCTGGGCAGTATTTATTCCTGACGAAAGACAATTTCTAGGCAACATTTACTCCTAAGGAAAGACACGTTCTTGGCAGCATTTACTCCCGAGGAAAGACAAGTTCTGGGCAACATTTACTCCTGAGGAAAGACCAGTTCTGGGCAACATTTACCTCTGATGAAAGGTAAGTTCTAGGCAGTATTTACTCCTGAGGAAAGACAAGTTTTAGGCAACATAACTCCTGAGGAAAGACAAGTTCTGGGCAACATTTACTCCTGAGGAAAGACAAGTTCAAGGCAGTATGTTCTAGTCAACATTTACTCCTGAGGAAAGACAAGGTCTAGTCAACATTTATTCCTGAGGAAAGACAAGTTCTTGGCAACATTTACTCCTGAGCAAAGACAAGTTCTGGGCAACATTTACTCCTGAGGAAAGACAAGTTCTAGGTAACATTTACTTCTGAGGAAAGACAAGTTCTGGGCAGTATTTACTCCTGAGGAAAGATAAGTTCTAGGCAACATTTATTCCTGAGGTAAAACAAGTTCTATGCAACATAACTCCTGAAGAAAGACAAGTTCTAGGCAACATAACTCTTGAGGAAAGAAGTTCTAGACAACATAATTCATGAGTAAAGACAAGTTCTGGGCAACATAACTCTTGAGGAAAGAAGTTCTAGACAACATAATTCATGAGTAAAGACAAGTTCTGGGCAACATAACTCTTGAGGAAAGAAGTTCTAGACAACATAATTCATGAGTAAGTTCTGGGCAACATAACTCTTGAGGAAAGAAGTTCTAGACAACATAATTCATGAGTAAAGACAAGTTCTGGGCAACATAACTCTTGAGGAAAGAAGTTCTAGACAACATAATTCATGAGTAAAGACAAGTTCTGGGCAACATAACTCGTGAGGAAAGAAGTTCTAGACAACATAATTCATGAGTAAGTTCTGGGCAACATAACTCTTGAGGAAAGAAGTTCTAGACAACATAATTCATGAGTAAAGACAAGTTCTGGGCAACATAACTCGTGAGGAAAGACAAGTTTTTGGAACATTTACTCCTGAGCAAAGACAAGTTCTGGGCAACATTTACTCCTGAGCAAAGACAAGTTATAGGCAACATTTACTCCTGAGCAAAGACAAGTTCTAGGCAACATTTACTCCTGAGCAACGACAAGTTCTGGGCAACATTTACTCCTGAGCAACGACAAGTTCTAGGAAACATTTACTCCTGAGCAAAGACAAGTTCTGGGAAACATTTACTCCTGAGCAAAGACAAGTTCTGGGCAACATTTACTCCTGAGCAAAGACAAGTTCTGGGCAACATTTACTCTTGAGCAACGACAAGTTCTGGGCAACATTTACTCCTGAGCAAAGACAAGTTCTGGGCAACATTTACTCCTGAGCAAAGACAAGTTCTGGGCAACATTTACTCCTGAGCAAAGACAAGTTCTGGGCAACATTTACTCCTGAGCTAAAGATCTGTCATGACATCCCTTTAGCTAGCTGATCTTGAGACGAGATGGAGCTTAGACCAACACCCGATTTGTTCCGAGTTTGTTGTTGTATATGTTCTTAGTTTATTTTATGTTGCATAAATGAAAAGTCCACAATATGAGTAATAAAATTTATGTTTGAAAAGGTTGTGGTTCATTGCCAGCAAAGCTGTTCATCATTGTACATCTTATTGTCTCTGGCGAGCAAGTGCACTTTGTATAACTTGTTTCTAAATCACACATAATTAGAGTCCACATTGTGACTTTTCTTGAACATACACGCAAACACATAGCTCTTGTCAAAACTTGTCTTTAATACTGGAAGTACTGTACATAAAAGGAAGAACATGAAACGGTGTATTTTTGACTTTCACTAATCTTTGAAATTGCCCTATCAGCTATAGCACCTTTGGCATGTCAGGCAATATAAATCACAGATCACAATATTTAAGTGCACAATCAGCTACACCACCTTTGGCATTTCGGACAATATAAGTCACAGATCACAATATATTTTGGCTATTGCTAAATTGCCCTATCAGCTGCAGCACCTTTGGCATCTCAGGCAATATAAGCTGTGATGAATATGGCAGACATTGGGGGTTAAATCATCATGTGGATAGGTCATACAAATGTGAGCATAATACTTGAAACTGGCTGAGCATTCTATTTTCGTTGAACTTTTGAGAGTTCTATTACCTATTTTCATTGCATTTTTTAGAGATCTGTTAGCCATTGTCTGGCTTACATCAAGATACATACATTCAGGTATGGTCAACAGTTCAAAAATGCACCAGCATCCACCATTCAAAAGCATCTCTCTACAAACTCTGGTCACAGCCAAATTTGATGCAATGAACGAACCAAGAAACCTTTTCCTCCGTTAAATCCTACAGTGCTGACATGTTTAAAAGTAACCTTTACTGTGCCAGATTTGGACATCATGGCACACCTGTAACAGAGTAATGCAGTATCTGATCTATGTTTCTTGGACTTAATCCATGCCATGATCTCGGTTTCAAAGTGTAATTCACATGCAAACTGTATTGTCAATTTACAGTCCACTGACCATTTCTACAAAGTCAAGACCTGATTCACAACCCTGTAAACTGATCTAAGCTGAAGAAAACTTTGGCCACCTCAAAAAGCCATTTGAATGAAGAAACTGCCTTATCTGCCATTTCATTTCCCATCTCAAAAAGCCATTTGAATGAAGAAACTGCCTTATCTGCCATTTCATTTCCCATCTGCTTTGTTTAAACAATAAACAAATAGGGTAACTCTTGCTCCCATAAGAAAACCTAACTCAGAGTAACTTTTATTCAAGACTGGCACAGCCTTTTAAACTTGAATAAAGTCGGACAAATAAAAAGATGAACAATCTAATAGTGGGGGGAAACCCCTCCGCCTTCTCAACAATGACTTGCCAAAGATTTGAACTTGGGGGGGTGTTCGATGAAGAAAATAGGAACTTAAAATTAAGAAAATATATTTTAAGTATGAAAACGCTTCACTAGCTGCATGAGGGCCTAACCATAGTAATCCCTCTTGAAGGCAGATCTATTTGTATTGCCTGCTCCTTGGCCTTTCGTCTGCTGGATCGGACACATCAGAGAGACCCTACTTGTTTATTGTTTACTGTTCCCTGCCTCATTTCGTTTCAGTTAAATCGAGGTTATTTGTATCGTTTCTGTCCGTCTTTGTGTTTGTCTTTTGATCTCCCTTGCATCCTTGGGTGGACCCTCAAGCGTAGGCTCAAAGATTGTCCCCTACATTTTATACTGTTTGCATCACGTCTTTAGTTTTTCAGCAACTTTTCCTCCCCACACTTTTGCTTCGTTTCATTTACCACCTTTTTTGAACTCTTGGTGTTGAGAACACCACAGCATTATGGACTGTGATGTCTCCGTTTGACACCAGGAGCACAGACACAACCAGCTGTGTCTCCCCGATGAGTCCGATCCAGTGGATGAAAAGCCTTGGAGCAGGCAATACAAATAGATCTGCCTTAGAGGGGTTATGATGGTTCCCTCATGCAGCTAGTGAAGAGTTTTCATATTTAAAATATATTTTATTTTCTTAACTTTTTATGTTCCCATTTTCTTCATCTTCAACCTCCCCTTTAGTTCAAATCTTTGCCAAGTCATTACTGTGAAGACGGAGGGGTTGTTGGCCTGCGCTTGTTTTCCCCCACTATTAGACTGTTCGTCTTTGTATATGTCTGACTTTATTCAAGTTTAAAAGGCTGTGCCAGTCTTGAATAAAAGTTACTAGAGTTAGGTTTTCTTATGGGAGCAAGAGTTACCCTACTTGTTTACTGTTCCCTGCCTCATTTCATTTTAATTTCGTTTCAATTAAGTTGTGGTCATTTGTTTCTGTCCATCTTTGCGTCTCTGTTGATCTCCCTTGCATCCTTGGGTGGACCCTCAAGCGTAGGCTCAAAGATTGTCCCCTACATTTTATACCGTTTGCATCATGTTAGTTTTTCAGCAACTTTTTTCCTCCCCACACTTTCACTTCGTTTCATTTACCACCCTTCGCTGGCTGCTTTGGGGTGCCGTTGGATTCTTTTTGAACCCTTGGTGGTGAGAACACCAGTATTATGGACCGTGGTGTCTCCATTTGACGCCAGGAGCACAGACACAACCAGCAGCGTCTCCCTGATGAGTCCGATCCAATGGATGAAACGCCTAGGAGCAGGCAATACAAACAGATCTGCCTTCGAGAGGGATTACGATCGCTCCCTCATGCACCTAGTGAAGAGTTTTCATATTTAAAATTCATTCTCAACTTTATGTTCCCATTTTCTTCATCATCAACCCCCCCCCCCCCCCCCCCCTTCCTTAAGTTCAAATCTTTGCTAATTCATTACTGTGAAGACGGAGGGGTTGTTGGCCTGCACTTGTTTCCCCCCACTATTAGACTGTTCATCTTTGTCCGACTATATTCAAGTTTAAAAGGCTGTGCCAGTCTTGACCAAGTTACTCCAAGTTGGGTTTTCTTATGGGAGCAAGAGTTGCTCTACTTGTTTATTATTTACTCTTCCCTGCCTCATTTCATTTTAATTTCGTTTCAATTAAATCGTGGTCATTTGTATTTGTTACTGTCCATCTTTGCGTTTGTCTTTTGATCTCCCTTGCTGTGTTTGTCTTTTGATCTCCCTTGTATCCTTGGATGGACCCTCAAGTGTTGGCTCAAAGGTTGTCCCCTACATTTTATACCGTTTGCATCATATCTTTAGTTTTTCAGCAACTTTTTTTCCTCCCCAGATTTTCGCTTCGTTTCATTTACCACCCTTCGCTGGGTGCTGTTGGATTCTTTTTTGAACCCTTGGTGGTGAGAACACAGTATTATGGACCGAGGTGTCTATTCGACGTCAGGAGCACAGACACAACCAGCTGTGTTTCCCTGATGAATCCGATCCAGCAGATGAAAGGCCTAGAAGCAGGCAATTCATATAGATCTGCCTTCGAGAGGGATTACGATGGCTCCCTCATGCACCTAGGATTCAGGGAAAAAATGTAGAGGGGCTTCATTTTTTGTTGTTTATTGTATATCCAGTAACTACCTTCTCTTTTTATATAGACACAAATGAAAATGGTAATCAAAAATTTGATTGGTGGCAGTGAATGGGCAAGCAATATAAAATTTAAAAAAAGAAATGGAAATAAACCAACTGTAAAAATTATATTAAAAATGTTCATATTGTGCTAATTCAACCAGAACATTTGTCTGAAAAATTTTTTCGTGGTATACAAAATGACCATTGAATATTTCATCAGCCATCTGCATGCATGCATCCATGGAAACAATGTTCATCACTAACATAAACCGCAGGTCAGTTTTACATAAATGATTTCAATCACTATATAAAAGCATTTGATTAAATCAGCCATCCACAGATCCTTTAACATGTGCACACGTGTCCAAAATTGTATGTACCATGAGGTAGAGCACATGAACTCAAACCATACAAACACAAAAAAAAAAAGATACTGGAAGCAAATGACTGCACCATTGCCCAATAAAACTGGATGATACTAATCCAAACAGGGAATCTATGTTAAAGTTTGTTCTAATCAAAATTTTACGGACACAAACTAAAAATTACTGAACTTTGAGCAAGTCTACCGACATTCAAAAATCACACAACACTTGCACACACCATGCACACTTAAGTTAAAACATGACTTCTCTGTACAACATATGCAACATAACTTCCATGTACAAGATACACAAATGAGATTGTGCATAGCATGCTTTGGGAAGCACCTGAAAAGCTCATTCTTTCTGCGTATGCAGGCTGATGCTCCTGCGGACACTGCCTGTATAGACAGGCAATGGAGTTTTGTGTGTATGACCATTTTTTATCCCGCCATTAAGGCAGCCATACTCCATCTTCATGGATTGTGCATGCTATGTGTAACATGTCATCCCTACTAACGGCCAAACTGGCCTTCTCTTCCGAAAGTAGGTGATGGGATTTTACGCGTGTGCAAGATGTGCGTGCGTTCACACACAGAACCTTGGTTTATAGTCTCTTTCGAAGGACTGAAAAGTCATTCAAATGTATAGGTCTTGGGGCAAAGGATTATTAGAATGTAAAAACTGGCAGATATCTCGACACTGACTATATTATTGCTTGTTTTTGCAATTTGACACAAGGTCACCAGATTCAGATATGTATCTAAGCAAAACTGTCCAAGAATATTCTACAGGGAACAGCAATGGAGGGACGGAAACAAAGACATAGGTCAGACCCGTTTATCCCTTTGATTTCACCGTATTCTGTATGCATGTTGGTGAAATTATGATGAATTAAAATATAAAAATATGTAGACGTTAAATTCTTGAATGTTATTTACGCTTGACTGCAGCCATGATGTTGTCTTGATGAGTTCCTGTCTTTGTTCTGCGACACTAACCACTTTGCCATAACATCTTGCTGCTTGTGCTTTCCTGACAGCGACATGCTTTGCCGATTCAAGATTCAATATCCCATAGATCAATTTCCAAAGAGTAATAAATCCCCTGTTCAGTTGATCAAAAGAAGACAAAAATAGTTAAAAGAAGAAAAATGAACTTTCACAACCTCACGGCCACCACTCCCCTTCCTCAAGCCCCTCCCCCTTTCTCTCAAACCATTCAAATGCCATATCTTATTACTTCCAGCATGCATGTCAAGGATAAACGTTGAAAGGAAAAGTTAAAAACACAAATATTCACCTGCATAATACTTCAGGACAGGCAACTGGAATGATCTTTTGCATTCTCGTTTATTTTCCATGCAGCAACATGTACAGGGATGTACTAGTCATCACTGAACTTTAAATACAGATCAAGGCATAGCTGGAGTCTCATCATTCTTCACTATGTGTTGGTTCACTATGTGTTGGTGCAAAAATCTCATTTTACCCCAAATGACCCTCACCACTCTTTGCCAGCAGCGGCGATCAGCCCTGCGTGACTTATCTATCATTTCGTGCGAGGCCGTCACATATTTGATTGGTGGCAGTGAATGGGTAAACGATATAAAAAAAACAAATGGAAATAAATCTCAATAAAAATTATACTAAAAAGAAATGTTCATATTGTGCTAATTCAGCCAGAACATTTGTCTCAATTTTTTTTTTACAATTCTCAATTTAAAAACGATTGTCTTTAAGATTTTGATTTCATGGTGTACAGAAAGACCATTGAATATTCCATCAGCCATCTACATGCATGCATCCATGGAAATGATGTTCATCGCTAACAAACCGCAGGTCAGTTTTACATAAATGATTTCAATCGCTATATAAATGCATTTGAGCAAGTCTACTAAAATTCAAAAATCACACAACACTTGCACACACCATGCACACTAAGTTAAAACAACTCTGTACAACATATGCAACATGACTTCCATGTGCAAGATATAAAAATGAGATCGTGTATTGCATGCTTTGGGAAGCACCTGAAAAGTTCAAATGTATGTCTTGGCGCAAAGGATTATCAGAATATGTAAAAACTGGCTGATAACTTGACACTTTGACTATATTCTTGCTTGTTTTTGCAATCCGACACAAGGTCACCACATTCAGATATGTATCTAAGCAAAACTGTCCAAGAATATTCTACAGGGAACAGTAATGGACAGACGGACACAAAGGCAGGTCAGACCTGTTTACCCGTTTGAATTCACTGTATTCTGTAAGCATGTTTGGTGAAATTGTGATGAACTAAAATATAAAAATATCTAGACGTTAAATTCTCGAACGTTATTTACGCTTGAGGACTGCAGCCATAATGTTGTCTTGATGAGTTCCCGTCTTTGTTCTGTGACACTAACCACTTTGCCATAACATCTTGCTGCTTGTGCTTTCCTGACAGCGACATGCTTTGCCGATTCAAGATTCAATATCCCATAGATCTCAATTTCCAAAGAGTAAAATAAATCCCTGTGTTCAGTTGATTATCAGAAGACAAAAATAGTTCCCCCCCCAAAAAAAAATTTCACAACCTCACGGCCACCACTCCCTTCCTCAAGCCCTCCCCTTTCAAACCATTCAACTGCCAAATCTTATTACTTCCAGCATGCATGTCAAGGATAAAATGTTTAAAAGTTAAAAACAAATATTCACCTGCATAATACTTCTGGACAGGCAACTGGAATGATCTTTCTTTTGCATTCTCTTGTTTGTTTTTCATAGCAGCAACATGTTCAGGGCATGTACTAGTCATCACTGTAATTTGAATACAGATCAAGGCATAGCTGGTGTCTCATCATTCTTCACCAATTATTGGTCACTGGCACAGACAACTACACCAAAAGAAAAGTCCATCATCTGGCAAAATAGAAATAAAAAAATCACAAAAGAAAAACGAAGGGATGAAAAATATTACCCTGCACTGCAAGCATATTGCCATCATCAAAATGTAAACTTGTATATTATTTCTTTTAAAAAATGCTTAAAGAACAAGTAATATGGCTACAATCTGTTGACTTGAGCAGACTCACTGAATATCCAAATGTCAGATCACAGTACCATGTAAAACGAACCAATGCAAATGATCATCGCCCTGGACTTTTGTAAAGGTACAAACATGAAACCTGTATTGTTCATCTTTCCTGAGATTTCAAGACACAGGTGCTACTGCCTTTCTGGAGATTCCAAGCCACAGAATGTAGACGTCTTCATTGTTGAACCAAAGCAGCTGCAACACAAAAAGTAAATGTTTCACAGGATAAAACAACTTATGAACTTTTTTTTTCAAATTGCTCCGAGACATGGGGTGGCTTTTAGTATAGTGTTGTCAAAAACATTTGGCAAAACTGTCTGTCGTCAGGTCATGACAAGTCTGAGATCATAGCCCAGCCAACTACAGAATCCACAGCAGGGTTGCAAGCGAGTTCAGAACACCACAACATAAAAATTTTAAAATGCTGACATGACCAAATCATGTTTTGAACATAAAAGACCCACACAAAATAATCACATTGCAAGCCATGTCCAATTCAGACCAAAAAAATTACTGATAAAAAACAAAATCTCAGTCTGGTAAAATGTTTGCGTGTATGATTGTACAAGTCCCAACATCAATAAAAAGATGTTTACCGCTGAAAAGCCTATTGCATGGTCTGCACGATGGAGCCTCTTCACTCGTTTCTAAGGTCTGAACAATTGGAAGAAATAATAACACACATTCCATTCCTCTTGCTAAAGCTTTTTGACATGCGTTTTGAGTTTGGGGTTGAGGTCAGTGAAAGAAACCAATGTTTTTGACAGGAAATCTTACAGCATTCTAGACAAGCTGTTAAACGACCCCAATGCCAACATTACCATTTTTAGATCAAGGCTAGGCTGCACAAATTTTTTTTTCCCCCAGTCCCATCTGTGCCACCTCAGTGGCAGTGCTCCCATGTCGCTCATTCTGAAACCCTGGGCACAGCATAGCATGGCCTGGCACTGGTAATCCACAGGAAGCAGTCAATGTCAAGAGTCGACCCACCAGAAACACTGCACAGCTGCGAGTCACCTCTGTGGTATTCAGTAGCGCCGTTTTGATCCAACATATGCAGGACTCCCACCTACTAAGCCCCATACGACGACAAAAATAGTTTAGATGCGGAGCCAGCGCAAGTCAGTTCTCCGGGGGGGCGCCACCATGTCCGTCCGACAGTCCTCGTGAAGCTGCTGCTACTAGTGACCGTGACGGAATCAACCCAAGGCCATAGACATGGAGAGGACTCGAAACTGAGGTCACCTTAAGAGCAGGGCATGAAGGGCCACAGAATTTGAGACTTTTTATATGCTGACTGATGAGAATGAGGATGAAGATGCTGCAGATTTACCAGCCACCGTGGCGAAGTGGTTAGCACCACGGACTCCCGGCTGGGAAGTCGTGGGTTCGAATCCCATCAGAGTCAGATGGGTTTTTTTGCCCCGACTGGCACCTTCCCAGAGTTGAGTTCACTGCGGACTCAGTTGGGGAGACTGGGACCACACAGTCGAGTTTCATCCACTTAATGGATGCGTTTCTGAGAGCGTTGCTCAAATTTCCTGACCAACACTTCAGGTGCCTGTATCTCTCGGGCCTGGTTGACGCCGGGATATATTATGAAAGGAAGTGTAGAGTACAGCCCTGTCATGTAGTCTCGGACCGAAATGGAAATCCGTAGCATCATCTTAATCATCCTCATTCTCATCGATCAGTATTAAAAAAAAAAAGTCAAATTCTGTGGCCCTTCATACTCTGCTCTCATGGTGACCTCAATTTCAATGTCCTCTCCACATCTATGGCCTTGGTTTGGTTCCGTAAGGGTCACCAGTATTGGCGAGTCTATGGGGGCCGTCGTTGGACGGACGTGGTGGCGCCCTCCGGAGGGAGAGCTCACTCATGCCGGCTCCGCGACTAAGCAATTATTGTCGTCGGTAGGGGGCTTAGTAGGTGGTGTCCTGCATATGTTAGATCAGAACAGGCGCCACTGAACACCACCGAAGTGACTCGGCAGCAGTGCAGTGTCTCCTCCAGTGGGTTGCCTCTTGACATTGACTGCTCCCTGTGGATTGCTGGGGCTGCGGCAGGGCCAACCGGGCTAAGGCTGTGGACGGGGTGTCGGAATGAGCGGCGTGGGTGCACTGCCTCCAAGGTGGCGCAGAGGTTGGGAAAAAAAAAAAAAAAAAAAAAAAGCTACAGATTTCCATTTCCCATTTTGGTCTGAGACTGCGTGACAGGGCGGTACTCTATATTTACTTTCATAATATATCCTGGTATCAACCAGGCATGCGAGATGCAGACACCTGCAAAGTTAGGAAATTTGAACAACACTCCCAGAGACGCATCCATCAAGGGGATGAAACTCAACTGTGTAGTCCCAGTCTTCCCAAATGAGCCTGTAGCAAACTCTGGGTAGAAGCCAATCGGGACAGAAAAATCCCACATGGCTCTGATGGGAATCGAACCCTTGACCTCTCAGCCGGGAGTCTGCAATGTTTACCACTTCACCACAGCAGCTGTACATCTCTTCCACATTGTTGTCAAAATTGATAGATGCAATCATTTTTACAATATTCAGATGTATAACACTTTCAGACATATAACCGATTTCTGTCCTAGTTTGACGCTGAACCGTTTACTCTTGAGCTTTGACACAGAAAATCATTTATATAAATACAAAATGATGATTAAGAGGTCAATACAGATATTAACACTTGTGCAGATACACAATGTAGTTGTACTTTAATGTCTTTTCACCAAAAAATAAATCGTATTAGGCTTGCATGTGTATCTGTGTGAAGGTACCACCATCTCAGAATTACTATCAATACAAGCATAAATGTCTATCTGGACTGCAAATTAAAAAAAAGAAAGGTAAATTCAAAGAGCAAGATCAGAGGGAAAAAACAGTAAAATATAGACCTGATTTAGGCGATAGATATGTCCTAAAAAGCACACATTCAAACAAAACATGAACACTGGATATTCTTATTTCACCATACACATTCTGCAGTATTGCTATTTTCAGTTCTAAAAGCATCTAGCACTATTCTTTAAGATACTGAAACAAGATTTCTGTACTAATACATGTGAATCATGTTTAGTGATAAGACAAAAACTGGGGTGTTTAATAACATGGCAAAAAACAAAACCAACACCACATGTTTTTAAAATTTAAGTCTTTTTGATGAAATGTTACAGTGACCAGCTATGCTTTTTAACGTTTGATGACTTTTATGTGACGGGCAGAGTTTCACATGACGGAGCACATATTTCTGTTTTAGCACACTTTCCTGGCAGATCCGTGTCCTAGAACATTACCCTAAATTCCACAGGTGTGTGTTTATATCCAAGCATGCACAACATACCCTCAATTCGCCCAACTGAGACATGCGCTCAATCCTCGTCATTCTTCTTTAATTGGTTCAAGCTGTCTATGTTCCACACCCTGGACATGGGCTGAGGCTGCTGTGGAATGTGACGACGCTCCATACCGTTGTCTGTGCCGTTGGCTCCTGCAAGTCTTCATCCGCATGGCTGCAAAAAATCCTAATACCATAACCTTCAGTTCTCCTGTCCTTGGCCCCGATGATTTGCAACAGTTTAGAACAAATACACGTTTCTGATTTTCAGTGCACACATTGTAGGGTGATATAAAGCATGGCCAGTTCATATTCAAACATTAGTGATTCAACTTATCTATTCTGATGAGATGAAATGTGGGTGCAATGAAAATGATTGAGCACACACATGAACACACACAAATACAAATTCAATGAATGCTGAACAACTTACACTGATTTAACAGTATGAATCATACAGGGTTACTGTGCTTTTAGTCCACATTTCAAAGCAGTCACATGAACTTCCACATTACTTTTTGGTCACTTCAGACTTCCACATAACATTCAGTTCCAAGGTCAGACTACACCCTATAAAGAGCAACAGAATGTTAAATTTTCCAAGGTCAGACTACAACCTATAAAGAGCAACAGGATGTTAGATTCCATACTCTTATTTCCCTCCATCCTCTTGACCCAGCACATGAAAACTTTTTCCCCCATCGATCCTCCATGCCCTGCCAGTGGCATACCGACAGCTCACTGCAGTTTCTCCCTGAACAGTCGAGTCGCACCCAGATTCCTGTCCTGCCAACGCCCTCTGCCTCGCATCCACAGGGATCAATCCATATCTGATCATACTGCAGCGACCCAACAGCGAAGATACAGCACTGCACCGACGGTCTGTGACTGTTAAGTGGTGCCTGTTCTGATCCAATATATGAAGGACACCATCTACTAAAAGCCCCGTTTGCTGTTGGCTGGGCTAGAGTGAACATTCTCTACACAAAAACCTACTGGCAATGGGTCAAGTCATGAGCAAGTGTCCTCTTCTACATGTGCCAACCAATGACAAAACCCATGAACCTGCAGACACTAAAGACTTTGACAGAACTCGCCACAGGTACCAAAGTGGAGAGGAAACTGAAGCTGTGGTCACTACAAGAACAGGACATGAAAAGCCACAGACTCAGATTCTTTCCGATGATCAAGAGGGAAGTGTTGAAGACAATATAAAGGAATTTTAGTTTGATCTGAGAACAGATGATAGGGCTATACATTATCCTGACATGAACCAGGCTGGAGTTATACCGAGGCACATCCACTGCTGTGGACAGGCATCAGTTGGGGGGAAAAAAAAGGCAAACACTTCCTGCCAGTGTGAGCCGAGTTGACAACCTTGCAGCACGTTAACTGTGGTACTAACAGCACCACAGTAGTCGCTTCCCTCAACACTGAATGGGGCAATGATTTTCGGCACAAGAGACATGTTTATTGAAAGTGCTACCGATTTTTAAATCGGGTTGTCCATGTTGCAACACAATCATAAATGGGCCCCAATAAACTCGCTCTCTGTACTTGTTACAAGGGAGACAATTTTCTGTAGAATAAATGACAGCAGGGCGTGATGTGAGAGATGTATCTAACTTGGGCTGATAAGATGATCAGTGCCTTCCGTTCAAAAGCCTATGTGAACTGGTGATGAGTGCATTCTATTCAAGACACTACGTACACTCTAGTCAGTGCCTTCTACTCAAAAACGCTGAGTGAATGGATTATCAATCATTCAATGCCTTCTGGTTCTACTCAGGACACAATCTGAAGTGATGTTAGTGCTTTCTTTCTGCGTACGCAGGCCGATACTCCTGCGGACACTCCCTGTATAGCCAGGCAGTGGAGTTTTGTGTGTATGACCCCTTTTTTTATCCCGCCATTAAGGCAGCCATACTCCATCTTCGGGGAAGGTGCATGCTATGTGTCACGTGTCATCCATACCAACGGCCAAACTGGCCTTCTCTTCCGAAAGTTGGTGATGGGATTTTACGTGTGTGCAAGATGTTATGCCTGCGTTCACACACGGAACCTCGGTTTATAGTCTCATTCGAAGGACTATATGGGGAATGGAGTCAGAACCAATGTTAACTCAGAGGAAAAATCCCCCTATACCGAAATTCGAACCCGCAACCCCAGGATCACGAGTCTGGCGCTCTACCAACTGAGCTATCCGGCCCCCATGTTAGTGCTTTCTATTTGAAACATGTGAATTGGTGATTTGTGCCTTCTGTTTTTGACAAAGTGTGAACTAATGATCAGTACTTTCAATTCAGGACATTGTGTCAGTGGCTGAGCAGTGCCCACTATTGAAGAGACTGTGAGCCGATATATAATACCTTTTAATCAAGACACTATCACAAGTGATGGTCGCGGTGCGCCTCCTACTCTAAATACTATCCAAAGTAAAGATATTATCTGAAATGATGATTTGTGCTTTTTAATCAAAATACTATCTGAGGTGATGATTAGTGCTTTCTGTTCAAGAGTCTATCGGAACTGATGATAATGCCTTCTACCCAAAACACGATGTGAACTGATCACCAGAGCCTTCAAATTCTGTGGCCCTTCATGCCCTGCTCTCATGGTGACCTCAGTTTCGATATCATCTCCACGTCTGTGGCCTTGGTTTGGTTCCGTCGGGGTCGCCGGTATCGGCGGGTCCATGGGGGCTGTCGTTGGACGGACATGGTGGAACCCTCCGGGAGAGCTCACTCATGCCGGCTCTGCGACTAAGCAATTATTGTTGTCAGTAGGGACCTTAGTAAGTGGTGTCCTGCGTATGTTGGATCAGAAGTGACACAGCAGCAGTGCAGTGTCTTCTCCAGTTGGTTGCTTCTTGATGACTGACCGGAATGTGGGCGTGGACGGGTTGTCAGAATGAGCACCGTGGGTGCAATGCCACCGAGGTGGCACAGAAGATGGAGCAAAAAAAAAAAAAAAAAAAAAAAAAAAAAATGACCAGAGCCTTTAATTCATGTTAACATTTTCTGCATTGATCATTAGTGCCTTCTATTCGAGGCAGTATTTGAACTTATAACCAGAAAAGCAGTGCCTTGGATTACTGACCAGAACCAGATTGATGTGTACAAGGTGGTGGGAGTTTCAATATGAAATAATGCATGAATTAAGCAAAATAAAGTGAGAAAGTTATCAGTTTAAAAGCGTGCTAACTATTAATCTTGAGGAAGATTAATGCAAGTGGATGAAAACTAAATTTTCCAACTTATTTTCAGCAGAGTGTTTTCTTGGTCTCTGGATGGTTTTAGACGTGCAGTGAAAAAAAGTTCATAAGGAAAAAAAATCAAACCAAGGAAGTTCAAAACCATCCGTCCAAAAGAGTGATGTGCTGTGCTCCTGGCAAAACATGAAAACGTACATCAGAAGCTGGAAATCCATTTCAAGATTAAAAACAAAACTGTCAAACAGCTGAAAAATTCTTTCTGAATAAAACAAAATCTAAATTTTCTTTTGGATACAAAATTCAAAGGACAAAGCAACATGCACTAAATCTAATTTGTTTTTAAACAACTGCTTTCTTTCTCCAAATGGCTTACACTCATGGACATACTGGGATCTCTCAATCTTGAATGTATCCATATCGATGAAAAATGAAAAAACACAACCTACTTGCGACTATCTCTGGCATTCTGATCTCTGTCACGAGTTTGCTGCCAACATACAGACAGACGGTCACGATGCCAAGGAAAACAGAAAAGGCGATGAGCACAACTGGTTCACCTGGGGTCTGGGACAGTTGAAGTGAGTAGACCACATGAACCATGTGTCATTCATCTGCACAAAACCGAAGTTAGATCTAGTTGCAAAGTGAGGCGACTGCAGGTGGAAATCTAAACAAATTTGAAAAAGCATTGATAAAGCTCCGCCCAAAAAAACAAAAACAAAACAAAACCGCTGACAAACGAATCACAAGACAAAACAATGCATTTCAACTTCTTAGGTCTTCTTCAGGCAAGACAAACACTCATCTTGCACCGAACTGGATGAAGATAAGATGACTGCTTGTTCATTTTTGTTGTCCCGAGTGTTGTGTATCTTGCCTGAAGAAGACCCAAGGGGACGTAAGGCATCGTGTTTTGTCTCGTGATTTGTTTGTCAAAATTTTTGGGGGGGTGGAGCTTTATCGACAATTTTTTTCAAATTTACAAAACCAAAGACTAGGAACACAGAAGTAAAAGACAAAATGGTGCAACTATATACAACTAACACTTCCTCCCCTCCATTCTACTCTGGATTCAATCCGACTAAAGCTATACTAAAAACATCCTATTTTGTAAAGTCATGTTTCTTTCATAATGCATTTTTTTTTCCAGTTGTCAAGTCAACATTGAATTTTCTAATAGAAAAACCCATGCTGTTTTCCTGTATTATCTAGTCAACTGAATAAAACAGAAACTTTATAAAATTTATAAGATGAATTTATGAACAAAGTCATTTTGTTACAGTGAAGGTCATGAATGTGTACATGAAATTAGAATATGAATGCGAACCTGGCTATTTTTTGGTTTGATCTTGGTATTTCTTGCAATTAATGGTGTAAAATGTATGTTTAAATACTCAAATAATCAACTTTAAAATGTCCAAGCTGAAAACAGATCTGTGATAAATCAACTGGCAACATTTTCATACACAGTACACTGGTTAGACCAACAAAAACCCACACACTCACTATATTCATGAACATCCCTAACTTTCTCCCAAACCACAAATCCAGAAAAGAAAATTCAAATATTTTTCCACATAATTTCCTTTAAAACCTAAACTGATTAATGCATAACTGCCTATCTATACATACCATGTCCACTATATCCATGCACACTTCACCCATCTGTGGGTACAGAGCGCTGAAGTTGTTCTTCAACTGACCGTACAATCCCCTGCACTCATAGCAGGCCTTGCTTACGTTGTCACTGGGATTAATCTGCAGCATGCAAAAATAATGTATTAACAAATGTTCCTCAACCACACAACACTCCAGACATGAGAACAAACTTCGTAGTTAGATTTTTTCTCAATGAGAAAAGTATTTTTCAGCAAACTTGTGCGTCTGGGAAACTCCTTTACCCTCCACAGCTTTTAATATTGAAAAAAAAAATGACCTCCCATTCCAGGATGATGTGCAGTTAAGCATGGAGTTAACCCTTTTATTGCAAGCATTCCCAAGCAGCAAGCAGCTGAAAACCAGCTGGGCAGCAGAGCTACTGTGGGGTATTAGATTTACAAGGCTGGAGCTTCTGAATTACTGAGTCAATTGCTGTATCAATACACCATGTGCAAGACAATATAACCAAAAATTATACTTTGAACCATTCAAAGATGAGAGGAAACCCAGAAAGAGAATACACATGCACACAAAAACTATCACAGCATGCGTGTAGTGCCAAGCTGCTTCTGGTGCTCTGACCCCAAGTGGCTGTCCATTTACTGTAGCAATGAAAGGGTTAACTGCCCATGTAATATAGAGTAATAGAATTCATCAGAAAATTTCATTCTTGGCTATTTCACCCCTGTATCATGTTGAAAAAAAATGGCCCTGTTTGTTGCACAAGCTTAGAACATAAAAAAAGAAAAAATTGAATACCCCGTCTTGAAGGCACATGTACTATATACCATCGTTATTTGGGGGGGGGGGGGGGGGAGTGGGGCGTGGTGTGTGTGTATCTTTGTGCGTGTCTGAAATGGAATTTGATTTTTGTTGAAAACTGTGTACAAAATAGGCCAAAAATATGTGGGTGGATATAAACAGAATGTCTCAAATTTTCTGTTGAGGACATGAAAAATTTTATCACCGATTCCCCATGGCCAAATCCTGATATTTTCCATCCATGACTATGTATCACTTAATATTTTAAAAAAGCATTTTGAATCACGCAATATGGAAAAAGTTTCACAAGTTATGATAACTTTCATTTACTTTTAAATCATAATGCTAAAACTGATTTCCTTGATTTATTTCTTAAAGAACAGCGAGCAACCATGAAAAGATCCAGGAGCGCCCACGGATTCTGAATCTTAAAAATGATGATTTTGCTGTTGATTTTTTTTTTGTTTTGTTTTGTTTTTTGTTTGTTTGTTTTTTTTTTTTGGGGGGGGGGGGGGAGACCTAGTCGCACACTTCCCCAAAAAAAGGAGGAAACTTTCTTTACAAGCTTGCCTGTCAAAAAATAATGATCAGACACAGCTGCAAATCACACCTCATCTACTACTATAACACCATCATGAAGATATCATTTTCATCCATACCTCTTCAACCCATAATTTCATTAATGATGCCACATATTTTTGTATTCTCTTTCTTTCCCCCCCACTGCTCTTGATTATGAATTGATTAATCTGACCCACAGCGTGCAGCTATGTTACACTTTACAATTTCACTAATAGTTTGGAAGTGTATGTTTTGGCTCTGGTACAGCCAAAAATTTTGCATGCCCATAGTTTTTTTAACAAACAATTCACCTTGACAAGATAAGATAAGATAATGTTGCTTATAGCCCAGCCGACCGCAAAGGGCCATATCAGGGCTGTCACACTTTTAAAATCAACTCACCAGTCATATAAAAAAAAAATTTTAAAAAACCACTTTCATACATCTCATTAAATGACATCGTCTACAAACACACCAGAAACTTTGTAAAAATCTTTCTTCCGTAAAATCTTAAATCAGTTGAAAAATGTTAATCTCTCTCAAAAACTCAAGGATCACATCCAGGCGGGACATCCTGTACAGGATCTTCATGGACTCCGCTGTTAAAATGTTTGTGTCTCACATCGTGCAAGTCCCAACACTCTAAAAGAACATGTTTCATTGTGAGTGGCGCATGACATGGAATGCACCACGGAGCTTCTTCACTCTTTAAAAGGTAAGCATGGGTAAAATACGAATGGCCGGTGTGCAGCCGGGGCACAAAACCCATTTCCTCTTTACGACCTCCGACGTGGATGGGAGGAAGCCCTTTAAAGGTTTGGACGGATCTGAAGAGTTTGTTACTCGTCTGTGTGTTCCAATCCTCCTCCCAGAGGTCTCTCACATAATCGTTAATTTTGGGTTTAAAATCTGAACAGGGGATATAAATTTTGGGGACAGTTTCTCTCTTGTGGCGTTCTTGGCTAAACGATCAACCATTTCGTTCCCCCCGATGCCAACATGACCAGGAACCCAGCAAGGTAATGTTTTTACCGTCCGCTTTCAACTTGCTAAAAAGTTCAAAAAAAATGCAAAAGTTCTGGATGCTGAAGGTTGCGGCCAGCTATGGCTTCCAAAGCTGACAGCGAATCCGACAGAACCAGAAAGTCCCTCTTTGAAGAATGTGAGATTATCTTCAAAGCCAGTCCCAGAGCAGTAAGTTCAGCAGAATGACAGAAGCATCGGAATGGATATGTCCAACAGTATTGAGAAGGAGCCCCAGGGCAGTAGGCTGCACAGGCCACCCCATCCTCAGACTTGGAACCGTCAGTGAAAACTTTTGATAGGATGGGAATTTCGAACAGAGGTCAGCATACAATGCCTTGTACGCCGGGAGAGCTGGTAGACTTTGCGAAAAGCTGCAAAATCGAAACGAATCTCTGGTGTGAAAAAGGTCCACGGAGGTTGATCCGGAAACTTGGAAAATCGGAAACTACTCCCAGGTTTAGACCTGCATTCCGCACGTGAGGCTGCTACGAAGACCAAACGGCGGAATACATTTAGGGTTGTTTTAAAAACTTACTTTGGAATGGAGGGTCAAAGACACAGTCATTAGGCAGGATTCTGCGGTTGAGAACAGTGGGATATAATAATTTAAAGACAGTTTCAGCCTGGGGTTTAGGACAATGAAGGTTCGCCCGCCTCTGCGTACAGGTGTAACAGGGGTGGTGCGGAACGCTCCAAGACAGAGACGAAGCCCTTGTTGGTGGATAGGGTCCAAGAGTTTGAGGTAAAAAGGGTCTTGCGGAGCCGTAGACAGCACAACCGTAGTCCAGTTTGGAACGGACCAAGGCTCTGTAGAGGTGCAGCAAAGTTTTCTTATCAGCGCCCCAGTCAGTGTGCGCTACGACCCGCAGAATATTCAGAGCTTTCTGGCAAGAAGTTTTGAGGTTTTTGATGTGGCTGAGAAAGTTGAGTTTTGGTCAAAATGACTCCCCGAAATTTGGCCTCTTTAACAGCTGGAATGGAAGATTTCCCTACTTGAAGTTCAGGATTGGGAAAAACTGACGGAAATTATGGAAGTGAATACACTGCGTCTTTGTTGGAGAAAAGGTGAAACCGTTTTCATTGCCCATCGATGGATTTTATCTACGCAAAGCTGGAGCCTGCGTGGACACTGGGTACAGGCTTCCAGTTGCGTAGACAGCGAAATCATCCCAAAAATGAGCAGTCTGAACCCTGCTGAAATGATTTCACAATGTTGTTGATTTTAATACTAAAGAGGGGAGGAGACAGTATGCTCCCTGGGGAACACCAACTCTGCTCGTGGACATCAGAGAGAGTGGTGCCAACCCGGACCTGAAAACTGTCGGTCTGCCAAAAAATTTTGAATAAAAAAACGGAAGATGGGCCCCGAAAAAACCCCGATCGTGGAGATCATGAAGTATCCCCGACTTCCCGGTGGTATCGTAGGCCTTCTCCAAATCAAAGAAAATTGCCACTGCATGCCGTTTGTTCAGAAAGGCGTTCCTAAGTGTAGATTCCCGACGAATCAAATGGTCAACTGTTTCTCCGAGTTTGCGGAAAACCCACTGTTCTTTCGCCAAAAGGCCATCGGTTTCAGTTTTCCAAATGAGCCTAGCATTGACCATTTTTTCCATCAATTACAGACACAGCTGGTCAAAGCTATGGGACGGTAATTAGATGGATTAGAAAAATCTTTTCCAGGTTTGGGATGGGGAAAAATGGGGGCTTTCCGCCAAGAGGGTGGAAAGCAACCCGTAGTCCACATGGTTGTATACCTGTAACAGGATGTTAAGACCTTCTTGCGGAAGATGTTTCAACAGTTGATAAGGATTTATCTTACCTGGGAGGAATCGCTGCAAGAGAGCAAGGCAGATTTCAGTCGTTTAACATGAAAGGAAGATTGTAGTCTTCCCTGTTGTCGGATGAAAAAATTGCAGGGCGATTTTTCTTTTAGGGCTTTGGGTTTTTTACAAAAGTGGCTGATTTATTAGAAGGAGGAATTCTTTTCAATGGTGAAGCAAGCAGATTAGCAACTGCTTTCTTCTCTGTTATTAAAGAATCCCAAAACTTGAGATGGTTCACAGTGGGACAGGTGTTCTTCCCTTTGATTTTCTTAATGATGTTCCACACTTTTTTCTTGAAGTTTTTTATGTCTCCTGGAGCAGAAGCTTCTCCAGGACCGACGTTTACTGATTTTAAAGTGTGTCTTGATTTAGCACGGAGTTTTGATGGGCTCGAGCGTTGGGACCCGAAGGTCGTTGGTATACCTGACGCCGGGGCCCCTTTTTTACTTTGGAAAAATTTTTTGGCATTCTGAATCGAACCAGGGTGTTTTTGGCATTTGAAGTTTATCGGAAGACACTGGAATACAGGCCTTAGCACATTTAATCATAGTGTAGTCAGTGATTCAGCTGGGTCAGGACTCTGAAAAAAATCAGTGTCCGGACTCCTTAGAAACAGTGGCTGAAAATAGATCCCAGTTTGCTTTCTTATAATTTAAATGTTTGGAGACAGAGACGTGTTCAGTTATTACAGGTTGTAAAAAGGACAGGGAAATGGTCATTTCCCGTGCAGATCGTCATGGACAGACCACTCTTAGTCCAGGACCAGCGAGGGGTCACAAACCGACAAATCTAAACACGAAAGTAAACCCTGTGGAAGAATGGAGGTAAGTTGCGATCCGTCGTTCAGACAACACAAATCCAAATCCGAAGGACATCCTAAATACGCAGACCTCGGATGACGAACGGTACTACCCAGAGAGGGTTGTGACCGTTAAGTCACCCAACAGAAAAAAAGGGTCGAGGAAGTTCCCCTAACAGACTGACAAGGTCCTGACGAAAAAACCGGGACGATGGAGGTAGAAAAAGAGAACAGATTGTTACAGTCTTGTGGGAGTGATCTCGCAGCTACAGCCTGAAGGGAGGTAGACAGAGCGACAGGACTATACAACAAAGTTTTGTGAGGAGAAGGGCAACACCGCCCGACAGCCCCCAACGTGGATGGTTGTGCGGGTTTTTGAAAGAATATTAAACCCAGAAAGAGTAAAGGTCTTCTGGCTTTGAATTGGGTTTCTTGAAGAGCCACGACAGGTTTTATAGAATGACACAGAAGCTGCAGCTCCTCGAAGTTGGAATTTAGACCACGGATACCCAAGGGAAATATTGATTATCCTGGTGCAGAGGGCGAAAAGGAGAGAGATCAGGTCATCTCCTCCTCACATCTGCTGCTAAAGCTGTAAATTTGTTGCTTAATTTCAGGGACTATCTGCAGACCTGGGGCAGACTTGCCAACAGGTGAAGTAGGTCTGGGTTTGGGAGACGGTGGAGGTTTCTTCCTCAACCCCACCATCTCCACACTGGTTTGAACTCCCTTGCCGCACGGGCACTGGACTGAGGAGTTCGGAGGTAGGGGTGCTGGTTTTTTAATCTCCCCAGCAGCAGATGTTGTAGACTGCTGGGCAGTCTGGGGGGTGGCGGATTTTTGCCTCCACCAGGGCAGCACTTTGGTTTGGAAGGTGGTGGACCTGCTACCACCAGAATGACAGATCTTACTTGCAATGTTTCAAAAACATGAATTCATCAGTCTGGCGCGACTGCCCGAGTAAAAAATGTGGGAACTTTCTTTACAGCCGAAGCGTAGGAAGAAGCTGTCGGCTTCTGCTGCCCACAGCCTGTTTCCGGGCTTCAAAAAAAGAGATTTTTTTCCGTTTTGACGCGTTGTATAGCAGATTCTTGAATCCAAGAAGGACAATTTGGGGAAGAGGAGGGATGGTCGCCACCGCAGTTAGCACAATGTCCCGGATCATGACACGGCCATCATGGGTTGCCTTGCAGCAAATACCACACACTCCTCCCCGGGAACAGCGGTCCCTGACATGGCCAAACTTCTGGCACCTGAAGCACCTCAACGGGACGGAACATAAACTGAACCGGACATTCAGGTAGCCGACTTTGATTGACCGGAGGCAGCACAGGGTTGCAGAATGTCAGAAAAAGGGTGTTGGTGGCCCCTCTTTCTGCACCCTTCTTTACTTCACCCTGCGCACCTCCGTCACACCCTGGGGCGCCACTCCGATTTAATTTCTGCCTCCGAGACACCATATAAAACCCTGCAGCGAATCCGCCTTTTGATGATTTAATTGTTTGTGGGGAGTTACCCTGATCTCCCTGTCCCCCTAATTTTGTTGCCTTCAGCAGCTGGTCAGATTGTTTCTGTGATTTACACTCAATAAGGAACGAGCCATTCCGCAACCTCTTGATTTGAACGAGGGTCACCTGCCAAACATTGAAAGCCCTTTTGTATGGCAAAAGGGCTCAGAGCTGAAAGGGGTCTTTCCTGCTCCGTCCCCTCCATCACGAGCCAGGAAGCCCCAAAAACCTGTCTTCTGTCTAACTTCGGTATCGGAGTCACTGTCCGTTTGACAATCCCTGAAATAGGGGGATGCTGCCTTCCTCTTCCTTTTGGGGGGAATGTTTTTTAAAGAAGTCATATTTAGGTTATTGTTTTATTCATCTCTCCCTTACCCACCCACCTTGGAGTCCAACTAAGGGGCCAGGGCCAAGAAACAAAGTCTTGCCCCTTCCAGGCTTCGGGAGAGATATAGACAAAAAAGAACTATACCCCTATCCCCCTGATCATGCTCAACTCCCGGGACAGAGAGCTGAGCACTGCAGGGTTCACTTGGCCAGCGGGGAACTGCTGTCTTGACCCAGCCCCAAGAAGGGGAGCCGATTAGTACACCCGGGCCAAGTGTACTCCCTGCTAGGAGAGGCCGAGCCAAAATGATGTGTTGAGAGCGCTGGCTCTTCAACCACCAGGATCTATTCCCTCCGACACAGGTGCACCGCACGGCAAACGCGGCGGATCTTAAGGAGACCACAGAGAGAAAAGGAGTGTGTAAAAGAAGAAATTTAAGGGGGACGAAGATAGAAAAGGGCCAAAAAAAGGGAGGCATAAAACAAGAAAAAGGGGAAAGGCGGGTTACTCTTAGTCAGGATCCTCACCCTTAGCCCATCGACATGGGAAGCCTACCAGGGGCATCAACTTCTTACCCCGTTCACTTAGGCCAGACGCATCTTCACCTCTCAGGCGACAAGCAGTGTGAAAAAACAGCTATCTCCCAAGTATTGATGCCCCGTCAGCATAGCCTAAAGGATCACTGGACCACGCAAGCCTCCGACCACGGCAAGGTTGCAACCCCGGAGGGCACCTTGACAATCCACAAGTAATATATCATTCTTTCTCTGTAGATGCCGAGCTAAACACTAGACAACAGACCAAGAGAATAATGCAGTTATTTTAACTACTTCCAGATGGCTCTAACACAACTCATAAAAAAGATGTTGCTGCACCTGCCCAACTTCCCAAATAAATCGCAAGTGTGGTCCAAGTCCTTCAACACTCCAATAATCTTATTTGAACCATGTTTCTTGCTCCTTTCCTTTGTACAACTTCTTTGACAATGATCAATGTGCGCTGTCACCGCATGGGACTGGTTCTTGTTACTGTGTGAAAAAGTTTTCCTCTCTGTTTGCTTCAAGGCAGTCTACGCCACAGGGTTAAGTTCATACTGGAATCATGTCAGAAAGTAGTCAACAGTAAATGCATCTAACCGACGACACTATTCTCCGAATGTAACAGAAGAAAAATATGAAAAACGAGCACACCGGGCAGAAAGTCAACACATATGCTACTAGACAAGATCCTCTCCCCGCAGTTACCAAGTGCCACATGCTCGCCTAGAACAGGGCTGCGTATCACTCTCTGGCCCAAGACCATTCTACACGGTGCAGTGGAGACCTGACATCCCAGAATAAGACCAGAGTAGTCATGGACGGAAAACATAAAAAGACTGGCCTGGTCACATCACCTCTATCCTGCTGAGCGTGACCGAGGGCAGTGGGCTGTGGAGATCCTGTGGTGCCCAACTGTCTGTCAAACAGTGCTCTTTAAGACCTTCTGTTAGGGAACAATGCCCATAGAACACAATGCACATTGTTTTTTCAAATCAGCTTTCCAGATTATACTGCTATGTTCCTCTGTGGCTTACCAAACAGTCATTTTATTGCAAACTGAGGTGACTGCAGGTGGAAATCTAAACAAATTTTAAAAACTTTTTATAATGACTTCACCCAACAATGTGGACAAACCAATCATGAGTCATAAGATTCATTTGTCCAAGTTGTTCGGCGGAGTCATTATAGTTTTTAAAACATTGTCACTTAATCTTCCCTAAATCAAAATGGCAGCACATCACAGCACTGACTGACATCCTGGTGCAGAAGACAAAAGCTTTCAATTCACTACTAATATTCTATGGCACCACAAGGAATATAGTAACAGTATCATGCTTCCATTATATAAAAAGCAATGAATGCCAACAATAGTAACAGCAACAATGTCTGGACAACCCGCTGAAAAATAAAGCAAATGACAGCAACATAATTAAAGATCTGAAAGTACTGAAGGCTCCAGGCATGTGCTTTTGATGCAAAACAATCATATCAAGCTGTCAGAATTGGAACTGTTGTTTTTGTCCGTATTCAGTCAGCTTGCACCTTTGATAAGAAAAAAACAACTGGAAACAGCAATAGCAAACATACAAAAATCAACTAAATCCATGCAGATATCATGAGAACTCAAGCAGAATCAAACATGCATGTGTTAATACTTACTTCATTTGAATGATCCTTAAAACATGAGGACACCTCTGCTCCCATTTTCATTATAAACTGTGCCTCCTTTGTATAATTAAAGGTGACCTGGCCTGTTGTCGAGTTCACCTCTATATTATCGAAGCAAGCTGGGAACAAAAATTGTGAAAGGTTAAAAGCTGTTTCAAGAATATTGCACATGCTAAGTTCACACTTGTACAAAACAATACTGGCACCAGTTGATATGATTACCAAAAAAAAATTGCTTTAACAGCTGCATAAGTACTGAGAATATGAAAAACGAGGTGCCGATGTACCACTGAGTACATGCATGACTTGGACTGGGTTCTCTTACAGATGTGGCAATGTTTGGAAACCTACAAACACTTTAAATCTGTGCACCACAGCAATCATTGCTAACATATGTATTCAATTATTTGTTTCAGTTTTAATATCTCCACTGTTACACAGCTGACCCCACAAAGCCCTTTCAGAGTTGCCATGAGGGTAGGAAAAGCCTCCCCATGAAAAAAAGAATACAATATCATACTGTGATTGACAGATAGATTGACAGGCAAACAGACCGATGGAGACAGATCGATAGATAGATCTAGATATGTATAGACAGGTATTCTAATTCATAATGATGGCCTAACTACTAACATCCTATTGGCAAAGGAAATTACACAAACAAAAAAACACTGTGCTAAGAGCATGAGCCATTCAGCTAAATTTATGACAACTAGTTTGTCTTTTTCAATGCAAAAAAATAATCAACACCATTTACATACAACAAAGGCAACAACACCAACTGCAAAAGCTTCAAGGGCAGATCATACACACAGCAGAATGGACACCTAGTGGTCTCCCTGCACAGTGCCGACTCTCGCAGTCTCACTACAGAGTCACCAGATCATAAACAAAACAAAAAAGCTGGCAACTTAAAACTGTGCAAAAAGAGAGAAAAAAGAACAGGCTTCTTAGAACAAAGACAAGTGAATTGTTAAGAAAGACAAAACAACAGCAGGCAAAAATAAAGGTAGAAAACAAAGTCCTGGAAAGTGACGTAAAAAAAAAAAATTACTAGCACGAGACAGCCTCCACTTTCTAGGGCAAGCTTTACCACACACTACAGCATTTACAGGATTTCTATATACTAAAAAAATACATCTTGATCATACAGTACTTCTTTCCTATCACTTTCCATTTTTACTATTTTTTTAAAACTCTTACAATACTTACTTTCGCAATTTCTTATCACTCACTATGTATACTTTGTCATCACCTAATACTTATTTTCATATTTTCCTGTCACTATCACACATTGTTAAATGTTCTTTTCTTTTTGGATTTCAAACTACAATTATAACTTTTTAAACCACATAAACCTAACATACAATTTAAATCCCATGCAAATGTTCTATTCAAACAGGACGAGCATACATTTTCAGCAAAGTTGCCTCAGTCCAGCAGGCAGACAAAGATCAGACCAAAAACGAGTTATAAAACAGTAAGTACTTGGTTCTCTAGGTTTGGCAGCACAGAACTAAGATGCCATTTAAAGTACAAAATCACAATGAAAATATTTCAGTTTTTGTAATACAGATAGTCGATTCTGTGTCATTCAAACTATGAAAGTTTCTTAGAATTTATTTCTGCTACCGTTTTCCCTCGCTGAAAAAATATGTGTACCTTGCATCTGTTATGGAATTTAATTCTATATCATCGCATGGGCAAAATAGTTCAGATGCGCAGGAAGTAATGACTGGGATTTGATTCATCAAATTTTGTTTTAAAAGCACGTAAAACATTGGGGTTCAATTTGTCCAGTGATTTGATTTGCCAAATAAGGGAAAAAAACGCCCATAAAACGCTGGGGATTGATTCGTCCTGTGCTTTGATTTGTCAAATTTTAAAAAAAGGCAAATAAACCGCTGGGGTCCGATTCGTCAAGCAAGATAAAATGTGATGATGTCCAACTTAGAATAAAACATGAAAACAAATACATCACCATCAATAGATCCATACTGACAATTACACTTTACAATTACAGTGTCTCTCCCGAGTCATCCAAAACAAAAAATGCAAACTATTTTGTTGTCATCTACAATATGCAGTGATATAGTTTTTCATTTTTGCTCATGATCTTTTTTTTTTAATGGAACAGACAGCAATGTTTTTAAATCCTCCATCCCTTTCTGTAGTTCAGTTACACTCAGATGCAGAATCCTCTTATTTTTACACAGCCAGTCCTGTGTGCATGGCATTTGCCGAGAAAGTGTTTCTTATCTAGGAATCCTTTAATTTCCTGGAAACAGGTATTTTGGAACTTTTTTCAAATCTTTTTTCTATTTTTTTTTCTTTTTGTTTTTTGCTCTTGGTAGTTTCAATACAAAAGAAAGTTTCCTTGAAAGCTGACGACCACATACATATGGGCATGACTGTTGTAGTGTTACTATAATATTAGAACTAATACAGCACAGCATTTTTAAGACACAGATTGTGAAACCATCATTTAACAAAAGTTAAAGAGAGACAGAGACAGGAGGGAGGGAGAGGGGCTCCATCAACTGGTAATTCACTTCATAACATTTTACTGGGTGTAGTTTTGGTAATGTGGTGTACTTAATGTATTTTTCATTAAAAATAAATGTGCTAAATACAGCTGAAGTAAGCTGATGCATAGGTCTGTGTGGTCTTTTGATATTAAAATAAACACATTAGGAAACCTGCAGATAAAACAGTCTCCCCGTTTCCTAAATTGTTTTAAACAATGATAGTCAAGATGGGGGGAAATTGAAAGAAACAGAGAGAGAGAGAGAGAGAGAGAGAGAGAGGGAGGAGACAGAGCAGTTGCAGACATTTAAATGATACAGAACACTAAAACAGTCATTAATCACTTGTGTTGACTGAATAAGGTAGCAAGTCAAAAATTGAGTTTGAATAGTTTTCTTGTCTTCCCCCCCCCCCCCCCCCCCCCCCCCCCCCCTTTTTTTTTTTCTAAAGGGAAAGGGGGACCGACAGAAAGGGGGTGTGGGGGGGGGGGGGGGGAAGAAGATGGAAAGTGGATTTTATCCATTTGGCAAGAGAGATGATATACTAACAGTAACAAACCAATGACCCAGGGTTTAAAAAAAAATTGGTTAGAGATGATGTACTGACTGTGACAGGAACTACTGGCCCAGGCTGAGGTGAAGAGGGTGTAGGCGACAGAGTAGAAGCGCATCCTGTCTGCCATCGACATCAACATCTTGCACTTGTCATCTTTCTGCACACGTCAACGACAGTCACAGTGACATACTGTTCCTCTCTGTATCATGACCATGTCAGACACACAGCAACAAACAGCAGACAGTGGAATATCGGCCAAGGGCTCTGTCATGTGACCATGGGCTGAACTGATACTAGTGATAGCGTAGTCAAAGTCAAACACATGGGCTGAACTGATACTAGTGATAGCGTAGTCAAAGTCAAATGTAGTCAAACACAGGAGTAAAGGAGGGTGTGGAATGCCGCAAACAGTGGAATGCAGGCCCAAGGTATCAACAGGCACAATCTGGACACCAATATCCAGAGATACATCACTGGCAGTCTAAAGCATTTTTAATGATTGTGAATGTCCGTGTAATGGCTTGGAATCCCTGGAGGCAAGCCTAATTGTGTGATGAAGGGGCTGAAAAAGTTTAACAACAACATTTCTTTCTTTGTATTCTTCTGCTATAGAAACACATAATTTGTCCCCCTCCGTAGCACAGATGTATACAGCATCAAATTTAGAAACTGGGACAGGTAAAGAACAGCAGCTGGCAATGTTGACATTTGTACATATGTGACCCGCCACCACGAAACCAGTCTTAACTCGCGCGGCCTACTTCACGGCTACAGCTGAAAATAGCTGGTGAGGGTCTACCTGCCCAGGGCATTTTTACTTCTTTGCAGAAATGTGTTCCTTACACCCTAAACTTTCATGTGGCACTATCCATTTGCTCCAAAACAGCCAATACATTCGTTAAAATTGAGATTTCAACGCCTAACCTTTAATCAAAATTAACTTCTTTTAACACAAAATGACCCATTTTCACTCGCCTAAAACTTTACGCAACACTTACAGAACCCCATCATGTTATATACCATTCGAAAGCGTGTGCAACGCTCTCCCGGTTTCTCCATGTGTCATCTAAAAATAAGTATGGTAAAAAGTAAGATGCCGTTGCTAAGGAAAATATGCTGGAGATGATTGCAAAAACTTTAGAAGCCGTTTTCTCAAAATGGCCGTTGGCACAGTAACCCACTTCAAATGACCATAACTTTCTTATTTTTTGCCCTATAGTGTTCATTTTTATATCACATTAATCAGAAAAATCTGTAGATTTTAAATATATGTATATCAAAGAACTTTCAAAAATCGAGTTAAGACTGGTTTTGTGGTGGAAGGTCACATATCGACATGTCACTGAATGCGATTCCTGTGGATCAAAAAGGAAAAAAAATGTTTTGCTCTACTGAAGTATCTACGGTGAACAAACCCAATTCATGGAGGAGTGTCCAGAGAAACTACTCAAACATCATAGTCCCAACTACATTACTTTACTTTTATGATCATACAATTGTCTAACACCGACATAATTCTAGCCTGACATTCTACCTACGAAATGTGTGCAGAGTCTTTGGCTTGTAAGAAGCAATGCACAGCAGCGTCAACACAACCACCAAAGTCTGGTTTGTCAATCTGAATATCGACTTGCGGCGACCTATTAGTAAATAAGATCACTGAACAGAGATAAAAAGGAGCAAAAGTTTTTGCTGATCTCTAGGATTATTACGATCTTCACAATGGTAGAAATGCCAAAAACAACAAAAAGTAGAACTAAACCATGAATACAGACATGCAGTGTACAAATGCACATACCATGTATACACTAGTGCTTACTTCTTTACATTTTTAAGCTTTACTTGCCTATGAAGGCACACATGCACACACACATGTAGCACGTGCGCAAACAGAGAAACATATACACAAACACACACACACACACACTTCTTTACTTCTTACCATTAATTCACTGTAACTATGTGTGTAGCGAGCATAACGTCTGACACACTTCTCGCAGGCTCGAAACGGCCGTGAATGGAACAAGAAGCAGCTAGTCAAGTTGCCAGCTAGTTTTGACAGATGTTTCAGTATGGAATGACAGTGTCCTGAGTGTTTTCCTCTTCCGTCTGCCAGAGATTCTGTGGATGCATCGTTGTACGGTCTGCAAAACACAAAAAGATCAAATGAGATGTGCATGTTTGAAACTAATGAAAGTGTAGAATGAATTAAGTGTGGACCACGAGCATGATATGTTACAGAGCTGCCTGCCCTAACAACATTCGAAGTGTCAAGTAACTTATGGGTCAGTATGTTTCAAGTTATTAAAAACCTAAAGGTACATGATTTTGTTTTCCTTTCCTTGGCAGAATGTCGGATCAGAGAAATAATGTTAGGATCTTTCAATCCATTCATGCTGATATCTACAGAACAATTTGGCATTGTATTTGACGGAAATAGTAGTCAACTAGATAATCAACATTGTAATATTTTGTCATTTGAAATGAATACACCAGATATTTGTTAACATTTATTGACATAGTTGTGGTCTAAGATGCATGAACATCCAAGGTTCGTTATTTCAGTCTCACACAAGGCTGGTTGGCTGGTTTATTTCTTACCCTCTCAATTACGTCTTCACAGGTAATCTTTCAGATCGACGTGTAGGCAAGTTTTTTCAGTGCATGTAAAAGAACCTATGGCAGTAAGTAAGAGTGGCTCAGTGGTAGAGTGGAGCACCAAGTGTGAAGTCAAACATCGAGTTTGAATCTGGCTTGCTCCCATCATTTCACACACACACACACACACACACACACACACACACACACACACACACACACAAAACCATCCATCTTAATAACTTGCCACCAATTCATTGTAGAGTTAGGTAGATTCCCTAGCCCCACTCTCTGTGGATGGTTGCCACATCTGTCATTCATCATGATTCAGTGGTGGGCAATGAAAATAAATCAATATACAATACTGATGATAAAACTGAAGGGAGTTGTCTAGTTAAAAAGAATCTGCTATGAACAAACTTATGTACAGGCATGGAGGCACTGGCCTCAAAGGCTCCACATTGATCAGATGGAATCTATCCATCAGCTGTATCTCTTGACGGTCTGCACAGACTGCCATCTTCATTGCTTTCTTCAATCTTCAATTTGGGAGGTCAGCCATCATTTTTGACTGTTATCGACCTGTGTGCACAGAGGCGTAAGATGAAAATAAAAATAGGTCTATAAGGGAAAACCAAATGATAGAGGATCTGAAAAAACCTCAGCACCCCAACCGCATACCGAGTTCAACTCTAGGGCAGTGTGCCGAGGCAGGGGGGAAAAAAATGGGTGGGGGGACCCAACGAGCCTAACCTGGTATCCGGAGAGGCTTTTCCAGTAATCGTAAAAAAACCCAGGTCAAGACCTGGACCAGCCCAACCCTATCCTTCATTTACCATGAGGCTAGTTGGGGGAGGGGGTGTGGGGGGGGGGGGGGGGGCGGGAGTCTAAACTAGGATTTTGCTGAGCTCCCTCTTAAATGACACCAAGGAGGGAGCCTCTGCTGCTGTTGCAGGCAGGGAGTTCTAGGCGGGAATGGTTGATGGGAAGAAACTGACCTTGTATGGGTCAGAGGAGGTACCGAGATGAGAAAACGTGCGTAGATGATGTGATCTCGTTTTGGTGGATCCTTTCTTGAGGAATTTGTCTAGAGGTATGTCCACAGTGCCATGAACGATCTTGTACATGAAGATTAGCCTCTGCCTGTTTCGCCATGACTCAAGGGATTCCCATCCTAGTTGGATGTTACTGCTGGTCCAACCATAGTCATTGCATACATAATGTGCTGCTCCTCTTTGCACCATTTCAATCTTTTTCTTTTGGCCTACTTTATAGACTCCAAACTGATGAGATATACTCCAGGTGTGGGCGTACAAGGGTTAAGGTAGGCATTGGTTTTGGTGGTTTTGTCGGACGTCTTCAGGTTTCTTTTCAGGAAGCCTACCATGCTGCTGGCCTTGTTGGTGATCCTTGTTACGTGATCTTTCCAGCTGAGGTCACTTCCTATGTCGACGCCACGATATTTCGAGCTGTCGGCGTGATCAAGAGTGTGTCCTTTTAATTTGTAGTTGAAGCTGAAGGGGTTTCTTGATGTTGAACTGGTAAAGACATTACATTTTTCGGGGTGAAATTCCATCCCCCAACGCTGCTCCCAGTCCCAATCGATCAGTGTGTTAAAATCTCATTGGAGCATCTTGCAGTCTTGGATAGTCTTTATGGCAGAATAGACTATGCAGTCATCAGCAAATAATCTGATGTTGGCCTTGATGTCCTCAGGCAGGTCATTGATGAAAGTAAGAAATAGGATGGGTCCTAGAACTGTCCCCTGTGAGACTCTGCTGATGACAGGTGCTGGCTTAGATTTTTCGCCGTCAACTACAACGGTCTGGGTCTCATGGGAGCGGTTGAAAAGAAAGGCTTTGATCCAGTCCAACGTCAATCCTCGTACACCATAATAGTCCAGCTCAGGCATTTATGAGGACCTTATCTGCACCAATGAGTAATGGTGTAATGGTGAGAAAATGAAGT
>CM031610.1:53191171-53210336 GCA_018398815.1 Conus ventricosus | reverse complement strand
CTTTTTCAACTTTGATCATGCGAGCAAGTTCTCTCTCTCTCTCTCTCCTCTCTCCTCTCTCTTCCTCTCTCTCTCTCTATATATATATATATAATATATAATAAACAATGATTAAAAGTAAATCTTAGAACTGGGATTACAAAATTGTTTCGAGGTCCTTCCTCTCTTCAGATCTCGTGCCAATCCCCTGCTATTGACCTCAATCATAAATATATATATGTTTTGAATTGTGAGCTGTAGTCCAGTTAGGCTGTGTTGCACGTGTTGTGCAAGGGGGGCCCTGTTAAGGTTGTAAGGCTTTCTTTATTAAGTATTATTGTATGAGGGGTCCTATCAGGGTTGCTATTTTATACTTGTTGATAAAAATTTCCTTTTGTGCCTGCAACTGTCTGCGATTTCAACTCTTGTGTTCAATGTTGCCATACTAGGTTTGCATAGAATCATCCACTTTTCTGCTGTGCACAAATTACATCTTTTTGTGCTATTGTTGTATGCTACTGCTTTTCTGATTATTTTCCATGTGATGTTAAAATCTGTATTTTTTCTTTAAGATCCCATATATGTTTACTTAATTCTGTTTGGTGTTTGTAGTTTTCATGCTTGAAAGATTGCTTGTGATTGGCGTACCTAGCTTTGAATTTGTTTTCTGTAATCCCTATGTATGTCTCTCTGCTGCTTTTCGTTGTCACAGTGGCTTGGTATACGATGTTATCAGAGAGACATTGGTTGTTCAGAGGCATTGCTCTTTGATTGTGCAATTACAAGTTTTCCGTTTGTCACCCTCGTTTTTGACGTTGGTTTTCTTTTTGTTTGAAGTATCAATTATTTTTTTTAACATTTGGCATACAAGAGTAAGATAGTTTGAAAGTGTTCCTATTGAATATTTTTAAAAGTTTATGGTCTTTCTGGAACGATTCTGTTAATATTTTGAAGAATTCTTTGCCAATGTTGGTTTTCACTCTACCATCATATGGTGGGTTATACCAGGTTATTTTCCTCTTTCTATTTTTCTTCCTGCTTCCAGTGGTACTTTCAGGTTCATATTTCAACTTGTAGTTGTATCCACTTTTCAACAGTGCTTCTTGGTAATCTGTTGCTGCTTTGTTGAATGTTTCTTCGTTGCAGGAAAGGCTGGATAACCTCTTGTTTATCCCTTGTGGTATAGTTTTTATGATTGTTGGTGGGTGGTTACTCATGGAATTTACATATAATGGTGTATCATTGTTTTTTTGGTATGGTTTGTATTGGTTTTTGTTTAAATCTAATGTTACATCCAGGTAGTTGACTACTTTTTTTGTTGGCTTCTATTGTAATTTTAAAGTTGTGATTTTGGAACAACTTACATAGTTCTTTCTTTTTATACTCTACCTCTCTAGGTGTATTGTCCAGTGCCGCCAATCCATCGTCTCTGTACAGCCCAACTTTATGCCCAAGTAGCTTGTGCATTTTTGACAATAGTAACAGGCCCACTATCTCACATGTTTCTGCACCATCGTATGAACCCGTATGAAAAGAAAAATAGAAAGAGGAAAATAACCTGGTATAACCCACCATATGATGGTAGAGTGAAAACCAGCATTGGCAAAGAATTCTTCAAAATATTAACAGAATCGTTCCAGAAAGACCATAAACTTTTAAAAATATTCAATAGGAACACTTTCAAACTATCTTACTCTTGTATGCCAAATCTTTAAAAAATAATTGATACTTCAAACAAAAAGAAAACCAACGTCAAAAACGAGGGTGACAAACGAAAACTTGTAATTGCACAATCAAAGAGCAATGCCCTCTGAACAACCAATGTCTCTCTGATAACATCGTATACCAAGCCACTGTGACAACGAAAAGCGGCAAAGAGACATACATAGGGATTACAGAAAACAAATTCAAAGCTAGGTACGCCAATCATAACATCTTTCAAGTATGAAAACTACAAACACCAAGCAAAATTAAGTAAACATATATGGGATCTTAAGAAAACAAAACAGATTTTAACATCGCATGGAAAATAATCAGAAAAGCATAGCATACAACAATAGCACAAAAAGATGTAATTTGTGCACAACAGAAAAGTGGATGATTCTATGCAAACCTAGTATGGCAACATTGAACACAAGAGTTGAAATCGTAGACAGTTGCAGGCACAAAAGGAAATTTTTATCAAGTATAAAATAGCAACCCTGATAGGACCCCTCATACAATAATACTTAATAAAGAAAGCCTTACAACCTTAACAGGGCCCCCCTTGCACAACACGTGCAACACAACCTAACTGGACTACAGCTCACAATTCAAAACATATATATATATGATTGAGGTCAATAGCAGGGATTGGCACGGATCTGAAGAGAGGAAGGACCTCGAAACAATTTTGTAATCCCAGTTTTAAGATTTACTTTTAATCATTATTTTAGCTGCTCCCACATGGTTGAGCACTTTTTCAACAACAACAAAAGCCGAAAATATACTACCAGCTATATATATATATGTGTGTGTGTGTGTGTGTGTGTGTGTGTGTGTGTGTGTGACGGCTGATTTTGGTTGATTGATTTATTTTTATTTTCTAGTCATTCGTTTATCGATTTTTTTTTCACGTATTATCTATATTTTCCTTTCATGAATTCATTCGATGAAATGGGCCTATGCTTCATCTTTTAGTCCTTCCCCCTCCCCTCCTCTCTCTCTCTCTCTCTCTCTCTCTCCTCTCCTCTCTGTCTGTCTCTGTCTCTAAGAACTCACAAGCGTGTATACGATGTGACAACATGTTGTGTGTGTGTGTGTGTGTGTGTGTGGTGTGTGTGTGTGTGTGTGTGTTGTGTGTGTGTGTGCGTGTGAATGTGCGTGCGTGTGTGCGTTGTGTGGTGTGTGTGTGTGTGTGTGTGTGTGTGTGTGTGTGTGTGTGGTGTGTGTGTGTGTGTGTGCGTGCGTGCGTGTGCGTGTGTGTGTATGTGTGTGTGTGTGTGAGAGAGAGAGAGAGAGAGAGAGAGAGAGAGAGAGAGAGACAGACAGACAGACAGACAGACAGACAGAGTGTGTGTGTGTGAGAGAGAGAGAGAGAGAGAGAGAGAGAGAGAGAGAGAGTGTGTGTGTGTGTGTGTGTGTGTGTTTGTGTGTGTGTGTGTGTGTGTGTGTGTGTCTTTGTGTGTTTCTCCATCTAGTCTGAATCTATCATCTATCCATTCGTCCACATATACCAACAAAAAGAAATCAATCATAAACAGCCAATGAACACACACTATCATGCACTGATTTATTTTAAGAACAATAATAGCGCAACACGGAAGGGGGGGGGGGGGGGGGGCAAAAAGGGGAACGGTCAATCAGCAACTTTCATGACAGAAGAAAAAGGAAAAAATGTGAAAAGTTGTACTTCCATTTTTAAAAAGTCAGTATGAAAAACGAAAGTGAGCTGGATCGACACACTGATTGCCAAACAGACCTGTTGGAGATGAGTTAAGGACAGTCATCTTTCATATATGAAAATACACAGCAGACTGGTGCAAACTGATGTTGTAGGCCTAATTTGTCAGAAAATAAGTTTAATACTAGTACGAAAGGAAATCGTACACGAGGCTGGGGCTGTAAATAATAGTTAAAGAGCAAATAGGGAAACTCTTGCTCCCTTAATGAAATAAATGGACGCTCACGACTCTAAGTGAATGCTGCTCACGACACCCAGCCGCCAAGCAGAAATGACAAGACAGCACACAGAACAAACCGCCAGACATCACGGGGATGGCTCCCTGTTTGTTCTGCGCTCTCTCTCTCTCTCTCTCTCTCTCTCTCTCTCTCTATTTCTCTTTCTCTCTCTCTCTTTCTCTGTGCATTTGTATATTGCGTGTCAGTTTGTTTCCCCGCCAAAACATGGATAGGCCTATCTTCTATTCGATCTGAATTTATTATTTCAATGTTCGCGAAAACAAAACTAAAACCCGATGAAAACAATCGATCTGTGTAATGAAATCTTCTTTCATGACGACAAAGATAATATCAAATCAAAATAGATATAAACGAAAAAGTATTTTCAAACATAAAAGAAACAATATAAATCAATAAATCAGTTTTCTCTGATGGGTTCACTGGGTCCTGATTAACTTGATTTACATGCTAAAAAAAAAAAAAAAAAAAAGACAAGAAAAAAAATTCACGGACACCACTGGACTCTGTGTGTGTGTGTGTGTGTGTGTGTGTGAAACCAGTCTTGAAACTAAGGTGCGCGTTGCATTTAAGAAGTTAAAGAAAAAGCTCAACAGGGGGACTACGCCTGGTCTTCGTGACATGCAGACCGAACATGCCCGTCTGGCTGTTTGTCAGTCTAGTCAATGCAACATATCAAACATCAGCTGTTCTCTCAACGTTGGTCGCCTTCGCCATTGTCTCCATCGACCTTGACCTCAGTGTCTTTAGCACTGCTTCCCACACGGACCTTGACCTCTGGCTTTCTTCCAGGGTCGGTCAGCAGCTCTTCTTCCAGCTGCTGGTTGACAAGATCCCGTGTGACATCGCTGACAGACGGATGAGTGTCCCCTGCTTCTCTCCCCTCCTGTGCAGCTGTCTGGCCAGAATCCATGCTTTCACCAGCGGCTGTCTGCGGCTGATAGGAACAAGGGAAAAAAATCAATATCATTAAGGCTATACCTCCCCCACCATCCACTCCCTCCCCACCCCTTGTGCGTGCAGACAAATTAAAATCGTCTCTTTGGTTATGTGACGTGGGACTGAAATTACGGCCAAAGTGATGAGATTTCTAGAGTACATGAATATTGTAAAACATCCCCTTAGAGATTTAGACTATCTCTACCCTGTTGCGCATCACTAAGAACAGAGAGCTGTAGACACCTCTGACCGCCAGTGACTAACTGCCATACATATCTATGACAACACACACACACACGCACACGATTGCACACGCACGCACGCACGCACACGCACGCACAAACACACACACACACACACACAACACACACACACACACACACACACACACACACACACACACACACACACTCTACTGAGAGAGAGAGAGAGAGAGAGAGAGAGAGAGAGAGAGAGATGCCTGGTTCAAATTAATTGCAATATGTTTGATTATATAGTAAGCAGCAGGCAAAAAAACGAACACAACAGTGCATGATTATGAACCTTCAAACGTTACAGGGCATCCATTTTTCACGAGGTACTCCCACAAATTGCCGACCTGGCTGAGCGAACACAGGAAAACCAACACAATCCCTGCAATATTGACCGCTGACACAAACGGTCTTCGTCAGTTTGTCCACAGGGATAACATATAGAACGTAACGCCCTCCATATAACAAAGTGGTGATGAGGCTATGGATTGACTAATATTTCATGCACGGACAGCTGACAACAAAGAAACAAACTGGATATCATGCAGAGTGAGACGCATTGCAAAACATTCCCACCAACAGACCCCCCTCAGATGTGTCAGTATGTTGCAAGACCTCATTGGCAACGTCAACATATGGATTTGTCCGAATGCCGGATTCTTTGCTCTTACTCAACTGCATAGCTCAAAATGATTTTTTTACGTAAGAGCACCCAAATAGGCCAGCGCTGGCGCCGGAATTAGCCACAGAACAACCTGATGACCTGGCAATAGTTCAAGATATTTCATGCACGATGTGCACACTCAATTCATTAGTTAACTGGACATAATGTTGAGACACACGGCAAAGCCACTAATACGCATTTAGGAATGGTAAATATAACTTCACGAACAATCAGGTTCATGGATTCATATCTACAGAAGAAACGAAGTCGACTATACATGTTTAACATTGTCTGCTTACATGTGGCGTGGCGATAGTTCTGGCTTCTTAAATTCGATGGCTTTAGAATTATAAACAAAAAGGTAAAATGCATTCATTTTCAATGCAGTATGCAAAAGTAGGATTGCATACGATCCTTTTTTATTGTTTGTTTGGGTTTTCGTGTGTTGCTGTTAACATGGTGATTTTGTTTTGAATAGGTAAACATAACAGATCAATCCTTCTTTCGAAATCCACATTAGATAAGTTGTATGGAACTGCTAAACATAAAAACGGATCCATTATCGTTTTGAAATCCGCACACGTGAGATTAGTTAGGAAACATGATAATCATCTTCCTCTGAATGATTTATAAGCCTACATAGTAACTTTGGAAGAACATTAAATGACAGCACTGCAAGACCAGCACTAGGACAATCACACCCAACGTAATAATATCAACACACACACACACACACACACACACACACACACACACACACACACACATACACGCACGCACGCACCCCCCCCCCCCCCAAACACACACACACACACACCTGACCACGAAAGATGATGACGTAGGAGGCTGAAAACAGGAGTCCCAACTCCTTGCCAGCTGTAGCGAGTTTCTCTGGCCATTTCTGCATGGAGACACATCACACATCGTTTGACATTGACCACTGGCTTTATTTGAGTGTACAAACACATCGCGGGTTGCAGTGAAGTCATCTGATTCAGGACGTCAGACACTACAGTTCTTTTTCAGTGTGTGTGTGTGTGTGTGGTGTGTGTGTGTGTATGTGTGTGTGTGTGTGTGTGTGTGTGTGTATGTGTGTGTGTGTGTGTGAAATGCATGTTGTATGGTTTTGACCTGTAGTGATGAAATATGGTTTAAAAACCCCAACATTTTTTTTATTAGGTAATCTATTTGTCATCGCTCATTGCCTCAGGAAATATTCAAAATGGCCTCCAAACAAATACAATAAATCAAAGTCTATGACAAAAGGCCACAACATATTCATCAATGTCTTCTTCTTCTTCTTCTTCTTCTTCTTCTTCTTCTTCTTCATCATCATCATCATCATCATCATCATCATCATCATCATCATCATCAAGACTACTACGAAATACTAAATTCTAATTCTCTCACTGTTTTCCTATTAATATTTTTTTTAATGATATGTTATATTTTTATGCACGGGTCTTTATGTTGGTATTTTGTCTCCAAATTTTAGGCATACAATAAACACCAACCATTCATATGGCTGAAAATGCCTTTTGACAACATTCAAATTTTGGTGTGTCAGGACATCAGATTGTATGATATATATAATGGGCGTGTAAATTCAGTTTTTTAAAGGTTCAAAACTAGTACCAGTGGACAGCATATAGTACTTCTGTTTGCCCTTCCATATAGAAACCATACATTTTCTTTCTTTCTTAATGTGTTCCGTCCTACACAAATTGTATATGTATACATTTTCCCCAAATACATACAAGAAAGGCAACACACGTAACCTGCTAAACAGAATGCAAACTCACGCTCACACCAAAGTCCCCAAAACAACCTCAGGATGACACAGACAGGCCTTACAACGACAGCACCACCTTGTGATGAACCGATCTGTTCGTGTTAGCATTGCGGACAAAGGGTGCAGCTGTAGTATAAGACGTTCCGTCATACATTTAGGAAGTTGATCGACAGCTGAGCAACCTACCACATTTGCAATCAGGTAAAGAGAAACCACTTATGTCACAGAGACCAATGCCTCCAACAAGTTAGCAGAACGGCTGTACAATGAAAAACCGTTACAAAATGTGACATGAGCAGAAGTACTCAAAGTCAATACATACTATTTTTATCATGTTTCCAACACTCTCAAAACTGAATCAACCACTTGATAGGTAGATCTTTAGTGTCAGGTGTGAACAGACCCATGGTCAGTGTTTAAAACTAAGTAAACAGCAGAATACAAGATCTTCTTGTCAGACTTCCCAGCTCCACACAGCAGACACAACATATATGTCTCGTGCGTGGAATGAATGAAACGCCATCTTGGAACTTTCAGCCTTAGCACCATGTCAGTAAGAATACATGTAGTTGGGCTACACTAAGACAATCTGCATCAGAACATTTTACAAGCTGTTCGCCAACACATACCGTATATACTCATAACAAACACTCCACCCATTCACAGAGCAGAGGAGATTATTGACGACGTCCCGCAGAACAGTTTCTTTTTTTTTGAAAGAAAAAATCTTCAAACAGGCTATGGGAACATATTAGGAAACACTTGCAGAGAATCTACTCGCAACCAGTTTAAGGGAATTCTGAAACAGGTTTACTGATGGCTTTAAAAAAAAGTTTAAACTGGGTCACCAGAAGACTCGAGAGTGTTTGAGCAACATATCAATATCAATGTGCAGAACTGTCTTTCAAACACAGAATTAGCCTACCTAGACATTCTGATCATATCCTACTGACCAGCCTGTACACAAAATCAACTCACAGAGAGGCCTGCTTATTTCTCCTACCAATCTGCCAAGAGCCAAGAACAGATTCTCTAAAGCCTAATGCTCAGGAGTCGTTGATTATGCTCCCAAAGTAAATAGTTCATAGCACAGCTGACCAGGATATTTCAAACCTTCAAAGGGAATATCCAGACTCTACCAGAATCAGGAGAATCAGGAAGGTAGTCAGTAAAATTAAAGAGCATCCCATACCATCAGATCCTAGATGCATTGGTCAGAGAGAACTCATGTGTATTCGGGTGCTATTCATTGTCACCCACCAATCCCGTAACCCCTTTCTCCTATATACAAGGGGGTTCAGAGAGCTCCACCTTCAATGGTTCCCCTTCCTCCCGCAGCGTGTGGGAAGCAGATAAGCTTCTACTCACTGGCAAAACGTCTTTTTCAGAGAGCAGGATCCCATGACAATGACGCCATTGTCGAGGCAGTAGGGTTGCAGGTCGTATTCACAGCCTGGTGAGTCACACCGCACGTCATAGAGTGTCGCAACTTGCGTCATGTCCACGTCATCCTCACCTCCCTTCCCTGACCACTGTAGTCCCACACTCCGAGCAGAGGCAAGTCCTGTTAAAAAAACAACAACAAAAAGATATGCATTTGCAGAAAAAAACGCCGAATGGTGTTGTGTGTGTGTGTGTGTGTGTGTGTGTGTGTGTGTTGTGTGTGTGTGTGTGTGTGTGTGTGTGTGTGTGTTTTGAGGGAGGGAGTGGGGCGGGTGGGAAGAGGGCGGGGAAAGTGTGGGGAATGGGTGAGATGACGAATCCATTCCACTGGCAAGGAAACACTCTCATGCTCAACTAGAGATAGGGAAAACGTGTCTGTCGCTGTTGGTGAGTTCAGGAGGTTGGTCATTGACACATACCCGTAGAAGCTAAGTACATGTATGTTTCTCCTACAATTAACAGTACTCAACAAGATAATGAAATATATGAGGGGATGCTAGGCGGGAAATCAGTAAGATGAATGTTTAACCTAAGTGTTTTTATTCACGGAAAACTGCAAAGCTATGCTTTTAAACTGAAGTCAGTAATATGAGCGTGCGCGTGAGTGTGTATGTGTCTGTGTGCATAATTATGTGCTCCTATGGTCAAACGTGCGTGCGTGCTTCTGCACGTTCAATTCATGTTGTGTATAGCCCAGCCGATCAAAAGGTCGTATCATGGCTGTCAACTCGTCGAGGTAAATCTCTGCACGGATATTCAAAAACAAAACAAAACAAAATAAAACAACCACCACCACCACCACAACAACAACAACAACAACAACAACAATACACACACACACACACACACACACACACACACACACACACACACATCTCTCATCAAAACAGATTTCCCAAACATATGCAAAATTTCCTTTAAATTCAATCTTAGATCAGATGAAAAATGTTTACCACATCCGGTAGGACATCTCTGAATAAGATTTTCATAGACTGCTGTGAATTGTTTATGTCTGACATAATGCGAGTCTCAGCACTCAATACGAACATGGTTTGTTAGGTGCGTAGTACGTCAAATGGAATGCACCACGGAGCTTTTTTTGTTTAGAAGGTAAGAGTGGGTGTACAGGGAGTGGCCTGTGCGCAGTTATTACAAAACTGTTTCTTCTTGACGGTTGCCAGTGGCACATGGTACAGGCTCTTTATGGGATGCGCGTACGAGCGTGCGCGGGTGCGTGCGTGCGTGCGTGCGTGTGTGTGTGTGTGTGTGTGTGTGTGTTGTGTGTGTGTGTGTGTGTGTTGTGTGTGTGTGTGTGCCGGTGCGCGCGCGCGTGTGTATATGTGTGTGCATGTGTGTACGCACACCCGCGCACTGCTTCTGAACGTCATTTACGCGAATAGCTGTTTCTAGTTGTTTTGTTTTGTCATAGAACTGTTTCTTTAACAAAACAAAAAAACAACAACAACAAAATGTAATGTTTTGGATGTTGTCAATGATACTGTCTATAAAGATTTCGCTACCAATCTTATCTTGTTGTTGTGCTGCTGTCGCCCTTGTAGCTTGTTGACGTCACATTGTTTTTAGTGAGGGCACACTTTCAGCATTTCATAAGACGAAAGAGCTAGACGGTAAGATCGAAGGGATGAGATAAAACAATGTGGAATACTCCAAAGGCTTTTGGGATAATCCAAAATTCGAGTTATAACTGTTTTACTTTGAAAATTACTTATATAATGACACTTTTTTTGTCTGAATCAGCTTGCTTATCAATTCTTTGTTTCGTATAGACTATCCCCCCAGCCCAGTCAATTGTTCAGAGCGATCAAGACACTTGTAGTAATAATTCTATAGTTATTACAATCAGCTGGCACAAAGTAATTCTCATTCTTCCTTTTCATTTATTTGGGTCCTTTGCTCATGTATTATGCATTGCCCACAGGAACTGGGTTCGAAGCGCGGACAGACAGGGAGAACCGAGCAAACACACACACACACACACACACACACACACACATGCAAGCACACGCGCGCGCACACTCACATACACACGCGCACACGCACACGTACACACACACACACACATACACACGCGCGCGCACGCGCACGCACGCACACACACACACACACACACACACACACACACACACACACACACACACACACACTCAGATTTCGCTATCGGAGGAGCTATCAAAATGCCACGAACGGTCTTCTGCCCCCAGAGGACTAATTAGCAGACTCCAGCAACCGCCTAAAGCCGTGCCATGCCCTCAGCTGATTAGTTCTACAGCGGAGGGCAAGCAGAGGGCAAGGTAAAGCCGTGCCATGCCCTCACTGATTAGTTCTACAGCGGAGGGCAAGCAGAGGGCAAGGTGATTTTACAGTAAGTTGGGGAGAGGTGAACGGAGAGGAGTGTTGGTTTAGACAGCGGCTCGGTGGAGTTAAACTCTTGACAACAGTTTTGTCAAGGACGTATGAATGGGCGACATCTTGGACATTCGGTGGAGTTAAACTCTTGACAACAGTCGTGTCGAGGACGTATGAATGGCGACATCTAGGACATCCGGTTCCTGTGTGAACACAGAAAGATCCACTTCCGACCTATCAATGAAACATGGTACCTGTGTGCCACCGGTTGTTCACGCAGTGTTCATAGTTTTGTCTCCCCCCCCCCCCCCCCCCCCCCCCCCCCCCCCCGTCCTCTCCCCTCCATCCTCCCCATCATTTCTTTTGACTTCATATCTTCTAGTTTACACATTTTCTTCTAATTCAGAAAAATTGTAATAGTATAACCACTATCATAACCACTACTAACAACAACAACAACAACAGCGACAACAGCAACGCAACACACATAAAAACGCTCGCGCGCGCACGCGCGCGCACACACACACACACACACACACACACACACACACACACACACACACACACACACACACACACACACACACACGCGCGCGCGCGGGCACGGTTTCATTCAGATCCGGGTACATCTGTTTCCTGTACTGTTGTTGGAAAGTCCATTTCCGTCCCAGTCTTGGAAGGTCTGGTTCCTATATGAATGCAGGAAGGTGTACTTCTGCCCCAGTCTCGGAATATTTGAAGGTCCATTTTCATCCCAATCTGGGGACATCTAGTGTTTGCATATATGAAGGAAGATCCAATCCAGTCCCAGTAAAAAGACACCAGGATCCTGTGCGAAAGCAGGAAGGTCAGTTTCTGTCGTCATTGGAAATATCCGGTTCCTGATTGAACGCAGGAAGGTAAATTTCCATCTCCACCAGGGACAACTGCTTCAAGTATGAAAACTGGATGATCAACTTCAGTTCTCGTCAGAGGACATCTGCTTCCTGTGTGAAAGCAGACAGATTCATTTCGTTTCCATCTGGGAATAACTGGTTCCCGTTTGAAAGCAGGATGGTTAATTTCCGTTCCTATCAGGGAATATCTGGTTCCTGTATGAAAGCAGGAAGGTTAATTTCCGTTCCCATGTGGGAGACATCCGCTTCCTATGAAAGCAGGAAGGTCAGTTTCCACCCCCACCTGGGAATAACGTATTTCTGTCTGAAAGCAGGAAGGTGAATTTCCGTAGTTGTCTTGAAACATCTGGTTCTTGTATGAAAGCAGGAATGCCAGTTTCCATCCCTGTCTTGGGATCTCCGGTTCCTGTATGAACTCAGAAAGGTCCAACGTTGTGTTCCTTCCAATAAACCTAGCCAGAATGGCATGGTGATTTGTGTGACGTAGTTGGCCTTGTGGATAAAGCAGGGTGCTCCGTTTCAAAGGTCAAGGGTTCGATTAGGAGTGAGGGTTTCTTCACAGATTCAACATCTTTAGACTATAACGCCCTCTAAATTCTTCGGATAAAACATCAACCCGAGGTCCTCAGTTTGAGCACATGCATGAAAAACAACATGAACTTGTACGCAAGTTAAATCCCAACCCGTCCCTCGTAGGAAAGCAAGCCATCTTGTGACGGTAGGTAGGATAATACATGTACACAAACGTAAAAAGATAACAACAATAACAACAAACAATATATCAAAATCCATCAATAGTGGTATAATATTTAGACATCATCCCTGAGAGCCGAATATGGCTTTTTAGTGGTGGATTTGAAATGGTGAAATGCAAGAAAATTCAAAGAAGAACAATGATGACTTGTCCATAACTTTAATGCTGATTTGAATCCCCACACTCAAGCAAAAAATAAAATAAAATAAATAAATAAAAAAAATTTAAAAAAAGGAAGTTGTACGCCAGAAATGGCTGCAGCCAAACAATAAAAGGCAATTTTAAAACATCGTTCAACAAAACAGCATCAAGAAAAATAACAGTAGGAACACCAAGAACACCACAAACAGTAATTGTAACGAAAGCCTCTTAGAACGTAACACGGTGCTAAAATAGGGAACTCATTCATTACCCAGCACATTGAAGTAACGCACTCCATCAGTCTCGCGTCACTACTCGGTAGAACGGATGAAATAATACCTATTGATTACACTGGACCACCACAGACCCACATCAGAGCCAGTGTGCATTTCACATTCATGAACGCTCACCGGGTTTTTAAAGGATCTTCTCCCTTCCTCCCCCACCCATGCGTCTCCACCCCCACCCCCTCCCCAACCCCTCTTTTCCGGGGGATTACTAATTTCGCAGTACCAGTCATGACGTCTCACGTTCCACTATAGATGACCTTAATTACATCTCCAGTCGTTGATGCGTTTTATCAGCCAAGGCCAATTGAACTGACAACAACGTTCGTAAGACAACAACCGAAACCACCACCACCACCACCACAATCACCACTACAACAACAACAACGACACCGACGTTTCTCTGCCCCCAAACATGATTCGCTACAATGTGATCGAATTTTGGAATATTAGGCCTTTATTCCAAGTTCTTCGCTTTGATTGAATATATGTAGCCCCCAAGCTTCAAGTTATAAAGCCAAATATTGTATTCTAAAATTCTGTAAATGAATGAACGAATGAATAACACACACACACACACACACACACACACACACACACACACACACACACACACACACACACACACACACAGGCCTAATGCATCTGTAAAAATGGGATCTTTTCATTTTTGCCTGAGTTTGTTTCAATTTTTCTAAATCAGTAGTAATGACGCTATATTGAGGATCTAGCTAACGTCTGTTTTAGTATTATTATGACTTCATTTTATTTTTGTTTCATTTGTTCGTTCGTTCATTTGATTACATGGACTAATTCAGTTTTCAAACTTTTTGTACACCACGCCGCTGCCATCTTAGTGTTGGGCGGGAAAGGTGAGGGAGTGTGTGTGTGTGTGTGTGGGGGGGGGGGGGGGGGGGGGGGGGGGGACAAAATGGTAATATGTCGTCCAACTCCACGAATGTTGCGACGTATTGGTTCCTGACAACGTTGCGAACATTCTCGCCCAATTGAACGGATCCACAGTGTCCATATTTACGCGTAAGCATCGTAATATTTTCGCTGGCCTTTCGCCGCAGTGAATTATTCTCTGTGGACTGCCGGGCAGGGCGATGGGATGCGGAGAGAGGAGGGGTGGTTGGGTCGGAGGGATCGGTGGGAGGAACGAGGTGGGAGGCTCTTTCCCCAGCGTGTAGGTGACGCGTGTGATAGGCTAGGTCCATCGGACGGGTTTGTTCAGAGTTGCTGTCTCTTTCCACACGATCGAGCGCGCGGCCCAGTAACTACGGGAGATCTCCATCCTCAGAAGCTCAACTGAACTGTTTCTATTACAGTCAAGCACTTGAATATAGTTTCAAAGCCACGTGAAAATAACGGTAAGAAAACGTTAATCATTATACGCAAATATCTCCTATTTCATTTACAGATGCTAAAAAGTAGTCACTTACACTGCTCCCTGCATCAAAAATCTACGTGAAACGACCCTCAAGGTCGCCATGACATACACCATTTAGAATTGTCAGTCCTTATACAAGCGCACATGCTATAGTAATTACTTTCCACACAAATGTAATTCCTTGTCTTTGCACAGTTTTCATATTTACTGTTAACCTCATTCACGTAATTCATGTATAAATTCACGTTCACATACAATTCCTGGAGAAATGTTTAAAGTTCTTGTGTTCATGTCGCCACAAAATAATAATTCAATAACATCAAAAGACATCACGTTCTTGACAACACAATTTCCCAACAATTCCATACCATTATTAAAACCACACATGGAGTAAAAAGGTGCATTTTCCAGAGGGAGAACGCACATACAGGTAGGACATTCTTACTTAAACCAAAAAAGTCCTTACGAAGCATGAATAACGTTGAATACTGGTAGTCACAATCCACTTGGTAAACATATGGAAGAAGGCTTTTTCGTACCATACGATCCAGTCCTCTTGAACACCGTCAGTGACAACCTGGTAGGATTAGGGTAGGGTTCAGGCCGGCCCTGTCTTTGGACATTGCTCCTTTGTCAAAGTCAGAGGGAGGTGAAATTTAAGCTGCCACCGCAAGAGATGCATTTTGCAAATTCACGTGCCGTCACTTCATCTGGGCAGTGAACGATTCTGGTTTGCAGCAAACAGCCTAAGCGATGAAAATCCTGTGCAGTTTGTCACTGACATGGGTGTTAACGGCAATGTGTTAAATTCTGATGCCATACGATCGGATGATGAGCTAACTGGAAAAAAAAAGGACTTGATTTTTGACTGCCATGTTTCGTGCGATTTGTCTTCCATTGTAGGCCTACTTAGCGATGTCATGTCCCCTATTGTGAACATTGACGTGTATATCAAACTCAACTGAGTGTTAAGAGAGAAAGTGTGTGGTAAGACGGGGAGACTAAGTGGTAATGGTAATGGTAATGTTGCTTATAGCCTAGCCGACCGCAAAGTGGTGAATGTATACATGCTGATAAAGTAAACAAAGGTGTTGTGTGTGTAAGTACAGACGACACTAACAGTGGTGATGACGTTGCACTTTTGCATGGGACTGTTTGTGTCGATGATTATGTTAAGGATGATTATTGTGTGACAGAAAATGAAACTTCTGGACATAGCGGTGACTGTGTGACTAGACATGGACATGATACTGAAAACAGAAATAGCTGCATGGATCACACGTCCACATCTTGGCCTCCTCTGTAAAGAAATAGAATTGAAAATGTTTCTCGTGTTCAGAAAGATGCTTGCTTTTCTTGGTGACAAAAGCAAGATGAGTCCTGCAGGTCAAATTGTGCATAAACTTGTAAACAACGTGTCATTTCTTCACTGGGATATTTGTGTGTTAATTCAAGAATTACACAACATAGATTTTATTCAGTTTATTTCTTCTGTTGATTTTGCCACTCTGGTAGAAACGTTTGCTACCAGATATTTTTCCGGAACATAGATTATTGGTTAAACCGGCAGTAAGACCTACAAAACAGAGAGAGAGAGAGGGGGGGGGGGAAGAGAAGGGGGTGAGGGGGGGGACAGAGGGGTGATAATTGGGTGAAGGGTGGGGTGAAGGCTGGACACGGAGATCAGTGACATGGGTGAGGGCGGGGATGTCAGGAAAACACAACACTATAAAGCAGAGATATTGATCTGTGGATGCAGCTTATGGGTTCACCACACATATAGTGCGTGAACAACAATTGATCTTCGCACGAGTTAAGAGTCCCACCGGTGTCGATTGCTGTTGATGAATAGCCTGACCATTCTGATCACAAAGCCCGGAGGCCGGTATTACCAGCTGTTTGCCCAACGCGCATGCGTATTTGCACGAGACGGACTGAATTCATTCTGACGGATTCTCTCTCTCTCTAATAAGAGCCCACTAACTGCAAAAGGCCATAATCATTGTTTACCTGGGTCTAATAAGAGCCCACTAACTGCAAAAGGCCATAATCATTGTTTACCTGGGAAAACAATAAATATGACTATTTTTACATGAAGGAGAAAGACATTACGAATGATAATGGCTATTTTCGTCTGAATCCAGATAATTATCATGGGAACCGGTTTCATTAACGTAAAACAAGTAACTATTATTTGGAAAACAATTGTTTTCTCGTGAAATAGCTTGTTTTGATGGGAAAACATTTCTTCTCAAGGGAAAATCGCTTTTTACCATCTTTACACGACAATTAGCCACTTCCACGAGAATATACATGTTGTCTTTTGTGAAAACAGTAATTGTCATCGATTTAATTGTAAAATATTATTGTGTTCTTATGAAAATAGTATAAAGATCGTTTTCATGTTTGAATGCTGCTATGGTATCATACTGGTGCTCTCTCTCTCTCTCTCTCTCTCTCTCTCCTCTCTCTCTCTCTCTCTCTCTCTCTCTCTCTCTCTTGTTTTCATCTTTTGAAGTTACTATGGTATCATTCTGGTGCTCTCTCTCTCTCTCTCTCTCTCTCTCTCTCTCTCTCTCTCTCTCTCGTTTTCATCTTTTGAAGCTGCTATGGCATCATACTGGTGCTCTCTCTCTCTCTCTTTCTCTCTCTCTGGAGCATCAAAAAGAGCAACATCTGTGATTGTCACATTGAGCGCATGTCAAAAAGCACGTGTCTGGAATTTCCTCAAAATGCGAAAGGTTAAGTTTTTAACTGTGCGTTGACTGCATCTTTTAGTTACCACAGCATGGCTAGTTTCCTAAGGACGTCTTCTTGTTTGTTCTGTGTGCTCTGTGTTGGCCTTTAATGCTGACAATTTAGTGTCGTAAGTAGCATTCATTCCGAGTTACGGGCATAAAAATATCTCATCATGGGGGTAAGAGTTATCCTACTTGTTCGCTATTTACTGTTTACTGTTCTCCGCTTTATTTGAGATTTCCTTCTATACAAACTGAGCCGAGGTTACCTATATTTGTTTCTGTTCGTCAGTGAGTTCTGTTTGACTGTATTCAAGATTAAAAAGAAACAAGATGCGAAGCATATAAACGTACTCCCAGTTTTCCAAACCGCTTATAAATCGGCCAAGTGCTTTATGAGGTAAGAAATAAAGGAAAAATAACGGTTTAACGGTTATTTAACCGATGTACACTTTTGAAACTGGTATTTTAGTTCTCACTGGGCTAAAGCCTGTGTATATACCAAATTTCATCCAAATCGGACAATATGTCAAGAATAACGGTTTTTAACGGTCAGATTTTGAAACACTGCATGGAAGTGCCATTTGTGTGTGATGACCTTTCTATATACAAAATTGCATTAAAATCCACCAATATATATAAAAATAACGACAAAATAACGGTTTATCGGTTATATAACCGATATACACCTTTGAAACCGGTATTTTAGTACCCACTGGGCTAAAGCCTGTGTACATATCAAATTTCATCCAAATCGGATATTATGTCAAGAATAACGGTTTTCAACGGTCAGATTTTGAAACACTGCATGGAAGTGCCATTTGTGTGTGATAACCTTTCTATATACAAAATTTCATTAAAACCCACCAATATATAAAAAATAACGGCAAAATAACGGTCATATAACAGATATGCACTTTCGAAACCGGTATTTTTAGTCCTCACTGGGCTAAAAGCCTGTGTACATATCAAATTTCATCCAAATTGGACAATATGTCAAGAATAACGGTTTTTAACGGTCAAATTTTGGAACACTATATGGAAGTGCCATTTGTGTGTGATAACCTTTCTATATACCAAATTTAATTAAAATCCACCTATATATAAGAAATAACGGCAGAATAACGGTTTTTAACGGTTGTTTAATCCATTTTCAGCATTACATCACTTACATATGGACAGAGGATCCGATTTGTCACAAGATCATCCAAACCGCTTATAAATTGGCCAAGTACTTTCTGAGGTATTCCATAAAGAAGAAAACCCGTTACAGGCCGTTACAACCGTTAGTAACGGCTATAACGGGGCAAACTAAAACATCAGGCATCATCCGTGACCCATAATGAACATACCTGCTAATTTTCATAAAGGTCGGCTAAGTACTTTCTGAGATATTCCATAAAGAAGAAAAACCGTTACAGGCCGTTACAGCCGTTAATAACGGTTATAACGGTAAACTAAAACATCGGGCATTATTCGTGACCCATAATGAACATATCTACAAATTTTCAGAAAGATCGGCCAAGTACTTTCTGAGATATTCCATAAAGAAAAAAAAAGCGTTACAGGCCGTTACAGCCGTTAGTAATGGATGTAACGGTAAACTAAAACGTCGGGCATCATCCTTGACCCATAATGAACATACCTACAAATTTTCAGAAAGATCGACCCAGTAGTTTTGTCTGGAGCGAGTGAAACACATTTTGACCACGGACACACACACACACACACACACACACACACACACACACACACACACACACACACAGCATTTCTTCGTTCCCATTCTAAAGTACTCCCTGTTCTTTAAGAATTGGGAGTACAAAAAGGCGGAGCCAGTCTT
>CM031610.1:53156171-53186171 GCA_018398815.1 Conus ventricosus | reverse complement strand
ATTCCACTAAGACGTTAAAGGATGTAACTGCTCCATGGCAGATGCCATTGTATGACCACCGGATACAACACAACAGAGCCTCCTTGGGAGCGCTCCCTTAGGTGTACCAGCCCATCTTTCTGAAACAGTAGTGACAGTCAAGCTAAGGACAATTCAGATTGTTGCTGTACACCCAGGGAGGTTCTTTTGTATTCAGTCCGAAATCACATCTGCCAGGGAGCAGTTACGTCCCTTGAGGTCTTAATCGAATGTGCGTGCGTGCTGCATCATATGTGAACACAGCGTAGGCTTACAAGGCTGAAGCTGGCTTGCTCTTGGCTGAGGGGTTTAACAGCTGAGCATAGTACTTCTCTGGTCCCGTTGGCACCTTCTTGGCTGGATCGCTGGTAGGTAGACCCTTAGCAATAGGCCTGTCAAGATCAGACCATGAAATACCATTCCGACCAAGCGAGGATGGAGATACAAACAAACAAAAGCTAAAATAGACCACAGACATACGAGGGCCACCCCATAAGTTCTCGGATGGGAAAAGATGGAAGTACACTGGCATTTCTTACCTAGCCCATCTTTTCAAAGTATCCTCCATCACGTGTATGCACTTTTCCATCCTTCTAAACCACGAATCTATCACCCCAGCCCACTCCGACTTAGGTATACCAGAAATCAAGCCCTCGGCAAACGCTCGGGCATCTTCAGGCTCTCAAACGGCTTTCCTTTCAGTTGTTTTTTTCAAACGAGGGAACAAAAAGAAGTCACAAAGTCACAAAGGGCTAGGTCAGGAGAATACGGAGGATGAGTGACAAGCTGCACGCTGTTCTATTGCAAAAAGTCTCAAGTTGCAGCTGCCATGTGGGCGCTGGCGTTGTCATGGTGGAGGAGTAGGTGGCGGATACCGGTCCGTGGTCGCCGTGCACTCCAATCCTCGAACACTTTTGGCAGGGAGATGTTGATGTACCATTCACCGTTCACTGTCTTTCTTTCCAGAAGCGGTACAGTAGTCACATGGCCGGATCTTGCGAAGAAAACTGCAATCATTTGCTTTGTGCAGCTTCTTGATCTCTTAAATTTCACAGGTGGGGTTTCCCCTGGAAACAGCCAAACTGACGACTGATGCCTTGTTTCTGGGTCATACTGGTAAACATAGGTTTCGTCACCTGTGACGATATTGGAGACCCTATCTGATCTTCCTCCGTCAAATTTTTGCAGCATAAACTGGCACCATTCAACCCTAGCCCTCATCTGCTCCCCAGTCCGCTGGTGGGGCACCCAACGGGCGCAACGCTTCCGTACAGAGAGATTGTGCCGAAGAATGCGGTCTAAGCTTCATGATGAAAGGTTTAGAGTATCCTTGAGTTCATCCTCCGTGATTCGAGGATTTTCTGTAATCATGGCCTTCACTGTGCTCACGTTCCCATCGGTAGTGACTGAAACTGGACGTCCACAACGGTCACGATCTTCCAACGACATTGTACCAAACTGAAATTCTTTGAACCACCTATGGACTGTGGATAATGATGGAGCCTTGTCGCCAAAACAGTTTGTCGAACTTATAAAACTTTCCTTGAAAGACTTCCTTTTAAAGATAGTCATAATAAATCATGGCACGACAATCTCTCCAAGACAGGCTCTCTGCAACACTTTGAAAACCGCCCCCTTGCCATCCATTTTGCTGTCTAGAACAAATTTGGCTCTGACGATTTTTGTCATAGCTATTATGACATCGCTTGTGATGATGATATTAAAAAATGAAATTATGACGTCAGTGGTTTCTGCGCATCCGAGAACTTATGGGTGGCCCTCGTACATAAAGATAATGCATGTTACATCAGAATATTAAATCATGCTGAAAGCGCAAGTGACGTGTCTAGAGGAAGAAAAGCAGGCCCGTCTGCTTGAGATGAGTGTCGGATGAAAATAGATCTCCGAGATTAGCTTTTCACCTAGAGGCATGCAGGTGGCTTTTTCGTAATAGGCAGAAAGAAAAGTGGCAATCAAGCCATGGACATTTTCAGACTGCTGCTGCAAATAGCAAAGGATATGTAATTTAAAAAAAAAAAAGGGACTGGCCAATGGGGGAAAGTGGAGTAAGAGTAAATGGGGGGTGAGAAGGATGGACTGTGTTCTCGCCATAAATATGTTTCTTGTTCTGTATTTATATGCCTATTTCATTATACATGGTTAGCAGTATGCCTATGATTTATACACATTATAACTGACTGTTCTTGTTTACATGCTCTTGATCTCCACTAGAATCTTCGGATTCCCAAGCACTGGTTTCAGATATGATCTCTGTTGACATTTGGCGCCTTAGAGCGAGTGGGAGGAGGAGCGGGGGATGGTCCGGTGGCAGGTGGAAGCTCAATAAATAATTCAGGAAGTTTCTCCCTCGGTAGATTGCCTTTTCTTGTATGGCTAGAGGGCCAGATGTAAATATGGCCCAGACATTTGCCCTCCACCAACCTTTTCCTCCCCTCTCTGTCTCTGTGCTTGCAACACATCCATGAAATCCTTTTCTTATTTTACAATGTCAACTTCAACTGGAAGATCGGAAAGCAATTACTCTGGAACAACCGCATTGGTTTTTATCAGTTGGATTGCGTTTGAAAACATCACTTGTACACATATTTAAAAGGTGAAGATTTCGGGGTATCGAGGACAGATCACCGAGATAAAAAAATTTTGTTGTGAGCCTAACGCAGAAGGTAAAAACATATTCAGCTAAATACAGTTCGCGGTTCTGTCAATAACATGTTTACGTGAATTTCTGTCGTTCTTTGCCGTTCTTTTTTATTACGTCTGTTCATGTATCATTCTTTGCAAAACAGCTGCACAGAGGTACAGAAGAAACTCGACGCCCTGCGCTTGCCGGGTGAGGCGTGTGTGTGTGTGCGCGCGCGTGCGTGCGTAAGTGGGTGTGCGTGCGTGCGTGTGTGTGTGTGCGCGCGCGTGCGCGCGCGCGAGCGCCCGTGTGTGTGTGTATATGTGTGTGTGTGTGTGTGTGTGTGTGTGTATGGGGATCAGTGGGGGATATTGCAGTTTCAAACACTGCTGTGTAGCACTATTGATGATTTACCTGTACATGAGGAAAAAAAAGAAAAAAAATTCTCCTGAAACACGTATTGCCTTCTGCAGAAACAGCCAAGTCTTAGACTTGCAGTCCGACCGCCATGTTTTCTTTCCGAAGTCACACATCACGGAGGCGACTTCTCAAGACTGGAAGGCTGCAGTGATCGATAGGCGTCGGGAATGTGAAGATCGTGCGCGCGCTGATGTGACGCAGGCAGAAAAAGTCTTCTGCGGCGACTTGCGAATTCTGGTGAGGGGAGAGCTGGAAGGGTGGGGATAAAACAGAAGAAAAAAAACCTTCTTGAATCACAGTGAACTGAGGATATAGAAAAAGTGTGCAATTATGCGTGCATGCACGTTTGTAAATCAACATTGACGAGTTTTCTTGCATTGAATAGACAAACTCTTAACATTTTAAACGACACGAACAGTTCCCCCCCCCCCCCCCCCCCCCCCCCCCCCCCCCCCCCCCCCCCCCCCCCCCCCCCCCCCCCGTTATGGACATTATATACGTCGCGTATGCGTCAGATGGTTTGTATTTTTGTGCGAGAGTAGGAGTGGTTGGGATTGGGTGGAAGGTGGGGGTTGGGGAACTGAACTGATTTTAGCTTAACTTTTCCAACAGATTGTATTTGGCCGAAGGGTGAACCCGGGCCATTACATGTTTGGTGCCGATTTGTGCTGCGGATGCGTCCAAAGCCGTGCATGGGCAGGATATGTCACACGATTACGCTGAAACTACTGAACTGATCTGAACAACACTCGAGAGGAGACGGGCCGTGGCCTGTGGTCGAAAGTAGAGAGCTTGGGTGCAGACTCGTGGTGCGGATCCAGATCAGAGGGAGGATCCAGGATCCGTTCGACCTTGGCGGAGAACTGCGCTCTCCCAAATGCTCCTTTTTGGTACAAATAGCTTCGTCTCTAGTTGCTAATGTGTATTGTATGTGCTGATGTATTCTTGTCGGTGTTACTGATCGAATTAAAAAAAAAAAAAAAGACGACGAAGAATGTGTTAATTTGGTAGCTCTTTCATTAAAATATTTGAAAATGCATTTTAGGGGGCACTTTTAATCTCTACAAAAAATGAAATCCACGTTTGTCCGACTCCATTATTGTATGTTTTTGTTTTTTTCTCAAATTAGTTGGTATTTTAAGGTCTGCCTCTTTTGGTCATTTTATTTTTCTAATTCATTTATGGGTTTATTGTGATTGACGGCCAAAGCAAATATCTTGTCCAGGCTGCTGTCATCCAATTCATTGAAAATTTTACTCCTGTATTAAATCTTACCACGTCTTTTTCTTTTGGTCGAGCGTAAATTTTAAACACTGTAACACGTATTCCTGCACCAACATAGCAGTTGTTCTGCTCTGGAATTTTTAAATTTGCCATTGTCTGCAATTCCTTGCATGTCAGTCATTTCAGGATCCCATTATTCTCTGGACAATGAAATTACGCAACAAGGATTTTAGTTGGAAGGCAAAATCCTCATACAGGATTATCTCCCTGAGAAAACGAGTCAAACTATAAATTGGCCGAGTAGCATGAGACCTGTGAAAACTTCCCTGATGGACCTAGTTCAAAATTCATCGCTTCCACTCCTCTGGTCTTTTACAGCATTAAATTTAGAAACGTTTCAATGATAAACAGCAGCTAGAACTGTTGATGTGGACTTCTATACATGCGAAATTCAGCATCGACACATTTGGGTTTTTTTCTTATTTATATTTCATTACTGAATTTGGTGTAATACTGAAATACTCCAACCCACGCTCTCTTGTGGGACATTCTTCCTTTCAAATCAGACTGCCCTCCACCCACATCTCCTTCCCATATCAGGCCCCATTTGAGAGTTTCTGCAATGAGAGCTTCACAGAAGGTTTCATTGGTAAATTCCTTGTGTTGAGACTTTTCGCACATCATGTGCTGTTCCTGTGTGTCCGCCTCTATGACAGCCTCCAACTGCATTCCAGATTTCTCTCTCCGAGAGCAAATGAGTATGTGCGTGCATGCCTCTGTGGTCTGTGCATGTGTGTGCGTGTGCATATATGTGTGAGTGAGCGCATGCTTGAATACATGCATGCGCAGAGGTGGGTACATGCACATGTGTGAGCACGGGTAAGGGTAATGGGTGATGTTGTTTATAGCCCAACCAACCGCAATGCGCCATAATATCAGGGCTGCTATCACCGAACTGGTGTGTGCGAGCATGAAACAATAATCTTTTGTATGACTGAATAGCTTGGAAACGAGCATGAATAATCTTTTGTATGACTGAATAGCTTGGAAACGAGCATGAATAATCTTTTGTATGACTGAATAACTTGGAAACGAGCATGAATAATCTTTTGTATGACTGAATAGCTTGAAAACGTAATTCACTTTCTCTTGGTGAACGCCAAATTATGGGGCTCTTTGGTCCAACATCAAGAGCTTGATTCAATCTATTTCAGGGTTGAACAGCAAGTGTTGGAGAACACAGCTGGTGTGTTAGATGCACATCTCTTGCCTCTAAAGACGTATTAGTATATTCTGTATTCAGTCAAACTGAAATTTCAGAGCAGAATCTCCTTGCTAAGTAGCTTTCTACTAAATGTGATCACAACTTTCACTACAGAGGTCATGTTTCCATCCGTGTCCACTCAATTGTCAGTCTGCTGGCAGGATTACGTTAAAAATTCTTCACAGATTTCACTGAAACTTACATCAAAGATGGAGTGTGGCCAAAGTAAAGCCCCATAAAATTCTGATGCAGTTCTGGATCAAAAGGTGGATTATTTTCTGTCCCATCTTCTGTGCCATCCCAGTGGCATTGTACCCACATCACTAATTCCGACCACCCCCTCCCTCCCTGATCCGCAGCCACAGCCAGGCTTGGCGAAATGCAGCCCCAGCACCGGCAATCCACAGGGAGCAGCCAATGTTAAAGTCATCAAGAAGCAACCCAACGGAGGAAACACTGAGCTGTTGCTGAGTCACTTTGGTGGAGTTCATTGGTGCCTGTTCCGATCTAACGTATGCAGGACACCACCTACAAGGTCCCATACTGGCAACAATAACAGTTTAGTCACAGAGCCGGCGTGAATGAGCTCTCCCTCCAGAGGGCGCCCCACGTTGTCCAACGACAGCCCCCACGACTCTGTAAAGGGTGGATTTTGTATCGGTCAGCAAGGCAAAGCAAAAACTACTGTACCAATTTTCACAAACTAGGTTGAAAGCTAGGAATATAGCCCAAGGACAAAACCATCAAATTTTGGTGAGGATCCATAAAACGGGTATAGATTTGACAATTTTCTATTTTTACTTCCCCAGATATTTTACAATTACCTGGGCCTGAATTTGGCCATTGCTTAACTTCTTGAATATCGAGTGCGACCCCTTGTTGCCAAATTTGCTCCAGGGGCCAACAGTCTGAGTCGCACTGTTTTATGTTATTTTATTTTACTTTTTAACATGCGCGCTGGTGACCTACTCGTTTTTGAGTGAACCAGTATTTTAGGAAGAAGAAGAAGAAGAAGAGATCAAAATGCAGATCCAGGATCTGTTTGATCCTGGTAGTGACCTATGCACGTGCTCTCCAGGAGTGCCTTTCTGGTTACATCCGCTAAAGAGATTGTGTTCTCACCTGTGTCTGGTTGCTTGTCTGCCAGCATGATTATGCACAACCACCTGCATCCCATTGTTTGTCTGCCAACATGATTATGCAACAACCATGTGCATCTACTTGTTTGTCTGCCAACGAAATTATGCAACCACCACCTGCATCCCATTGTTTGTCTGCCAGCAAGATTATGCTGCAATCATTTGCTTTGTATTGTCTATTTGCTCGATTCTACAGACAGAGAAGAAATATGGAGAGACACAGACTGACTGACAGACAGACAGACAGACAGACACAGAGAATAAATAAGACATACTTTTCAGAGTTTGCGAAACATGTCTTACAAATTTCAACCATTACAAACGATACTGCGGCTGCTACTACCACAATACAAACACTGAATGACAATGAACAATGGTATATTTAAAACGAATAATTTGTCCGTGGCAGTGACATGAAAAGTAATGTTAAATGTCAGTTAATCATATATCTCCCCGTGGGATTGCCGGGGTGTGCCTATGGAGGTGGCACTGCTAGAATTCAGCGTCCCTGCCAGTCACCAGGCATGTCGTAAGAGGCGACTAAGGTGACACTGGTCCTCCAGGTTGGGGGTTGGGCACAGGGCTAACAACCCTGCCCCTTAAAAAAAGATTGTTACAGAAACCAATACCAGAGCATCCGACACAGATGGCGACGGCAATGAAGCACACCAGGCAACTGGACTGATGACGGACGACAGCCAAACCCGAGAGGGAGCTGGCGCCCCGATGGTGGATTTGCTGAAGCCGAAACAGAAGATGAGGGTGGGGTGCTGGAACGTCCAGACCTTGTACCAGACTGGCAAGATGCCCCAACTAGTCAAAGAGTTTGACAACTACAGCCTGGACATCTTGGGAGTCAGCGAGGTCAGATGGACCGGCACAGGAAAGAGGAGACTGGCGTCAGGACATACCATTGTCTTCTCTGGAAGATCAGATAACCAACACTCTGGGGAGTAGCACTTCTCCTCAACAGAAAAACAGAAAAAGCATTACTAGAATGGAAACCATTTGGACCAAGACTTTTGAAGGCAAGATTCCACTCCAAATACACCAAGCTGACAGTTCTAGTTTGCTACGCACCAACCGAAGATGCAGATATAGAAGCCAAGGATGCATTTTACGATCAGCTCCAAGCAGCAGCGGAGAGTATTTGCGCCCATGACATGGTGCTGATCCTTGGCGATTTGAATGCAAAGATAGGCAGTGACAACACCGGGAGGGAGCATGTTATGGGCAAACATGGAATTGGTACCATCAACGACAATGGAGAAAGACTAGCAGACTTCTGTGAAGAGAACAACCTGTTGATTGGAGGCACCCTTTTTCAACACAGAGATATTCACAAAACAACTTGGACATCACCAGACGGGACCACCAAAAACCAGATAGATCACATCATAGTCAATCGGAGATGGAGGAGCTCCCTTCAAGATGTCAGGGCCTACAGAGGAGCAGATGTTGCCAGTGACCACACCCTTGTGTTGGCCACCGTTTCCTTGAAACTACGCCGAACACGAGGAAGACAGGCACGTCAGCAGAGAATAGACTCTGACAGACTGAATGAGACGCTCACCAAACAAGCTTTTGCTGTGGAAATAAAGAACAGATTCCAGGCGCTAGGGGAACAACAAGAGTTAACAATAGACAGCTTCAACCAGGCCTTGCGGGAAGCAGGAGAAAAGGTACTGGGCTTCCGCCGAAAGAAGAAGGAAGAGTGGATAGGAAAGGAACCTGGGAAAAGATAGATGAAAGAAAGCTGACAAAGCAGAAGATCAACAACACCAGATCAGAACGCTTGAAAGAGCAGCACAGAAGAAGATATGCAGAATTAAACAAAGAGGTAAAGAAGATGACAAGAGCTGACAAGAAGGACTACATCGAGAAACTGGCAGATGAGGCAGAGGAAGCAGCTGGTAGAAATGATCTAAAAACGCTGTACAAGATAAACAAGCAGCTAAACAATGGGTTCCAAAACAATGATGTACCAGTAAAGGACAGGAATGGGAAGGTCGTTGAGGGAGAGGCAGAAAAACTACAGCGCTGGAAAGAACATTTCGAGTCAGTTCTGAACAGACCAGACCCCCCTCAGCTAGCAGATATCCAACCGGCAGGTATAGACCTGGACATCTGCATCGATCCACCGAGCCTAGAAGAAGTGACAGCAGCAATCAAAACAATGAAGAACGGAAAAGCACCAGGGGCAGATGGGGTAACGGCAGATATGTTGAAAGCAGATATTAATGTGACAGCCCCTATTCTGACGGAGATCTTCAGACAGGTTTGGGAAACGGGCCAGACCCCTGAAGCGTGGAAAACTGGTCTTATCTTCAAGTTGCCCAAAAAGGGAGATCTTGGAGATTGCAACAACTGGAGGGGCATAACACTTCTTTCTCTCACTAGCAAGGTGTTTAGCAAGGTTGTGATGTCAAGGCTGACGGAAACCCTTGAGAGGAACCTCCGTCCACAACAAGCAGGCTTTCGCCCTGGACGATCCTGCTCAGATCATATCTTCACTCTGCGCCAGGTTCTGGAACAGAGCAATGAGTGGAACACGCCTTTGTACATCAACTTCATTGACCTGGAGAAGGCATTTGACAGCATCCACCGAGAGTCCTTATGGAAAATCCTGAGACACTACGGAATCCCTGCAAAACTTGTCCGGGTCATTGAGATGCTGTACAGTGACTTCAGCGCACAAGTGATCTGCAACACAGAGCTCACAGACGCCTTCAATGTCAGCACGGGAGTGAAACAGGGCTGCATCCTATCGCCTTTCCTCTTCATCCTGGCCATGGACTGGATTATGAAGAACGCCACAGACAGAGAGAGGAGGGAATCAGATGGACCACGACAATGGTGGCAACAACAACACTGGAAGACTTGGACTTTGCTGACGATATTGCCCTGATGTCACATCGCTACCAAGACATGCAGGAGAAAACAGATGCCTTGGCAACAACAGCTGGAAACCTTGGCTTGAAGGTCAACACCAAGAAGACAAAGAGCATGAGAATGAATGCCAGAGTCCAAGACAACATCAAACTGAACGGAGACGAAATTGAGGAAGTTAGCGACTTCACCTATCTTGGATCCAAGATGTCAAATACAGGGATGGGGAGGTGGAGATCCGGGCTCGACTTGCAAAAGCCAGCCAGGCCTTTGCCTCACTCAGGAGCACATGGAAGGCAGGGAATATCCGCCTGAAGACCAAGTTACGAATCTTCAAATCAAATGTAATAAGCACCCTTCTTTATGGATCAGAATCATGGAAGATGACCAAAACCATCAGCAACAAACTAGATGTCTTCCAAAACAGATGCCTCAGACGCATTCTACGCATCTATTGGCCGAATACCATCACCAATGAAGAACTCCTCCAAAGAGCAGAAACTGAACCCATCTCAACGCAAGTCAAACGAAGGCGTTGGCGATGGATAGGCCATGTGCTCCGCCAGCAGACAACAGCCATTTCCAGAATCGCCCTACGATGGACTCCTGATGGACGAAGAAGAAGAGGACGCCCCAAGGAAACTTGGAGGAGAACAGTAGAGAGGGAGATGAAGGACAATGGTTGGACATGGGGCCGTCTGGAACGTGTTTCAGCCGACCGACATCAGTGGCGGGCTCTGGTCGAGGCCTTATGTGCTACCAGCACAAAGAGGACTAGATAGATAGAATCATATATCTAGTCAATTATAGTAACACAATTTTAGTTCATTAATAAATAACTGAATATGCAATACATTCTTTATAACTCTCTCCCTCTCTCTCTCTCTCACAGCGCATGCGTGCATGCGCACACACACACACACTCGCATATACACATGAGATAATATAGAATCATTTTGAAAAAGATCATTACATTGTCATTAATTTTTGAATTCGTAGCATAATTTTGTAAATCAATACAAAATATCACAAAGAGGAATGGACGGTCAAAAATAGATCACAACACCGCTGGATGGAATATGTAAAGAAATAATTGAATACAACATTTCATTCTTGTTCATTATCAAGTTTTACAACACACACACACACACACACACATACATACACATTCTCACACACACACACACATTCACAAACACACACACACACACACACACACACACACACACACACACACACACACACACACACACACATACACACACCCAAACACACACACACATTCTTTCCAAGTAAAGCCTAAAAAAAAAAACACTATAATACAATTCACATAAACTTGACACAAAAACAGTTGTACACTGAAATGACAGTGTCATAAAGACCTGGTGACAACACTGAATGCTCAAATAATTTGACTGGCATTGTAGGGTAATGGTAACATCAAAATATGACAGTTGGGAGGTTGCTAATTGAAATCACATCAGCCTGAAATTCAGGATGGGATTTTTCCAGCTCCTGTTGGCTTTCACCACAACCCCGTGTGCTGTGCAGGATTTCCCCTGATCCTTACAATATCTTGAGTCATCCATCAAACATTGTATCTTTGTGACCGTGTTACTCACATTCCCCCATTGACTATTCATGTTGCCACAATTTATCATTCAGCTACACTGACTTCAGCATGTCCTTTACAGCCCAATCATCATGTGGACTGCCATAACATAGTGATAGGGAGGGGCCTGCACTCAAATTGTTTGACTGTACGATTTAAGAGCTGATGGTCACTAGATCAAACCACTTGTAGCAACAGATTTTCACACCACTTTAAAACCCTCTCTGTCCACCCAGCAGTAAATGGTAACCTGCTTCAGTTCAGGAAGGCCAAGGCAGCAGAAATAGACAGCTGGGGTTTGCCTTCCTTAATACTGAGCCCTAGACACCAGTCCCTGCTGTACCTTAGGCTATGGTCAGTATGGAACTTAAACTTTCCATTATTATGTTCTAATCAACAATTCTTCTGGGACTGTTTATGCCTCGGGTTCAGTGTAACCCATGTTCTGATTCCCTCTCTCCACTTTCACACCTGTGGCCAGTTTGCGTCAAAATCTTCAGAGTAGAGATTCAATAGAGTTTCAACAGGAGAAAATGACTTCCCTGTTTGGTGTGGCTTCATGATTGCGGACGTCATATGCTAACTTCTTTTATAAGCTGGTACTGTGGAATCTCCATTAACAACCCTTGCGTACAACTCCCCTCTCACAACAGCCAAACATTCTGTTAACAGAGCATTTTTCTCACGCTGTCATACGATTTTCTGCCTCTGTAGAATGATCATTCCCTATTCCCACCACCATTTGCCTACCCATGTCTACATGATTTTTTTTTCCTTTAATATTTCAACATTCATTCATTAATCAAAGCAATTTAAGTTAATTTTCACATTTACTGATCAATAATGCAATAAAGAAAGCTAGTTTTCAAATGTGCTGATTAATCAATATCATAAAAAAAAACTACTTTTTTCCATTTACTGATTGATCAATAAAGAAAGCAGGTTTTCATAATTACTGATGAATAAATCATACAGAAAATTAGTGCTCATTCTTGATGATCATTTACAATTAATTGTAATAGAGTTAATTTGTTTTCACATTTACGGATCAATAATCTTTTTGATACATTACAGTTAGGTTTTGTGTTTGCTGACATATCAATACAACAAAAAAAGTTTTCACACTTACAAACTTATCAATTAAAAATTAAAAAAAGAAGAAAGTTTTCAAATTTACCATGTAATCAATTATGTTTCAGCTTACCCAAACATAAAATATGACACCTGTGCATAAATACTAACTTACATGAAAACTCTGTACTGTACACACTGGGGAAAAAAGTAAAGAAAACTGAAACTGTCAATAATTCTACAACCAAAAGCTTCAAACATGTGCATTCTGATAGCCAGAAACATCACTGACTTGAACACAAGAACAAAACACAAGAAAGTTAAGCACAACACATGAGGCATGTGGAAGGGACTCGATCAAGTGGAATGTTTCACTTTTGGCTCTCTTATTCTACCAACCAATCTTCGAACAGCTGACTCATTTTAAACTCCTGATTGAACCTTTGGTATCATTACTGAATCAGTCAACACTTAACAAACGAACACTAACACTTGAATGTAATGGCACCACAAAATACACAAAGAAAGACCATTCTACATCATACTACATGGTCAGATGTAAGATTTTAATGTTCATCAACAACTAACATATTTTCAACACAAAGAAAAAAACACATCAAGAATTCCGTGATCTTCATGCTCAGTGTGTTTGACTCCCAATCTTCTCCATGCTTTGACAAGACTTGAGCAGGTGTTGTGCTGTAGAGATCGCAGGCTCAGAATCAGATGTTCCAAGTGTTCCTGAGAATGTTGGCAAAGTCCTGATCATCTCCACTCCCAGACTCAGACCCTCATAGTATTCTTCAAACTCAATGAAGGACACTTCTTCCTGTTTCGAGGAGGAGCGAACACGTCCAAAACGCCGTAAGTGCATTTTTGGTGGAGTCAGCATCTGAAACATTGGTTGGAAGAATTAGGCTTGATGTGGATGGGTGAACATGCTGAAGAATTTCGCTTTCTTTAAAATGTACTCAAAGCAGTAGGTAAACAGAGTCAATGTGGGTGTTTTTTCAGGTTCATGTTCACTGGGTGGGGAGTATGCTGGCTCAAGCCTTAGCAATACTGGAGTACAATGCAAATATCTTTCTAACTGACACTACACTGCGCAATGATTTCAGTCTAGCTGTATGTCTCCTATGGTCCGTAGGAAAACCTTGATATCACATGCTCAAAAGACTGTTGGACCAAAACATCGTGGTTCTCAATTCATGTGAAAAAGTACTCACAGCATATCAAAACAGCATACACATGCACAAATACAATCATAAACATGTAAATACAGTCTCCCTCCCTCCCTCCCTCTCTCTTTCTCACACACATACACACACGCATACAATCACAAACACATAAAGTCTCCCTCTCTCACAAACACACACACACATGCACGCAAACACACAGAGATTTGAACAAACCAGACGGAACCATACATGACCACCAAATGGTCCACATTTTGAAAAACAGAAATAACTTCCTCCCAATGCCCCTTCATCACTTACAATCTATCAACAAAGAGTTACCTGAACTGTCTTTACCAGTTAAGTCTGAACATTATATATGCCTGAACAGGAGCTGGCGGACAGCATAAAAAAAGATGTTCTCACCCACCGTTTCGATCATTCTACGAACCTCACACAGTGCCATTTACCTGATCCAGGCTTGTAGGGCAGTTGGCATTGAAGAATTTCTTGATGTTGCTCAGGATAATCACTCCTTGCTTGTGAGTATCAACTTTAGAAAATGCCTGAAATTGCCACCAGAACAGTTGTGGATTACATAGCTTGCCATTGCATATACGACCACTACATCCAGATAACAGTTGTGCTAGATATTCAGTTGATATTTATTCGCCATCAGTTTCACAAACCAATCCACCCACTTTGCTCCATTCTTTGTGGCTAAATGTACTTGTAAATACTCAGCATGATATCCTCCTTTGAATTGGTCATATCTGTTTTTGTCAGAATTGATACATAAATCAGGGTTCTTTGCAATTATGTAACAACTGTTTCTTCTTGCATAACTCTCAGCATAAAAACACCATTTCAAAGTTAATCATTATGTGCCAGTGCTGCTGAAGTATTTTCTTTTACAACACATACATTCATAGCCCACCAAATATTACAGTTTTTCCCACTTGCCATAAGGAACGGAGCGTTTACCATGTTCTACACAGATCAATGAGGGAAAACAACAATTTCAAACATTTGACACAGTCATTTTTCACTACATTTTGAACCCCTTTTTTCAAGTGCTGTGTTCCCCGTTTTCTCTCCAGTGCTGAAAGATCAGCCCATGCATCACCTACACGAACAATTAGTGGTGGGTTGCTGAACACAAAACTCTTTAACAGGATTCATGCACTGTGCATCGATACGCAATGGGTTGACAGGTGACTTTACAGTGGGTCATAAGACACAGGCACAAAATCATGTGAAACAGTTTTAAGCTATGCCTCCGGCAGACAGACCTTTACAGGAACATTCTTTGCATTTTCATGCCCCTTGACACAAGCTAGCTTTCATGATCACACTTTTTTTAGAACATTCTTCATGTAATTTAAAATTCATGTACATTATTTACCTCCACTGTAAGTGATCTGCAACACTGACGTGCCAAAGACTGTCTTCAACAGAATACTGCTTGTATGACAGAAGCTCAAAGAACATTGTTCATAACAAATTTCAAATGGGTACACATATTCCATTACCTTGCGTACTAGTGCCTTGCGATACTCATTCATCTGTCCCAGGACTGTTCTCATGAAGAAAGAGTAGTCCAGTCGTCTTTCTCCATCAGGGTCCACTATCTCAAACACCTGCTCCAACACCTGCCCATTAGTTAAGATATGGGTGTCAGCTGCATTATACAAACAAAATCGAAGAATTTGTTTAGACTTGATTCCAAAATACACTTTAATTCAATAGGGACACACTAAAAATGGACTTGAAATCTCAAGATGAAAAATCTTGGCCATATCTTTATGTTCACTTTTAAAATGTTAGAAGATTTTTTTTTCATACATAGTACTTGGAGATTTCTACAAATTTTTTTAATTTATTTTTTTAATAGAATTATGTGACTTAAACACAAAAATACGAAAGGTATGTGTGCTTACCCTGGAATGCTTCTACTGTCTATCAGCAAAAGAAAAAAAAGGAAGAATTTGGTGATTTTTTCCATCAAAGTAATGTTCACTTCATCATATAAACAGTCAACCACCAGTATGTCACTCTCCTTCTAAATTATATTCATGTGAAATTGCGGTGGCGCTTCAGACGCACTGTGATATCCCACCTGTGGAGGGAAGTCGATGTGGAACCTCAGTAAGCCTCGCTCCAGATCATGCTGCAGCAGAACCCCCGTGCCATCCTTGTCCAGCCCACGGTAATGACGACCCAGGCCCGTGATTGTTCGGATGCCACGCTTCCGGATCTGAGCTTGGGCCGTCTCTGTTGCAGAGCATTTTGCTGAAGTGACTACCACAATACGCTTCAAGTTTTTACTTTCCTTTGTCTCTAATACAGCGTCTAAAATACAGTGATATGTGTTTGTTCTTCAAATAAGAAATATACATACCTTGATAAACATGTGTGACATCAAATGTGCAAACATTTGCGTATCCATAGTTTGTTAAAGTGTTTCCATTTTATTATCATACTTTGAAATAAAATAGTTTATAACCACCAACTAAAATACCTGACAGCCAAATGTCCAATAAGTGTGTGCTTTCCGCCTCGATGTTCCTTTCAAAACTGTATTCAAAAATTACCAAACCCAATTTTGACCACATTTAAAACGGTCTACAGAGCAGCACTGGTCACATCTCACCTTGCACTTCCAGCAGGAAATTTTTGTTTTCAAAGTCCACCTGACTTGCTCCAGTGGATCTGCATGTGTCCTCCACTTCCTCTGAGCTGGAAGGAAAACAAGAGGTTCAGAGAATCAAAGAAACTGGCTGAAAAGAGATCACTGAACAAAATTCATGTGTATGGGCCGGGTCAGGATGGAGATGGCAGAAATGGCAGCAGAACCAACCATAATTTTCTGACATTCTTCCACTCATCACTGGGTCTTATATATAACAGCATTTCATTGGTGAATACAACTACTGGCAGTTACAGGATCCAAGATTTCAAAGTCCCTGTCATGCTGCTGTTTGTGTTGCCCAGCTGAACATTCTGGCAGTAATCTGATACTTGCTAACTCACACGCTTATGTGAGAACATTGAGTGTATTTCATATGATGAGAGTATTGCTTGCAGGGCTAGAGATTCTGGATAATTTTTCATTGTGTTGGGGACAGGTAGATTAGAAAATAGTCTACCTTTCCTCCCTCACTTTCTACTTGCCCTCCCTACGTAAACGGACAGGTAACAAAAGTTGAGGCCAAAGCTGGTTAAAACACACCATTCATAGCATGCTCTGCATTTGTGTGGTGCTCAACCTGTGAAAGAGAAACAAAGGGAATAGATCTGTAATTTCCCGCACTGACCAAGCACAATGCATACATGCTACTGACATATCTTATTTACTGAACTGTGAACACACCACGTCTCAGTAACATGATACACCATTCTGAAGAAAAAAAAGGTGTGGGAGGGGGAGGCAGGGTTTGGAGTGGGGTGGAGGAGTGACAGTGAAAGGGCAGAAGGGCAGTGCAATCAGTTAGCATGGAAGCTGACTGCTTAGTCACCTTTTTGCTGGCACAGAAACTGATTGCCCTATGGAATAAATGGAAAGAACTTTTCCGCTTGTCTTCAAAAAACATCTGTCCCAGACAGTCGGACAGGTAAGTATTTGAGCCCTGGCCTGTATGGTCTTTTCTTGTCATCTCACCAGATACACAGTCACACTGTCTTCAGAAAAACTGACTCCTTTTCAGAAAGACAAAATCATTCTGCCAGCAGCTTCCCATGGCTGAAGACAATTCCTACAAAACATTACGCTGCATAACAAATGTTTTAATGTGGGCCTCAGGGACCAGCTTGTATCAAAAACTGACAAAGCTTTAGGTCAAGGTCAGCAAGTTTTTGTCACAAAATAGGAAAGAGTTCCAGATCTCCCTGCTCCTTCTTAAAAGCACACAGCTCCAATGTAAAATAGCATACTCAGAGTCTGGAATCACCTGAGTTTGACATTGTCTAGCATACTATATCAAAAATGAAATACTAACCCCTTCAATGCACACCCATAACATGCTCAGTGACAAGGGATTTTATGTCCAGATGGTCATAATTACCACAAAAAAAAAGAAATCATAGTGTGCAAATCTTTACTTTTCTAAAAGAAAAACAAACACACCACCAGTTTATATTAACTCTTTCATTCCTACTTTTCTATGAACCATTACTTTCTCTTGTTCCTAGATTCTTATAATACGAGTATTCCCTTCATTCCAGGATTTAGAGAAAGAAAAAAGTGTAAAGTGAGAACTGCCATGTACGCAGTAGCAAATCCCCCTGAATAGAGTGGCGACCACTTTCCCATGCTGTAGGGGCCGTCTGGCATCCATTCCATTCATAAACACTGCCGCGTGAGCGACCCGGTCATGACGTGTACCGATGACGCGACTCGCACGAAGTTCAAAGCGCTTACCGCGAGAACCGATTTTCCGTGTTGCAGGAAGGAAGGGTAGGATTTGTGCAAACTGGAAAACCGGGTTGTAGGGATGAAAGAGTTAATCTCACATGAATGAATTCAACAATTTTGCTAGGAATGTATAACAATGCATAACAATGTATAACAATGACAAGGTCATGTCCTTCAGATACTCAAGGGATTAAAAGGACTGACATTATCTGTTCAGGTTAGCCAACTTTTGAATTAACCAAATTGCCTACAAGCTAAATAATGGAGCTGGATCACTCAACTGGTGTTAACCAAACTTTCATTTCCTTCATTGGAGGTTTAAGTGCACTCAAAAAAAAAAATTTTCAAATTTAAAACCAGTTGAACATTTAGTACAAATAACCATGCAAATCAACTCAAATTTTTTCCTGTTCTAATCAGTGTATCAGGACCTTTTCACTCACTTTCTTTAGAGTGGTTGGTAGGAGGGATTGCATAGGGAAGGAAGAGGCTGGTACCTCTTGCATACAGTATTGCCTTAAAATCTAGTTACTAAATCTTGATCTTTGCACAATAACTATCTATGTACAATTGAATGTCTAGAAGTAAACAAGAGTAGGTAACAGTCTTGGATTACCTGATAATGTTCCGTGAAGAAAAACCGTAAACTTTACATGAAGAAGCTCATTTCAGTTTCATTTGTATCATAACTCAGTTCTTGGAATACAGATATCAAAGACAATGTTATTTTGATGAATCATCTTTTCAGGAGGCTGAGCGATGACAGTGTGTGTGTGTGTGTGTGTGTGTGTGTGTGTGTGTGTGTGTGTGTGTGTGTGTGTGTGTGCGTGTATGTGTGTGTGTGCCTGCCCGCACTTGTGTTTGTGTTTGTGTCGTGTGTGTGCATGCATCCGTACATATGTGTGCAAGTCTCTGTGTGTGTGTGAGCATGTGTGAAAGAGAGAGAGAGTTAAAGAGAAAACACTATCCATCTATGTCCATATTTGACTCTGTTCTGTTTATCATTATATCCGACTCACATTACACTATATTTCTCTACACAAATATTCAGGTCAGTTTTCCAGATGCTCAGACCAGTTACGGTCTTGATCCCCTTCATTTACACACAATACTAAACTACAAACACATGGAATGTAAATGAAGATTCATTGATCCAGATCAAAACCTTTCCATGGGTTACAAAAACTCACATACATCCCACATGAAGCTCCCCTGAAAAGGGTGTGTGGCTACCAAAATGACAGGATGAAAATAACAGTCACACACACATACACAGTATCTCACAAACACTGAGTGCAAAACTGAATGCTTCGGTCCAGGCACACAGAAAAGATGGACCCAGAGCTGAAGTTAAGGACAGGACCAGAGATCTACCATAGGACAAGCTTCAGTGACCAAGAGATCAGCCCAAAGAAGGATCACCTTCTAAACGCACATTCCTAACAATCAGGCAGATCCTTTAGTTTGAAATTTACAACTACAAAATGTGCACTGAAAAATAAACAAGTTTTCCTTTGCTTTTATTCTTTTTAAGATTCTTTTTCTTCGTTTACCGTAGTTCGGCTTTCTCCTCTTCATCCACATCTGTGATCCTCAGAGTGATGTACTTGCATCGTCCCCAGTTCTGCGCTCAACGCCTGCTGTCCTTGGTCGGTATTTGCAAGTCAGCACCCTGGACACACACACACAGATATGCAAATACACACACACACACATAAACACACACACACACACACACATACATATACATATACAAAGCCCAGCAAGTGGAATGATTTGCTGGAAATACCTCACTGTTTCTGACATTTACCTCATGAAGGGAAACCATTATTCAGGACTATGTCAAATCTTTAACACAAAGAGATGACTGTCCTTTTCTCTTGTTGTCATTTCAGTGTGCACGTTTGAGTGGCCTTTTGTTTTGCTGTTTTGTTGCATGTTCGGATGTGATGAAAATGGCATGATGTTGCTGCTTTTCTTTTTTTTTCCCTATATCCTTTGTTCAAAACTGTTCACAGGGCAAGAATCATAGGAAATTGTTAAATATGGCTGTTAATTTTCAGTTGCATTACGTTAATTTTCAGTTGCATTAAGTTCACAGAAAATCTGGTGAGCTTGAGATCACCACAACAAAATCAGTCAAGAACAAAGTCGACAAAAGAACCATGTAAGCACAAAAAGCTGCTGAAGAAACTTACCGAATAAATATCTGACATACTGTATGGCAATCCGGCCTTTGCACCAGTGGGATGGAAAAACACCCCTCGATGGATGAAAGGAATGGCTTTCGCACTGCAAGAAATCACATTCATCATTCTTCGTCAATAAACAAATCATTACATATCCATCTCCATTGTACACACAAAATAGGAGCAGATATGTGTATATATATACACAAACTTCTGTCCTTTTTATAATTTTTGTCATCACTGAGGAGTACACTTTAAAAAAAACACTTACATGCCCCATGACATGTGCCCTCCACTGAGCACAAAAAACAATCAATCACACACTATTCACCCAGACTGTTCCCGTCAGCACACTGGCAATTTTCAAAGTTCCTTAAAGAGGATGCATTGTGACCGACTATTATCTTGTGCCCATTGCTCTGATTCATTGAACAGAAACGTGTAAACCAAGTGAAATAGTTTATGTTTTGACAGAAGAAACCTGACTATTCCAGTATGATTTGTAGTGACTTGCATAATGCCTACACATTTTTCATTTGCCAATGACAAGTCTTTACATTCAATGTAACTGCCGAAGTCAAAAGTTGGTTCCCACTGCAAGTCATTCATTCACAGTCTAGAGGGCTGATGCATAAATGTATGCCTTCTTTCTGTATTTATTTCATTATCTTTTCATATGAAGCAATTATAGACAGATTGTATGATAATAGTAAGCAACTGAGAATGTAATTTGTGTTGCTGATTAGTGCTTTAATGACTTTTTTAAACTACCTCATTGATTCATTTTACCATATGAATGTGCTCGTTAACACAGATGAACATCTACACATTCCACAGATGACATGATTGAGGGATAACCTCCTTACAGAGTGAGGGTAGAGGACCTATCTACCTTTTCTATGGTAACACCAAAGTGACAGTATCTTAAGACAGGCAGTTACATGCCTTACTGTTACTGCGCAGTCCCATTTGCATGTACATGTGAAGAATCATAAGAAAAAAATCAGCTTACTTAACCAACTAAAAAAAAAAAAAAAAGAATCAGAATTGTGTTCATCACTTTATGTTTAAAAATAAAATATAACACAGTCCATCATAAAAACTTTTTTTTTTAAAAGGCTCAGTAAGAAGCATAAATGGACTTCAAAACTTTCAAATTCAACTTTTTTTTTCTCTCACTCTCCCTGACAAACGAGAGTTCTCTTTGTAATTTAGACACAGTTTGACTACAGAGACAGAGTGAAAGACTGACTAAGGAAACATGTTCATTGGTGACTACCATTGCACTGAGCTCTCATGTGGATATGTTTCTGCCACGTCTGAATATTCTTCAGTGTTCTACAAACATGGACCTTACACTCTTAAACCTCTCTTGCATTTTTGTTTATTGAAAAAAAAAAAAAAGGAAACAAAAGTACCAAGCATGAAAATGACCCTCACCATCACACCAAGCTGGTCTACCCCAAAACATCACACCAACTTGGTCTTCTGCACCTACCTTTTACCAAACTGTTTGAACTCATAAACAGTGATGGAACGGTCTACTTGGAAGAAAAACCCTGTCAGCTCTCTTACAGCATCCCGGCCATTTCTGCGAACCACAGACACACACACACACACACACGTACAAACAAGTTAATGTAAGGCCTTGCTGAAAAACCCATAATAATCAAAATCAACACAATGATATAAACACACACACACACACACACACACACACACACACACACACACACACACACATTCTCTTTCTCCTGCTTCCTCACAAACACACACAAACCAGATCTAGCTGCAAAGTGAGGCGAGTGCAGGCAGAAAATCTAAACAAATTTGAAAAATTATTGCTAAAGCTCCGCCCAAAAAACGTTGACAAAGGAATCACAAGACAAAACATAATGCATTTCGATCTCTAAGTTCTTCTTCAGGCAAGATACACAACACTCAGGACAACAAAAATGAACAAGCAATCCCTTATCTTCATCCAATTCGGCGCAAGATGGCAAAGAATCTTGTGCTTTGTCTTGTGATTCGTTTGTCAACATTTTTGGGCGAAGCTTTAGCAATAATTTTTCAAACACAAACCAGTTGAGGAAGATCAAGTTAAAAACTCAAGAAATCAAAATGATACTAGAAATAATACCCAAATGTACACATCTCTCTTCATTTCATGTTGTATAAGTTTCAATAAACAGACACTTAACTGAAGAAAACGCACATATTTTTTACGGATGGGAAAGTGGTTGTGATTCAATTCACACTGTTTACAGTCAGCTGAAAAAGGCCACATCAGGGCTGTCACCTCGTCATAGTCACTCGCTACACAGATGTTACAGAACAACGAAAGAATGGTTGTCATAACTAATACATGATAATATAAATATAGTATGACATAGTCTGTAAAACTGTTGGACAGTGCTACAGTGGGTTGTTTTTTTCTTTTTCTGACAGAGTAACTGTTCTAAAAATACAACAAAACAGCAGCACTATCCCAACGTCTTAAACTGATCAAAAGAAAGTTGAAAATGTCCTTGAGTATCAACATTCAAGCATTATTTTCAACAGCAAATGACATGTAGTGGCTATACAGAGTATACTTTAAACACAAGCTAAAAAACTTGAGGCACAGAATATACTTTGAGCACATGCTAAAACACTTATGTACAAGCCTTGAATCTGTTGTTGCTTCATATGTATCCAATCTGGGCTCTTTTTCCGTTTTTAAAAGGCTGGTTTGTAAGTCAGCATTTAAAACAGGGAAATCTTGATGTTCAGAGTGAAAATTAGGAAGACTGTTGGCAAAACAATAGGAGAGCAAGAGTCAGTTGCATGAAGCATACACAGACCAAAAGGCATACCTGTGTAAGCTGTATCAAAAGTGAAGGCACCAGCATCATCAATGCTGATGATCATACCTTGTGACAGTTGTATAGAAGAAGCATGACAAAGAATGCACCAACCATTATCAACGACAAAGGTAACACCTTGTGTCAGTGGCATGAAATGTGCATGGCGCAGAAGCATCATGCATCATCACTGACAATCATCACACCCTGTGTCAACTATATGAAAGATGTGTGATACAGAAAGCACCAAACACCATCAGCAACAATGGTCACAGTTTGTGTCATTTATAATTATATGAAAGGTTCATGCCATGCAGAATTCACCAGGCATCATAATTCACAACTGTGTGTCAGTTTTATGAAAGGTGCACATTACAGAAAGCACCAACCATTGTCAATGACAGACATCACACCTTGTGTCAGTTGTATGAAACGTGTTTTGTGCAGAAAGCAACAAACACCAATGACAATGACCACAAACTGGGTCAGCTGTACAAAAGATGCATGGTACAAGAAGCACCAAACATCATAAATGACAGTGGCAATACCTGGGCTAGTTATACGAAAGGTGTGTGCTACTGAGAAAGCACCAAGCATCCTCAATAACAATGATCAATTTCACGTCTGTTTATGAAAGGTATATGCAACAGAAAGAGCCAAGTGTTATCAACGATATTGACACACCTTGTGACAGTTGTATGAAAGTTATGTGCTACAGAGAGAGCCAAGTGTTATCAATGATACTGACACACCTTGTGACAGTTGTATGAAAGGTACATGCTACAGAGAGAGCCAAGTGTTATCAATGATGTTGACACACCTTTTGACAGTTGTATGAAAGGTGCATGGGGCAGAAAGAGCCAAGCATCGCCAGTGACAATGCCCACACCTTGTGTCTGTTGTATCAAAAAGACATGGTTCAGAAAGCAACAAGCATCGTCAATAACAACTGACAACACATTGTGTCTGTTGTACAAAAGGTTCATGGTACCGAAAGCACACAGTCTCAACAATGATGATAGTCACACTTCGAGTCAGCTGCATGAAACGTGTGTGATACAGAAAGACCCAAGCCAAATCAATGACAGTGACTACACTTTGGGTCACTTGTGAGATATGTACCAGACAACAAAAAGTATCATCGATGACAATGACCACACCTTGACATCAATTTTATGAAAGAGACTTGGGTACAGAGAGCACCAAGTTTCATCACTGAGACAATGGCAGTACAACATAAGTCACTTCTTCCTTTAGACCATCATTTTCAAATACCAAAACTGGCACTCAACTGAACAAATGGAGTTCTGTGCCCAAATCAAGACTGGCACTCAACTGAACGAAATGGGAGTTCTGTGCCCAAACTGAGACTGACACTCAACTGAACAAATGGAGTTCTGTGCCCAAATCAAGACTGACACTCAACTGAACAAATGGAGTTCTGTGCCCAAATCAAGACTGACACTCAACTGAACAAATGGAGTTCTGTGCCCAAATCAATCAAATTAGTGTGTGTGTGTGTGTGTGTGTGTGTGTGTGTGTGTGTGTGTGTGTGGTGTGTGTCATGTGTGAGTGTGTGCACTCCTGTGTATATATGTTGCATTTGCATGTGCAAGTGCACAAAGACTTGTTTATGTATGTGCACACATGAGCCCAGGGAGGGAGATGAGTGAGAGGGAAGGAGCGGAATGGTACAGACAGACACTGTCCGAGACGTGTAATCTTGTTTTAAGGATGTAAATGAAATGCTTAAGCAATAGTTCATGTATGTGTTCACTTGTGGATTTAATTCTTTATTTCAAATGTGTTTTCAGACTACCAAGAGGCTATCATACTGCTGGTTTTGTTTATGAATGATGTATTTTGATGGTGGTATACATGAGCAATTTGTTTCTTATCCATAAACATTTTTTTTGGCAGCGATTATAAATGTAGTAATTCCTTTTATATAAGACTAAGAGACAATGAAATATTTCTGAAGTCTTTAAAGACAGAATAAGTATATTCCCAGCACAGAATCTACAACTTTTTTTGTTGAAGAAACTGTCATGAATAATGTGTTGGCCTACATTACAGGTCCTGTGTACTGTTTGAATTCACTCAGGCACCACATTTAGTGTCTATATTTACATACCTGGGCATTATCCTAGCACCAAAACGTACACGTCTGGACAGCAAGTTTTCTGTGGCTGTGGTTCGTGTGCTGACCCTGGTAATCAAACAGTAAAAATAATGAACAACTAGAACAATAACAACTACAACAGTAACAATGATAATGTTGATGACAACTTAAAAATGTACCCATCTCTGTTGAACTCTTCATGATCACAGAAAAAAAGACTGCCTATCCATCACATCACATCAGAACATAGAAGTATGTATGCGCAAGTGAACACACATATACAAACACACACATACATATGCGTGCGCATATGTGTGTATGCATGCTCATCTGATCGCATGCACATACAAGCACCACAAACACTATTACAAAATGGTTTTATTTGGAATAGTTTGACAAGAAGACACTTGTGCAACCCACACGAAGAATCCAAGCATGGTCACCACATGAACACATTTTGAAATTTTTTCATGGAGACCTGTTTTCATTTCTCTTCCGCATCCATGTCCAGTGGGAGTTTGTGTCCCAGTTTTCGGTGTTCACAAGTTCGTGGCACTGTTGGGAGCCTCTGGAGGAGGACGTGAACTCTCGCTGATTCAGTGTCTAAGCTATTATTGCCTTCAACAAGGAGCTACTGCAGGATGTCCCGAATATAACTGGATCAGACCTGTGCCACTGAAGTGACCCAGCAGCAATGTAGTGACTCATCTGTTTTGTTGCCTACAGATGAACGGACATTGAGTGATCGGTGCTGCCGGTGCTGAGGCTGTAACAGCAGTAACCTGGATGTAGCCATGTGTGGAGGTGCCAGAACGAACATAGTGAGGAGAATGCCACTGGGGAGCAACGACGAACAAAGAGATTTAAAAAACAACCATTGTGACATAGGTAACAACTTTAAATCATTTTTTTGGCTACGTTCACCTTTTTCTCAATGTTCTAACACAAACAGTGGTAAATTATCATCTCCAAAGACTAACGGACTGCAGTCACCGACTGCAGTCATGTGAACCACTCCAGTTGATGAAAAATCATAGACCTGTCCATAACCATTTGCTGTTGCAACCGATGCATCAGGTAACCAACAGCAAAAGGGACAGGCTTCAGAAACAAAACCACATCTTGTTTTAAAGTTATGTTGGAACTTTCTACTTTTTGCCGCAACAAGGTAAAATTCATTTACTTTTTAAAATAGCACAAATGCATGCCTACTAGTCCATAGTATTCACTACACCTTGATCACCTCTCATACAACAAAGGTATCAACAACAGCACTGACACAAATATTTGGTTGCACTTAGTTGTTCTTTCCAATGCTCCTTCAACTCTTTCATCTCCCAATACTTTTCTCTCCTTTTCCCCATTTTACACGACATTACAACAGCAAAACATTTGATTTTATTTTACTTTTCCACCCATTATGGCCCTTCCAAAATGAAACTGTTCTGCCCAATTATCTATCAAAAATGACCAAACCCAATTTTTTTATTAAATGTTATAGGGGCACTTTGAGCATTAAAAACACTGCGTAACTCAATCAATTTGCACCCAAAATGGCCATTTGCCCCCAAAAATCACCTATTTTTGGAAATTTTTAGAAATCGAAAAAATCAACCCCCTTTCCAAAGACTGTAAGAGCATCAACATTCACATCATAAAAAATATGCTCACTTCTTCACCTTTACCACTACTCAAGCTCTTTGTCATGAATTGGAGGATCAGCTGTTTTGGGTTCTGAGAAGCGTTTTTGAGCTCTGGTTTGGTCTTCTTGCCAGATCAGACTCATCGCGTCAGCGAATTTGGGAAAAAAAATCAGAATTGAGTCTGAAATTTCCCTCACCTGAGTCGCTGAAAAATCCAAAACACTTCTTCATCACCTGCCCTGATTTCATGCAGTAATTCCAGAGCCGCCCCTTTTTCTCATGTTCCGATGAACCTCCCTTCCCCCTGGGGCCGCCAGTTCAAAACTGTGATGGGCGGGAACTGATAGATCAATTCAAATCGAAAAACTACTACAAAAAACATGAATATGGTCTGGGGGAATAATGGTGATAAAAGGCCCAACTGCCCCCTGAACAGAGATTTATTGTCCTTTAATTAATAGCCATATGTTTTTTAAAATCATCAAATTTTTGCAAAAAGTTTTGGGTCCGACATGTTTCAACAAACTGTCAGTGTCAAATTCCGCCTCCACAAGATCAATTAAGTTAAGGATAGCTTTTGTTGGTATGGCTGCCATTGATCCAATTTGCTCTAAAATTTTAAAAATTTTTTTTTTCAATTCCTACAAATATGATAATGACAACAGTGATATCTGACCGCCATAAAATTTGTTTGGGGAAAAATTTGCATCAAAAAGGCCCCTGATCAATAATGAGGTTCAAAAAGCCATGTAGACTGTGTGCCCGCTCGCTTTTTAAGGAAACCTTAGACAATGAGTACAGCGAGAGTTGGCATCAAGATTGCAGAAAACAAAAAACATATGAGCAGAAAAGAAAGAAAAAGATAAACACTTTCTTTCCCACTCTTCACCAAGCTTTCAAGTATCTGCACACCAACATTCACACAAGCATAAAAACCTGGGAAAAGCTACTCGATCATGGGGGTGCGATGGGGCCCCCCGGGTACTCTTCTTGATGTCTTCCCCCGTAGGCATTGCCCGCTGTCGTCTGGGGCACTGACAAGCTCTGGGGGCAGAAATAACCCTTTTTATTTAAACGTTCTGAAGAGAAACCCCAGGGTCAATTCCCCCCCGTGGTTTGTTTTGCTCTTGGGTGGGTTTGTATCCGTCTTCATATCTTTTAGAGGGGAGGTAGGGGGGGGGGAGGGGGGGGACAAGCGAGGGGGAATGAGAATTGAAAGAGGCAGGGAAGGTGAATTCATCCGAAAAAACCCGTGAAAAAAACAAAAACAAAAAAAACACAAAAAAGAAGAAAAAAAAGTAAAAAATGGGGTATGTTTTGCTCCCCTAAGGAAACCTAACACAGAGAACTTTTTTTCAAGACTGGACAGCCTTTTTTAAAATTGAATAAAGCAACAAATACTAGACAACCTCTAATAGTGGGGGAAAAACAAGGCAGGCCCAAAAACGAACTGTCTGGCAAAGATTTGGTTGAGGGAGGGGGGGTTTTTAAGATGGAGAAACTGGGAAAATGAATTTTAAAAAAAAAAAAAAAAAATGTTACAGATATGAAAACTCTTCACTAGCTGCATAAGGGAACCATCGCAATCCCTTTTGAAGGCAGAATATATTTGTATTGCCTGCTCCGAGGCCTTTCGCCCGCTGGATCGGGACTCATCAGGGAGACACGGCTGGTTGTGTCTGCGCTCCCAGCGTCAAATAGAGACACACCACAGTCCATAATACTGTGGTGTTCTCACCACCATGGTGCAAAAAAGAATCCAATAGCACCCCCAGAGCAGCCAGCGAAGAGTAGTAAATGCAACCAAACGAAAGTGTGGGGAGGAAAAAAAGTTGCTGTAAAACTAAAGACATTATGCAAATAATATAAAATGTAGGGACAGTCTTTGAGCCTACGCCTGAGGATCCACCCAAAGATGCAAGGGAGATCGAAAGATAAACACACAGACGGACAGAAACAAATACAAAAACCTCAATTTAATCAAAGCAAAATCGGAAATGAATGGGGTAGGGAACAGTAAACGATAAACAGTAAACAAGTGGGGTATGTTTTGCTCCCATAAGGAAACCTAACACAGAGTAACTTTTATTCAAGACTGGCACAGCCTTTTAAACTTGAATAAAGTCAGACAAATACATAGACGAACAATCTAATAGTGGGGGAAAAACAAGCGCAGGCCAACAACTGAACTGTCTGGCAAAGATTTGGACTTGAGGGGAGGGGGAGTTTGAAGATGGAGAAACTGGGAAAATGAAATTTAAAAAAAAAAAAAAAAATGTTACAGATATGAAAACTCTTCACTAGCTGCACAAGGAACCATCGCAATCCCTTTTGAAGGCAGATATATTTGTATTGCCTGCTCCGAGGCCTTTCGCCCGCGGGATCGGGACTCATCAGGGAGACACGGCTGGTTTGTTCTGCGCTCCCAGCGTCAAATAGAGACACACCACAGTCCATAATACTGTGGTGTTCTCACCACCATGGTGCAAAAAAGAATCCAATAGCACCCCCAGAGCTGTTTATACGTTTACTGTTCCCTACCTCATTTCATTTCCGATGAAGAAAAAAGTCTTGTACACAGCAAAGCAACTTGAGACACACAAATGGGATGAAATGGATATAGCTGAAGAAAAGCACTTGCACACCTGAAGATTGTTTCATACTTACCATCTGGGTCAGTTTCAGGAAGGCAAAGTGAGGGTGTGGGATGGGGTGGGGGAAGGAATCTACAAATCTACATACAGGAGTTGCAATATACACTCGTTTTCTTCATATCTGACAAACGCACTTCAAAATCAGCTTCAAATTTAGATGCGTCAAAAGTTTGTGCCTGAACAATCAGGTTCAGTTCAATTCATGCTGTACATACCCATGCCAGTCACGAGGGGCCATTTCAAGAGCCTCAATATATAAGAACAACAGGGTAAATATTAACTTGCGAAAAGTAAGACGAAGCACAACATGACACATGACATGTAGTAAGACACAACTGAAAGACTCCTGTTCTGAGATTACTTCCCCTCTACCTTTTTATTGTATTTTATTTTTTTAACAATATAGCATTTACAAAACAATGCATAATGTGCACAATTACATTGCTGGATCAGGATTTGATAAATATCCAACCCATTCTCTCTGCCTGTCTGTCTATCTCTTATTATTTTGTGTATTTATTTACCTGTTCCTGTCTTTCTCCAGCTTTTCTCTCTCACAGACTATGATCAACGCATATCCGTTTACAGATGAATGTATGTTCGATTTTCCCCATGAAATTATATTGCATTTTCCCCCTTTTGGGGCAAAACTATATGAAAAGAAATATAAAGATTTAAAAAA
>CM031610.1:53076171-53146171 GCA_018398815.1 Conus ventricosus | reverse complement strand
TGTGTGTAAGTATGCATGCATGCATGCCTGCTCACATGTATGTGGTTGTGTATGCATGTGTTTGCATAAAAATGAGTGGATGTGATCTACTGTTCAAATAAATAATATCTAGTCTCTAGACAGAATTACAGCAAAAGAACAATGTCAGAAAATGTTCATGGTTACCATGTTTTACTTTTTTCAACTGCAAATTTTAATCGAAGAATTACTACAATCTCATTAGTGCTTGTCTGTGCACTTTATTCACCACTGATGAATGGAGCCTGAAAGGAAAGTATAAGAAAAATTACATGTCTACGCAAAAAAATAAAACATTTTACTGTAGTTGTTTGTCTAGAACAATACTCTGCACAGCAGAACACCATGAGTGCACAGATTAAAAATGTTGTTTAAACTAGGTTTTTAACTCTCTTACAGAGGTGCACATGAGGTCGTGCATCACCACCATCATGATGTCATGACATTACACATACTCTCACTACCTAGAATCAACATCAAATCAATATTAAGATAAAAGGGATTTAATTATATACATTGAAATCAAATTAATACTAAGATACGAAAGGATTTGATTACATACGTTGAAATCATATTCTGAAAACTTCTGCATCTACTTACGCTTGTGGCTCTTCAGAAGAACTTTTGGAGTAACTGTTGTTTGTATTGTTAGTAGCAGTTCGGACTTCACCGTAATCTTCACCCTGTTAAACAGCAAATGCCTGTCTTTCAACACACAAGTACACACACACCTACATTGAAAATGGACATGCACATGCACAATCACAGTGATACAAATGAGAGAAATGATCCCTAATAGGTTGACTTTAGTAGTTGTTTACACAAATACATAAACATGCATGCGCGCCCCCACATACACAATCAGAACAAATAATGTTTATAATACAAATGCACATAAACACATATGCACACATACAAAAACTCATGAACATGCACATATGCTCACGCAAGCACCCATGCACACACACACACACAAACACAGACACACACACACACACAAACACACACACACACACACACACACACACACACACACACACACACGCACGCACGCACGCACGCACGCACACACACACACACACACACACACGTCGCACACACACACACACACACACAGGCAGAACAATAATGCAAAAATCAGAAGTGGGGAATAGATGAAATAGAAAAAAAGTAAATGTAAAGGAGTCCAGGGGCATGCTGTCCCAGAAATTTCTTTCAAACCTCCATTAAATGTTGTTTATTCTGAGGCTTGATTTAAGGGTTTGGAAACAGCTGGAAAAAATTTGTTTTTGAATCTAACTTAATGATATTGTGATTATGTGAATCATTCTCAATAGTAAACAAAGTAAGCTACATGCAAATATACACTGTAAGATGCATAGAGAATACATGACATCAGATTTGAGAGAGAGACTGAGACAGAGAGACAGAGAAAGAGGAAACAATATATTTCTGGGTCACAGAAAAAATGACTTAATTAGATTTGATGGGGAAAAAAATCAAACCAATAAGAAACACTTCAGCTTTTCACCCCTTTTTTTGCCCTTCTATTTGTTCATTTTGCTGGAATTTTTCTTTCACCTGAAGTAAAACCAAATTACAATAAAAGGATTTCAGATAAAGACCTGAAGAATTCCCACCCCCAAAGTACAGTTTTTCACAAAAGATCCACTCCTTTTTCTCACAGTAATGGGGTTCCTGTTTATACGAGCACTCAGAGGGCGCCTTGCACTGCCAGGAAGCTGCCGCTGCTGAGCACGTGGAGTTGGAGTACCACGCACACCAAATTCCATGGCTAACAGTTTTGGTTTCTCCCAAATTGAATTAATCTGAAAAGAAAATATTCATACTTCATGCACAAGCGATCCACCAGTGTTTATGTAGTTAATGTTGAATAACGTGACTGACAGGCTCTTGACATAACAGAAGGTAGTAAATGAATTAATCTGCCGATATATAATAAATTATACAAGGAATTTTATAACTAAATCTGTCTATTTTCCAAAGATGGAAGATGGCAGTCTTATCTTCAATGGTTATGTATCTATGTACAAGTTTCTTTGAAAAATATATTCAATCATTTATTATGAAGAGTACCAATAATCTTGACAATAATAATTACCACACAATAACAATCAAAAACAATTTTCTTTTACAAGTTACATGATATTGCCAAAAGCAAAGGGTACCTAGAAGATCAATAGCAGACAGGCAATAACGCATGCATGGAGAAAAGTTGCAGAACACACACACGCACACACACACACACACACACACACACACACACACACACACACACACACACACAATACCACAATACACAGACACCATTATCTCTCTCTCTCTCTTTCACACACACACACACACACACACACACACACACACACACACACACACAATACCACAATACACAGACACCATTATCTCTCTCTCTCTCTCTCTCTCTCTCTCTCTCTCTCTCTCTCTCTCTCTCTCTCTCTTTCACACACACACACACACACACACACACACACACACACACACCATCCACCTACCAGAACACTGTATACACATGCAGCTGCTCGTGTGTGTGTGTGTGTGTGTGTGTGTGTGTGTGTGTGTGTGTGTGTTTATCATACATAGTTTTCATTGCATGGTTTATGTAAAGTCTTTTTTTTTAAGACAGTTTCTGCTATGGATTTCATGTTAATAAAACAGTAACTTTTCTGACTTCAACAACCTAATCATAATCAAGCCCACAGATTACACACACAAATGCATGTACACAAGTACATGTGTGCACACACATTGTTTACACTGGCATACACACACACAAGGGCCCACTTGGCATATAGTGATATACACACACATGGGCCCACTGGGCCCATCCAGGGCCCACCCACCCATGGGCCTGCCACCCACCCAAGCGCACATGAATACACATACACATGCATGCACACATATTACTGATATCAGTGTGCACAAACATGCTAACACACACAAAGAAATATAACAGTGGCACAAACAACAGCAGGTAGATACCCAAGGTCTGATCTGCACATTGGGCAAATGCAAAGGTCAGGCACCTTCTAAAGTCTAAGTTGTATGCTCATGACCCTCATCTTAAATCCTTTCACTTTAGTAATTGCTCTATCCATCTGCTGTAAACCCTGCAATCTGTTGTCTTTTTGCTCAGCAGATGTGGTGTAGTATACAGACTTGTCTGCATGTGATGACACCTCCATACTGAGACTGTTTAACAGTGGCTTTAGTCCTGAGCACTTGATATTCACTATAAATGAGTTTTATACAGGTACAGCAAGACAATAAATGATAATGTTGTATGATTAAATGTGTTTGAAATATTACCACAGTATGAGAATAGAAGGCAATATGTCATTCATTAGCCTGCAAACTGTCACAGATACATGTATACATACACAAATACAGGGGCATACACACACACACACACACACACACACACACACACACACACACACACCAGATACGATGTTTTCATTCTACCATCTGTCTTACCCTCATTTTAAAATGAAAGCAGTCATGATTTATGTACATGGCACAAAAACCACTAAAAGACAAGCTTGAAGATATGCTGCTCACGAATTTAGTAAATTTACTAAGAAAATCAAACGGTCCTGCTCCTGAAGAATGGTAAGTTTTCCTTTAGCTCAAGCTCATGCCTGCTGCTGTGCCAAAGCTGAGTGATGAATGCTGTAATGATAGTGATCATCTGTAGCTGCTGCGCAAAAGCTGAGTGAGGTCCAGCGGTCCACAAGCATCATTATGATGTAGAGGCCAGCACATTGTGTACATCATACACTTTGTCACCGTGTGTTCACCAGTAATTCCAAACTCCAGCAGAGTACAATTTCAGATAATGGAACTGAAACAGCCAAAACGTGATCTTAGCGTAAGTACAGGTCTTAAAACATCTTACCTTTTGAGAGCTGCCTGAACCTGGAACAAAAATGTCATATCTAGGCTTGCCTGAGCGGTCTCGGAAGCTCTAACGACAAAGCGTCCAAAGTTACCGTCTTAAGATAGGAACATAACAAAAGACTTAAAACAGTGCAACACAATCACGAGTGAGGATGCCCCAGCTCTGACCGTTCAGCGTATAACACGTTCAAGACCATGCATATACAAATACTTTTTATCCATCATGAAAGCCATTGAGCACCATTATATCATCATCTTTGTGGCGCAGGCGAAATTAGCCTTTTGCCGCCGTTTCGATGGTGTTTTTTCTTTATTGTTCTTAGTCTGTACTGAGGGTGCGCAACATAAAAACAATGTTTAACTAACTTTCCATATTGAAGCAAAATTCCTCATATGTGTGTCTCTTGAATTTTCAAAGTTGTTCATTGTTCCTGCCGTGTCAGTAGAAGCTGGTAGTGAATTCTGAAGATTTATAACCCTGCTGGTTGAAAGAAAAATTAGTGCATGCATCTTCTTCCGTTGATGACCGTCAATCGAAAACCGATCATTACTGTCATACTCGGGGTGCGCAGCATTAAGAATAAGAGAGAGAACAGAGTTTGAAGTTGGACAGTAAGGAGGGTGTGGTGGGGTTGTGGTATGGCGGGGGGGGGGGGGGGGGGGTGCTGCAGGAGTGGATTGTACCAGCTATCAAGGGGAAGGAGGACATATGGGCTGGGTGGAGCCTTGTGGGGTGGGGTGGGGGTGGGGGCATGGGGGTGAGAGGCCTTGAGGATATGTTCAGACTTCCACCTAATGAAGCGCGGACACCAGGCTTCGCTGGCCCAACTCGTCAACAAAGCAGGGGTGTGAAGGGTTTGGGGTGGTGGAATGGGGGCAGAGGAGAGGGGGTGGTGCAGGTGAGTTAGGCAAGGCTTGATACCCTCCTATTAAAGGTGTCAAGTGTGGAGGACAGTTCAACTTCAGAAGGGAGTTTATTCCAGTTCCTGGTGGTCCTTGGGGAGAAGCTGGAATACCTGTAGTCCGGCTTGTCCTGTATTATTTGGTACTGCAGATGATGTTGGTTCCTCGGTTTCGTTATTGTTAGCGTTTTCTCTTTGAGACTGGGACAGCTGACATAGACTTGTCCATGCACTACCCTGAAGAACATGGCGAGTCGTTCGCCCTCGTTCGCCCCACCCTAGAATATGCCTCACCTGTCTGGGACCCCTATACTGCCAAGAACATCAGCAACATGGAAAAAGTCCAACGCCGTGCAGCTCGATGGGTTGTGAACCACCACCGTCACACCTCAAGTGTCGATTCTATGCTGACACATCTACAGTGGTCCACCCTAGCAGACAGAAGAAGAGCAGCAAGGCTGACCACCTTCTTCAAATACCATCGTGAAGAGGTCAGCATAAACACCCCATGCAGGCCCACACCAAATACCCCAGCACGGTCTACAAGACAGTCTCACGGGGAGACATATCTCCTCCCTGCTTGTAAAACCAATTACAGGAAGTTTTCTTTCTTCCCGAGGACTGTCAGGGACTGGAACAGCCTGCCTCCTGAGGTTATTTTCTCAACCTCAGTGGAGTGTTTCAAGTCCCAAATTTGACCAACCAGCGCCCTTCCCCCCACTCCCCCACTCTCCCTACCATCCCCACCCACCCCTACCACCCCCACCCCTACCCCACAAGTCCCCCCCCCCCCCTACTGCCAGTCCTACATGTCTATGTCAGCACCCTTGTGGAAACACCCCAGTTTTTACACACATCAGAACCATCAAAATGATGATGGCGGATGTTCATAGAAAGAAGAAGAGGAAGAAGAAGAAGAAAAGTCGAGCATTGCGGCGACGCGTAGCCAAAGAGGGCTAGCCAAGCTCCTGCACCATGCTCTGAACACTGGAGATGTTGCAGTAGCGGTGTAGGAGGAAGCGTGCTGCCCTGCGTTGGACCAAAGATAGTACACCCGTAGGGCGTACTATCTTTGGTTGAATTGTCTCAATGTTATCAATGTGGCAGCGTTGGTGCGAGTCTCAGATGGACGAGGCATATTCAAGAAGAGAGCGGACTAAGGTATTATAAGCGAGTTTTTGTTGAACCTATTTTGAGGTTCCGCCTGAGGAAGCTGCTGATCTTATTGGCTTTGCCACAGATATTGTTGATGTCCTCCCCCAGCTAAGGTCGTTCTGGATAGTCACACCAAGGTATTTCACAGAGTTGACCGTCTGCAGGACTTGGCCATGCAGGGTGCAGACGCCACTTGCGGGGTTCTTCTTTCGTGAAACGGGTAGATAGCTGCACTTGTCTGGGTGGAAGGCCAGATCCCATTCGTCTTCCCATTCTTCCAGCTTGTTTAGGTCCGCCTGGAGTGCACCTCGGTCTTGTGGGCAACTGGCGATAAGATGATGGACTGCTGTGTCTTCGGCGAAGAGTCTGGAGTGAGAAGTAATTCTGTCTGGCAAATCGTTAATGTATGTCAGGAAGAGACATGGTCCCAGCACTGATCCCTGTTAGTTTTGATTAAAGATTTATTTCTTTCATGGTCGCCTCTCGTTGTTGATGCACTTAGTGGTCTGTTGGTGGTCGCTTTACAATAGGAGCGCAGAAATTCCTCTCGTTTTCTCGGCATCTATACCAAAGTTGGCATTCCAGTCATACTGGACGATGAGGATGTCTTTAACGTCAATCTTGTTGATAACCAATTAAAACTGCATGTGGAATTTTTCCATCTGATCATCATCATTGTCGGATGGATGAGCATATATTTGCACTACCGTGATGTTAAATTGTTTTACTTGCAGGCTGAAGGTCATGGTACTGATGGAAACAAGACAGCCTCCTTGTACAGCGTCCCAATGTCCTTGTTCACAAAGAAACAAACAAACAAATCTTCATGTACATGTTTTTCTTTTCCTTCACCTTAAGAATTGTTTCTGTTCTGTCTTCGCTTCTCTCTCTCTCTCTCTCTCTCTGTGTGTGTGTGTGTGTGTGTGTGTGTGTGTGTGTGTGTGTGCGCGCGCGCTTGCGTGCGTGCGCGCGTGCTTGCGTGCGTGCGTGCGTGCGTGTGTGTGTGCGTGTGTGTGCGTGCGTGTGTGTGTGTGTGTGTGTGTGTGTGTGTGTGTGTGTGTGTGTGTGTGTGTGTGTGTGTGTTTTCATCTAACTTGGCAGAGGCCGAGAATGTGCCACTGAATATCTGTGCATCTCACGGATCAATTTCTTCAATTTGACCAATCTGTCTGAGAGTTCTTACATTCAAAATGGCGAGTGTGAGAATGTTCCTTTCACATATACTCTGCGGTTTTCCTCCAGTAGCACACTTTTCGTGTCTGCCCAGGTGCTGATCGATGGATGGCGTGGTCATTATTAATTTGAGTTGCCCAGTCCGTTATGAAATCGGTATTTTCATCTTTGGTTTGGCGTGTCTGGGACAAGTCGAACCTGACGGAACACTGGCCGTATTTTTTTAGCTGGATTCAGTCCCCACGAAGAGCTTACATAGTTACGAGCAGCAGAGGAGAAACTCTGACCTGACCATTGTAAAAAAAAAAAGTCCCATGGACTGTAAGAAGGGTCTTGGAAATTGTCTTTGCATTGCGTAGAGCACTTATTGTTAACATGCGATCACTCCAGAAAACAAAAAATCGACATCTCATCCACGTGACCTCGCTTCTACTCAGAGTGAACAGTGACGATCTATACTGCATTACTCAGTCAAATTCTCCCTTTCTCTGTGTGTTTGTATACAATGTATAAACTGAATTTTTGCAGTGATACAAACTGATTCTGTTTATAACCACTACCAGTAACATGGGTCTATGACCTATTCATTAAATTTGTCAGAGTTCAAAGTTCAGAGTACACTCTCTCTCTCTCTCTCTCTCTCTCTCTCTCTCTCTCTGTCTCTCTCTCTGCGCTCGATGAAAACATTATTTTTTTGTCCCTCACCGGCTTAAAAATCAACCATGCATAATGGACAAGTTGAATGTGAATATATGCTTGTAGGCTTGAACATAACTGCCTCATGAAATCTTCATCCAGAGGTCTGCTTCTTGAAGATGTCTTTTCAGAGCTGGATTTATGTTTTCTGAACCTTGGTTCAATTCTGACTGCCAACAAATCTCAAAAGGACGCAAACGGGCTCACGTAGTGTATTCCAAGGACCTTCAGCTCTCAGGGCTCGAGCCCATCAAAAACTCAGAGCCAAAACGAGAACACTTTGAACGTCAGTAAACGTCAGTCTTGGAGAAAGTTCTGCCACAGGCTGACATCTAAAACATCTAAGGAAAAAAGTCTGAAACATCATTAAGAAAATCACCTGAAACTTGCCGATGCTCTGATAACTGACAAAAAAGCTGTTGCCAATCTGCTGGCCTCCACCATTCAACAGAACTCATCATCCTCAAGTAAATCTGCTGTTTTTGTTTTGCTTTGTTGTTGTTGTTGTTGTTGTTGTTGTTGTTGTTGAAACAAACAACTCAGAGAAAAATCTTCATACAGCTTCACTTCAGACAACTCTGAAGTGTACAATCTACCTTTTTCAATTGATGAACTGAAATCAGCTCTGCAAACCTGCAACGATTCTGCTCCTGGCCTGGATGATATTCATTATTAGCTTTTGAAACATCCCCAGAGAGCTGTCTCCAGACCCTTTAAAAAGTCTACAACCATATCTGGACCACAGGGTGTTTTCCACCTCCTGGCAAAAAGCCCTGATCATTCCGATTCCTAAGCCTGGAAGAGACCTTACCAACCCTTCAAATCGTCCAAAAGCTCTGACCAGCTGCCTCTGCAAGCTAATGGAAAAAAATGGTCAACTTCCGTCTGATGTGGAGGCTGGAAAACGATGCCTTTTGACCAATGAACGGTGCGGGTTTCGGAAGAACCACTCGACTGTTGACCATACAGTCTGTTTGGAAACCACCATCCGCAACGCCGTCATTAATAAACAACATGTGGTTGCTATCTTCTTTTTTTTTATCTGGAAAAAGCGTATGATACCACTTGGAAATCTGGAATTCTTATGGATCTTCATAAACTTGGTTTTCGTGGTCATTTGCCTTTTACTTATTCAAAATTTTCTGGCTTATCAGCAGTTCCTATTCCGTATTGGCGCCACGCTGTCTGACATCCATGGGCAGATTTCGGGTGTACTTCAAGGGAGCATTCTTTCTCCTGCTTTGTTCAGTATCAAAATTAACGACATTGTCAGTTCAGTAACGGGGTTCTGAGTCCTCATTGTTTGTTGATGACTTCGCACTGTACGCAGTTGGAGCCTCTTACACTAGCATACAGAGTCGACTTCAGCTTTGTGTGAATAAGATTCAACAGTGGGCCGAGGAAAACGGGTTTACCTTTTTAAGCACCAAAACACAGTGTATCTATTTTCACAATTTTTGTCAGTTCTTTGCTGATCCTGAAGTTTGTCTGAACAAATCCACCATTCCAGCTGTGAAAGGAGCCAAATTTCTGGGTGTTATTTTTTTTTTTTCAATAAAAAACTGAACTTTGAAAGTCACATCCAATACATAAAAAACTGCATGTGAGAAAACACTGGTCAATCTGAGAGTTGTGGAACACACAGATTGGGGCGCTGATAAGAAGAAAACTCTTCTCCATCTTTACAGGGCTCTGATCCGCTCCAAACTGGACTATGGGTGTGTAGTGCACGGCTCGGCCAGACCTTCCTACCTGTAAAGTCTTGATCCCATCCACCATCAACAGCTTCGATTGTGTCTGGGTGCATTCCGCACCACCCCTGTTTATAGCATGTATGCTGAGACAGGAGAACCATCCGTCTCGAACCGTCGGCTGATACTTAGCTTGAACTACTGTTTGAGTCTCTCTTCCGAACCTCCAAATCCTGCATATGACTGTGTTTTTGACCCCAAGTTCCGAAGGAATTTCGATGACCACCCTAGTTCCATTCCACCCTTGGGATTTTGTATTCTTCACCATTTGAACAAAGCATATATAGACCTTGAAGTAGTTTGTGATTTATCCAAGTTTCCCGATGACCCACCATGGACATTCTTCACTCTAATCCGGTTTGATTTGGCCTCGAACCGTAAAGATACCATTAGATCCTTGGCATATAAATCCATTTTTTTCGAACTGTGTTCGAAGTTTCCATCCTTCAGAAGATTTTTTTTTCCACCAACGGTAACAAATTAGAGGAGGGAGTTGCCTCTGCCGTGTTTTGTGCAACAGGTCCTTCTCAGAGATGTTCTAAACACATTCCCACTGACAGCTCCATGTTCACTGCTGAGTTGGCAGCCTTGGTTCTGGCTCGTGGTCTCTAAATCAAAACACAAAGATTTCCTGATTTTATCAGAGCCCCTTTCTGCTTTGGAGGCCAGTTTCAGCCGTAACCTCAAGCACCCTTAACTGCTGAAATTATTTGAACTGTACACCTATCTGAAATCAGATGGATCCCGAATAGTTTTTGCTTGGGTTCCCAGCTATGTGGGCATTGAAGACAACGAAGTGGTTGATCAACTTGCCAAGAATGCCACAAAGAACGAGTTGAGCAGATTGTCTATCCCTCACAATGACCTGAAACCCAAAACACAGGCTTATGTCAAAGACCTCTAGCAAGAGGAATGGAACATGTAGATGGATAAAATTGCACAAAATCCGTCCAAATCAGAAAGAGTTTTTACCATATTCCCGAGGCAGCCCTAAAGAAGAAACAGTTGTGTGCCGTTTACATACAGGCCACTCCTTTTACACCCATTCTTATGTTTCAAAAGGTGATGAAGCTCCGTGGTGCATTCCATGTCATGTACCACTCACAGTGAAACATATTCTTTCAGAGTGTTGGGACTTGCATGATGTGAGACATAAACACTTTACATTACAGCAGACTCCATGAAAACCTTGTTCAGAGATGTTCCACCTGATGTGATCTTTGAATTTCTGAAAGATTAACATTTTTCACTTGATCTAAGCATTTATGGAGGAAAGACTTTCAAGAAAAATTTCCGGTGTGTTTTTAGAAGGCTTTTTTTTTGTTAAATAATTTTTTTAAAGGGTTGTGCAATATCTTCTTAATTTTTTTTAATATAATGACTTGTGAGTTGATTTCGCTGCGCCATAAGCAACGTTACTATTACTTAGCTTCATGAATTACTGTTCATTCCACTTCAGGCAGTGCTGGTGATACTGTTATGGTGACTGATGCTGCTTGTATGTGCTTTCTGCAGTGTGTGTGTGTGTGTGTGTGTGTAAGTATGCTTAGTCCCTGAAGGGACAAGAGCCAGATGAAAAAAAGCATCTTCTTGTTTATCTGTTATCCTTGGAAATAAGGATTATTACTCTCTCTCTCTCTCTCTCTCTCTTAAGGTTTAAACGTAGGTGATTCAATGGGGATGGTATGTGTGAGGCTATTCACAGGATCGAAAACATCTGTTCAATGTGAGGAAGGTTCATTCCAAACTGAACTCCATAATCGTTTACTTTTTGCTAGATTTCTCTAAAGAGACGCATCTGCTCCGTGCATGTCCGTGATCTCCTTTGCGTTTTGTTCAAAATAATGATCAGAGAAGTAAACAAATAATTATAGCACTTGCAAGATTAAGCTGAAAGATATAAAATGAATGTAAACTTAGCAGTATTTTAGTGTTAATGTTACTTAAATAATAAAATTGTCCAGCATATTGTTCTTTTCTATCAATTTATTCCGCTCAGAATCGACAATTGTACACTTCCTTCAGCCATTTTCCGGCGCGTTAGCTCGACGTGAAGTTCTCTATTTATACATAGAATTTTGTCTGTTGGAACGTATCCACCCGAGTCGAACAGAATGGCGTACAAAGCAGGCGGCCAGAAAGTTCAGAAAGTTATGGTCCAGCCCATTGTATCCTTTTTTAGCCAGAAAAATGACTGGCGCAATAATGGTTTGGTTTCGATTGCACCGTGTTCGTCGGTGCATCGCATGCCCGCATGGTAACAATGACTGATGTTGGAGGTATGAGAAGACGGAGACCAGTAAGCGGACAGAAAGTAAAAGGCTTAGTTTGATTTTTGTCATAACACTATCAGGATTACTGAATGTGCACCATTATGATGATTTACCATTTTGTCAGGTGTATTTAATCATTTTATTCTAGTTCTGTACGGCAGTGGAACTCAACTGCCGGGTGCCATCAAGATTGCCACAAATGCAGTCTCATTTAAAAATCAAATTGATACGACAGTCTTGAGATCTGCATATTGACGACTTTTCTATTTTAACTTCCCCAGATATTTTATGGTTACCTGGGCCTGAATCTGGCCATTGCTTTTAACTTTTTGAATATCGTGTGTGACCCCTTGTTGCCAAATTTTGCTTCAGGGGCCAACAGACTGAGTCGCACTATATTTTATTTTACTTTTTAAACATGCCCGCTGGTGACCTACTTGTTTTTGAGTGAACCAGTCTTTTAGAAAGAAGAAGAAGAAGGTATACACAGATGAAATACGGGCTTTGGAGCCTGCCTTTAAAAACATTTCTTTGTCTCTCTTCGATTTATTGGCAGCATATATCTTGTGACCTAGAACCACTTTCTGGTTTGTTAAACAGTTCATTCCTCAGTGCTCACACACACACACACACACACACACACCACACACACACACACACACACACACACGCGCGCGCGCGGCGAGAAGATAACCAGTAAACAAACCAAAGGGATGGTGCTGGGTGCAGCCATGATTGAGGGAACCGATTGCATTGGCACTGAACAATCTTTTAGAGTAGCGGTTCTCCACCAGGAGTGCCAGAGATTGAGATGGAAACAGCCTCCCCCCCCCCTTTTTTTATGTGTAAAAGCACTTATTTTTGGAACTCTATGGACAGAAATGTCAATCTGTCTTTAGAATGACAGTTGACGAGACCAAATGAGCTCATAACAAGGACTTTTTAAAAGTAAAATCTGCTGTATTAGTATCAAGCAATTGTCATCTAGCTGATTGCTGGCACTGTTATGTACAGAAATTGAGGAAATACAGGCATGGTACATGTCCGCGAATTCGCGGAAATCTGCGAAAAGCAAAAAAAAACACAAAAAGAAAACAAAAACAAAAAAAGCGAGCCGTGCCCGACGAGACCAGCCCAGTTAGTTCGTTTCAGGTCATTCACTTCAAGCCTTCGTCTCGCGAGAAGTAGCATTGAGCAGGACTACTTCCGCGCATGCGCTATCGTGACATTCGCCACTGCTTTCCGCTCTGGGTCGACGTGATCGAATTTGAACAAGATTAAAGAAAAAGAAGGAAAAAATAAAAATGCCAAAGCGTATAGACATAGTTCCGCGGAATTCTGCGACAGAAGATATTATAATTGATGCTGGTGTGGCAAACAAATGGCGATGGGATTGGCTGAACAGGAGCCACGAAAATGAAACGTTTTCGTCGTGCTTGGAACAGTTGATAGACTTACCACCACATTTTGGAGAAAGAAAAAGAAGAAAGAAAGAAAAAGTTTGAACTGTTCCAGAAGGAACACATTTGGCTGGCTTCAAAGAGAAAAGCCATTGAACATTACAGACAGGAGGCAAAGAGAATGAGGTTTGGACATCACAAAAAGTAGGCTTTGCTCGTGAAGCAGATGGCTGAGAAATCAGGCAAAAGTAGTCTTCATCTCATTCACATTGCTTGCACTGAAGAGACACATAACTTAAAATTTGTACGTTAAAAGAGACACAAAACTTAAACTCACTTTGTACTGTATTCAGATAGATGTAAAAAGTAAAAGGAGTAACTAATGTAGAGGAGACGGATCACAAAAGAATTGAACATAGTAAACAAAACTGGAACTCAAGACATGAAATAGACCACTACTTTGCTGTGCTGTGCTATGCTGTGTTGGTGGTGCTGGACATGATGACCAAAGTTGTGCAAAATGAGGGGTCTCCTGTGTGTACACTGTGTGTGTGCTTCACTGGCATAGTAAGGAAGAGAAGGCCAGTTTGGCCGTTGGTATGGATGACACGCTACACATAGCATGCACCTTCCCCGAAGTTGGAGTATGGCTGCCTTAATGGCGGGATAAAGAACGGTCATACACACGCAAGTGTCAGAATCTTCAACTCGATGAAGGTGGACACTCAAAGAAAGAAGAAGAAGTAAAACGTTTACAATTTGACTTAATGTATGCCACCTAAAGCAATGTAGATATGTACTCATTTTTGCTATGTGACTACTTGGGTTTAAAACCTCCTTTGGGTTGAAGGAATGACTGATAAAGTGATTCTAGGAGAGCTTATTTTGTGGCAGAAATTGCTTAGTATGAAGAACTGAAATTAGTTCAAGGAGAGGCTTTTTTACAGGCTAGAATTGCTGAAAAACCTTCAGCTTCAGGGGGCGTTGAATCTTCAACTCGATGAAGGTGGACACTCAAAGAAAGAAGAAGAAGTAAAACGTTTACAATTTGACTTAATGTATGCCACCTAAAGCAATGTAGATATGTACTCATTTTTGCTATGTGACTACTTGGGTTTAAAACCTCCTTTGGGTTGAAGGAATGACTGATAAAGTGATTCTAGGAGAGCTTATTTTGTGGCAGAAATTGCTTAGTATGAAGAACTGAAATTAGTTCAAGGAGAGGCTTTTTTACAGGCTAGAATTGCTGAAAAACCTTCAGCTTCAGGGGGCGTTGAATCTTCAACTCGATGAAGGTGGACACTCAAAGAAAGAAGAAGAAGTAAAACGTTTACAATTTGACTTAATGTATGCCACCTAAAGCATTGTAGATATGTACTCATTTTTGCTATGTGACTACTTGGGTTTAAAACCTCCTTTGGGTTGAAGGAATGACTGATAAAGTGATTCTAGGAGAGCTTATTTTGTGGCAGAAATTGCTTAGTATGAAGAACTGAAATTAGTTCAAGGAGAGGCTTTTTTACAGGCTAGAATTGCTGAAAAACCTTCAGCTTCAGGGGGCGTTGAATCTTCAACTCGATGAAGGTGGACACTCAAAGAAAGAAGAAGAAGTAAAACGTTTACAATTTGACTAATGTATGCCACCTAAAGCAATGTAGATATGTACTCATTTTTGCTATGTGACTACTTGGGTTTAAAACCTCCTTTGGGTTGAAGGAATGACTGATAAAGTGATTCTAGGAGAGCTTATTTTGTGGCAGAAATTGCTTAGTATGAAGAACTGAAATTAGTTCAAGGAGAGGCTTTTTTACAGGCTAGAATTGCTGAAAAACCTTCAGCTTCAGGGGGCGTTGAATCTTCAACTCGATGAAGGTGGACACTCAAAGAAAGAAGAAGAAGTAAAACGTTTACAATTTGACTTAATGTATGCCACCTAAAGCAATGTAGATATGTACTCATTTTTGCTATGTGACTACTTGGGTTTAAATCCTCCTTTGGGTTGAAGGAATGACTGATAAAGTGATTCTAGGAGAGCTTATTTTGTGGCAGAAATTGCTTAGTATGAAGAACTGAAATTAGTTCAAGGAGAGGCTTTTTTACAGGCTAGAATTGCTGAAAAACCTTCAGCTTCAGGGGGCGTTGAATCTTCAACTCGATGAAGGTGGACACTCAAAGAAAGAAGAAGAAGTAAAACGTTTACAATTTGACTAATGTATGCCACCTAAAGCAATGTAGATATGTACTCATTTTTGCTATGTGACTACTTGGGTTTAAAACCTCCTTTGGGTTGAAGGAATGACTGATAAAGTGATTCTAGGAGAGCTTATTTTGTGGCAGAAATTGCTTAGTATGAAGAACTGAAATTAGTTCAAGGAGAGGCTTTTTTACAGGCTAGAATTGCTGAAAAACCTTCAGCTTCAGGGGGCGTTGAATCTTCAACTCGATGAAGGTGGACACTCAAAGAAAGAAGAAGAAGTAAAACGTTTACAATTTGACTTAATGTATGCCACCTAAAGCAATGTAGATAAGTACTCATTTTTGCTATGTGACTACTTGGGTTTAAAACCTCCTTTGGGTTGAAGGAATGACTGATAAAGTGATTCTAGGAGAGCTTATTTTGTGGCAGAAATTGCTTAGTATGAAGAACTGAAATTAGTTCAAGGAGAGGCTTTTTTACAGGCTAGAATTGCTGAAAAACCTTCAGCCCCTGACCCCCACAAGGGGCTCTGCCCCTTGACCCTGCCAGGGGGCAACGCCCCCTGGACCCCCAAACATTTTCAGGGAAAAATTATTTTCCTTCAGTACCATGCCTGAAATACAAGAAAAAATATGTCGGCACATAACATCAGTAAATATTCAAAGATAAAAGTAGTTTAGGGAGAAGGAATGTGGGAGAAGGGGGAGTGAAAGGTGTAAGGGACTGTGGGAGAATGATGTATGTGTGCTTTTATAGGCTTTTGTTATAAACAGGACATGCCCTTGCTTGACATTATGCTGAATGCTTATAGAATTCTCAGTCCTCAGAACTTAAGTATTACTTCTATAATGTCATGTGATGATGATGTGTTCCTTAACCTAGAACCAGAACTTGATCTTCAGATACTTACAGAATGTAAGTATAACTCTTCCCTCTGCCTTCACTGTCACTTTTGTTTGTTTTTGTTTGTTCCTTTCTTTGCAAACTGTTAGTTCCTTTCTTTGCAAACTGTTATTAATATTATCCATCCTGAGAACACCTCTTCTATTTATTTGAGTTAATTATTTTTCTAATGGTAGCTTTGAAATGTCGAAAATGTCACTGTACAGGGTTCGTACGTTCCTTGAAACTCCTTGACTTCTGACAGCGAATTTCAAGACCTTGAAAACCTTTGCAGGGCTACCATTTGTACTGACAGACAGGGGGTCCCAGGGACTCCTTCACTGATGCTATAGAGGGTCCCAGAGGGGGTATAGAGAGTCCCCATGAACAAAATTAACCAAGACAGAAAATGTAGTATTTCTTGCGTTTTTAATTATCGGCTTGATAATCTGAACATTTCAGAGTAAATGAATCTCTCTCTCTCTCTCTCTCTCTCTCTCTCTCTCTCTCTCTCTCACTGAAAACATTTCTTTAAAAAAACATTTCTTGTTAGGTGGTGTTGCTGTAGATATTTCTTTAGGAATCGACGATTCACTGTCTGTAGCATCTTCAGAAGATGTTTCTTTGCGTTTTTTAGGAGCGCCCAACCACTGATGCAACCACATATTTGCGAGATGCGATAGCCGTGAACTTCCTTTCTGCTTCGTTCGCCTAGGCTTGTGCACGCGATTGTTACAACTTGTGAGTCATCGAATTGGTTAATTAGTGGCGGCGGGCGCCACAGTCTGAATAAGTCAGCCGGTCGACTGAGCAACCGTTCAGTGACGTGGGCCACAAGGCGAGCCTATCGGTGTTTACGCAACCTCTCAGCTTACTGTACTTTCGCGGGCGCACGCTGTCCTGAATTTGACGGTAGGCAATCGTGCGCGAGGCTTGTAGTGTGCTCAGCTTTGATCACTGACCGCGGCACGTTTTGGGGTTTGCCTGATTTTGTAGTGCGTCCCGCAGGACTCGCTTCACGTTTTGTTAGTGCGTCCTTTTTGCTCATAGTGCGTCATGGACGCACATATGTGCGTCATTGGGAGCCCTGCTTTGAAAATCAACAGTAAACAAGTGGGGTAACGTTTGCTCCCATAAGAAAACCTAACACAGAGTAACTTTTATTCAAGACTGGCACAGCCTTTTAAACTTGAATAAAGTCAGACAAATACATAGACGAACAATCTAACAGTGGGGGAAAAAACAAGGGCAGGCCAACAACTGAACTGTCTTGTTGGCCTGCGCTTGTTTTTTTCCCCCCCACTATTAGATTGTTCGTCTATAGTATTTGTCTGACTTTATTCAAGTTTAAAAGGCTGTGTCAGTCTTGAATAAAAGTTACTCTGTGTTAGGTTTTCTTATGGGAGCAAACGTTACCCCACTTGTTTACTGTTTATTGTTTACTGTTCCCTGCCTCATTTCATTTCCAACTTTGAACATCAATAAAATGTGGTTCTGTTGACCAAACCTTGAAAACCTTTGAAAATCAAGCCATCAGCTCCCAAAACTTTTAATGTGGCAAAAAAGAAATGGCAGTTTGATTTTTCTGCGTTGAGGTTAATGACAAATTATTTGAAAACAATTTTTTATGAAAATCGTTGCGATCCTGGATTGCCGTTTGCTACTTAACCAAGGGAGATGATTTTAACTTCATCAATTTTGATGAAGTTACAATTTTTCTCCCTTGGTTAAATAGCCAATGACAATGCAGGATTGCGACTGTTTGTAAAAATTTTTTTTTTTTAACTATTTTTTTTTCCCTCCGACCAGTCTCTTACACACCATGCATAGTCTGTATGTTCTCTTACAAATGGACATATATTTGCTGATTTTAGTCAGCCCTGATGTGGCCCTCTGTGGTCGGCTGGGCTATAAGCAACATTATCTTATCTTATCTTGCTGATTTTAGTGTTTTGGCGTTTGATACAAAGAGTCTGGGTTTGTTAAAGGGCGTTCTTAACCGGGCGAACAATCAGTTTGCAAACTATGTTTCAGAAGACTCCGAACAAGTTTGCATCTGAACCGCACGAACACATGTTCGGAAACCCTGTTTCGAGAGGTTCGCAAACTGTGTTGCCGAACAGTTTTTAGGTTCTCAAGCCGTGTTCTGGGAACTTGGGTGTTTCTCCAATTTGATTGGTCGAACTCTTTTGCGGATGAAGATTCATTTCTGTCTTTCCATTGTGACAAAATGGCTGACACCACACCGATCACTTGAGTAAACAAGACACAAGTCTGTTTATCGACTTATGGGAACAACATCCCTGTTTATGGGATTGTCGAGATCCCAAGTACAAAGATGTTCTGTTTCTCCGCTTCTGATCCTTCTCATGTTCCTCTAATCGTCCAGCTATCAGAAGAATTGCAGCAAAATCTTCAACATTGGTGTCGTAGGCAGCCATTTTTGTTTGGACCGGGAAGGTCGTGTGCATATCATTAAACAGAGGTTAGCTGATGACGTATGCATATCATTAAGTGGTGGTTAAGAACGAGAACTTCAGTTCTTCTGAACTCGGGTTTCTGATCTAGTTCGCTGCCACTCTATTCGGACGCAACACAGTGTTCACTGAAACACTTCGCGAATCAAAGGTTCGGCTGGTTAAGAACGCGCTTAATGTTCTGATGTGTGGTGTACTGGCATACTCGCTCTGATAAAAATTGAAAAAAGAAATGGCTGTTTAATTTTTCTGCGTTCAAATTGATGAAGAAAAAAGAATTATTTAAAAACAAATTTTTGTTGTTTCCTTTGTACAAAAATTTTTTTTTTAATAATTTTTTTTCATCAAACTGAACGCAGAAAAATCAAACTGCCATTTCTTTTTTCAATTTTTTAACGCAAGTATTGTAGCCTTGAAATAAAAAAAAAACCACTCCTTGAAAACTCCTTGAGTTTTGTTCTTGGGAATCTGTAGGAACCTTGCTGTACTGATTTTGTGACTTGCATTATGAGAATATTGCTGTTGTGTATGGTCTGGAAACTGGAGAGAGAGAAAAAAAGAAAGCCCAGCAAATGCCACATTTCATGAAATCTGCAATTCTTTAGCTTTTTATGAGTAATGCAGTGCGCTTTAATACTTGAACCACGCAGCAGGTATAATGTACATAAATCCATAGCTGTCTGTAGTCTAATTTGAAATAGTAAAAGTTCAGTGCTAAATTTTTAGCTTAGCGTGATTTTTATGACCATGAAATGATGAATAGTACCAATTATTTTGACCATTTACCATACGTGTATGTAACTCATTAACTGAATGACAAATCTGTGTGGGTAACATATGAATTTAGTAATATTGATGATCAGGTCCACTTGCAAAATTATTTACAGCACCTATGATTGCAACTGGATTCATAATAATAATATTAAAAAAAAAAAAAATAAAAAAAAAAAAAAAATTGGGGGCCGGAATAGCTCAGTTGGTAGAGCGCCGGACTCGTGATCCTGGGGTTGCGGTGTTCGAATTTCGGAATAGGGGGATTTTTCCCTCGGAGTTAACATTGGTTCTGACTCCATTCCCCATACAGTCCTTCGAATGAGACTATAAACCGAGGTTCCGTGTGTGAACGCACGCACAACATCTTGCACACACCGTAAAATCCCATCACCAACTTTCGGAAGAGAAGGCCAGTTTGGCCGTTGGTATGGATGACACGTGACACATAGCATGCACCTTCCCCGAAGATGGAGTATGGCTGCCTTAATGGCGGGATAGAAAAGGGTCATACACACAAAACTCCACTGCCTGGCTATACAGGGAGTGTCCGCAGGAGTATCAGCCTGCGTACGCAGAAAGAAAGAAAAAGAAAAAAAATTGATTGCAGCGGTCATTGGGGGCATTGTCATTCTGTGCCGGTGTTTCATTGAATGAAAAAAAGGGTTTCACATATGCCAAAGTAATTTTAGAAATACCAGCCAGTCATCTATATTGTTTTGACTAGGATCATAGTAACCATTAAACTACTTAACAATGTGAGAAGGCTTGATGCCCAGATTTTCTTTAATTTTTTTTTTTAGTTGATTGCTGCTGATTCAGTGCTGGCCAAGAACCATGCTCAGTGGAGATTTTTTTTTTAAATGTCATTTTAAAAAATAGTAATTCATAATACCCTATCGAAATCTAATTTTAATCACCTTCTGCAATATATTGCAGAGATCCAGAATTCAAGTCTGGTTGTATGAACAGATCAACACACGAATTGAAGGTTGCATTGTGGTAAGTCTGTGCTTTATTATTTTTATATTGATTGTTTGAAATTGGTTTATTTTACAAACATGTACATAAGGATAATCAAGACAAAATAAAAGATTCTTAGTTGATATCATTTATATGAGATCATATTCTCTAGTGTTTTTTGTAGGTAACGCGGAATAACACCGAATTGCAATTGTCGCCTAAGGCCGAATTCCATTTGTCGCCCAGCGTCGAATTTAAAAACTTTGCCAAATGTCGCCTAACAACGAAAATGCGAAAGACCGCCTAACACTGTCACGGACAAAAAAATGAAACAACCTAACTTGGGGAAACAACCTAACTTGGGGGAACAACCTAACTTGGGGAGTCGCCAGCCCAATTTGTTCGGACCTAAGTCCAAACTCAAACATTCTAGGCGTCAGAGAGACGGGCCCATAGGTCGGGTCCGGCCAATTAAGCTAGTGGAGAGGCTTCAGGAAGACGGTCTGTCCGGCTATACGGGCTAAGCAGCTTTGACCGACGCCTCGATGTCTAGCGAGACGAGTCGCAGAGCCGAGCTCAAGCTCATCTAGCCACTTTGTGGAACCAACGTCATTGTTACTCGGACGTCGTGGTGCCTACCCAGACTCAGCTGGCCAATTTAGATTGACCAGTGTCCACCACTTAACCCAAACACCGCGCCAGTGAAGTAGGGAAGGTAGTGTGTGGTGGGGGTGAAATCTAGCTAATCAATTAAATGACCAATTGACCACCACAGAGAGTAAGGCGTGTAGACGGGACTGTCATGATTTGAACGTCCAATGGAATTAGAGGGAGACAACTCGGGGATCAAGGGTAAAAATACTGACCAATGGTACTGGCCCTTGGACACGGGGTTAGAGGATAAAGGAATGTGAGTGAGAGAGGAGGGAGGAAAACGAACAGACAGAGAGAGAGAGGGAAGCTCGGGAGAGTAGGCTCTCGCCTATAGAAGGCAGGGAGATGAGAACGAACAGAGACAGAGAGATGAGGAGGTTTTAGGTGTAGTCTCTGCACGAGGAAAAAGGCAGAGAGATGAAGAGAGGAGAGAACGAGGGAAGAACGAACAGAGAGAGGGGGAGAGAGAGGTTCGGAGGGGAGCTCTGCAGGAGAGAAGGGCAGAGAGAGAGAGAGATGAGGAGAGAAGAGAACCAAGTTGAGAGATTAGCATGAGATAGTCTGCAGAGGAAGGACTGAGGAGAGATGTGGAGAGAGAGAAAGAGTTGCAAAATTTATGAAGAAGAAAAGAAAGAAAAGAAAAAAGAAAAGAAAAGCAACCATGTCCATTTGATAAGAGCAGACTAGAAGAGAGAGAGAGAGAGAGAGGTGCAATGCGTTAATGCAGGAAGAAAGAAAGGAGAACAGATCGATGTTGATAGTCACTGTTCTACCCTAACCGGGGGTTCGACCTCATACCTGGCAGCGTCACTTCGCCAAGCAGAACCACAGACCAACGCCAACAGTCTCACCTGACCAGGCGCCATCAGACCAACACCAGTGCCGGCGGTTGTGTCGTGTTGTGAAAGTGACAGTGAAAGAAAAAGAAAAAAAAAGAAAAGACAGTGATTCGTGAATAGTTAAGATCACCTGGCCAGGTAAAGTGGAAATCTATTTATACCCGTGTTAGTTAATGATGTTTAGATAAATGATTTTGTGAAGTTTCAGGAAAGAGAGAATGTTTTATTTCATTTGATTCTATATGCATTGATGTTCTTTCTATGATCATGTATAGTAAAGTTATAGACTTTACTCAGTGGTTTGATGTGACGAATGCATGATATATGAATGAGATTGTAAGCAAGCTGTGAGTGTGTTTGGGCTGTGCGCTAGTCCTTCCTCCACTGACAATTACACCGAGGTTGACAATTTATTGGCGAGCCTGCCAGGATATTCTGGCCCATTTATTATAATTGTTCAACTTCTCAGAGAGGAAGCTGGGTGGGATTCAAGTATTGTAATCCTAAGACAAGGGGGTTGTCTTACTGTATGTTCCCAAGATAGTTAAATACTAGGCTTGGCATTGTTTTCCAAGATAGTTATACTAGGCTTGGCATTTCAGCCCCAGAGTACTCATTTCGCACAGATTGCCTATATTCGCTCTCATAGTTGGTCAGGCGCTGGGCGTCTTATAAAAACTAACTACGTTGTCCCAAGCTAATATTATCATTCATAGGATTGTGCTATTACGTCACTCGTGTGGGTTTAACCACCAGTTTGGCTGTCGTAGTTGTAAAATCTTGTTCAAGAAAAAAAAAAGGAGATACAATGGCGGAAGAAAAGAACACCCCTATTGAACAACTTGTGAGCGTCGCTCGTGATTTAGGCTATTCGGGAGAAGAGTTGCGAGCATTCGTCGAAAACCAGCAAAAGATGGAAAGGGATGAACGCGCGGAAAGACGACGCGTTGCAGTAGAAGCGCAAGAAATAGAAAAATTAAGGATTCAGGCTAATGATAATCAGGCTAGGGGGGAAAAACAGAAAGAATGAAGCAGGAAACGGAAAGATTAAAGGTTCAATTAGAGCTAGAGAAAGTGAGAATACAAAGGGAGACCACCGATGATGGTAGTTCACTTTCCAGTGACTCTGTGCGCAGCTATGCCCCCGACCCAAGTTGCCAAAATTCTCGGAAGGGACCGATTCGATTGATGCATACATCAGTCGTTTCGAAACGTTTGCAACCAGTCAGGGTTGGCCTCCAGAAGAGTGGGCAGTCATTTTGTCGGCGTTACTGACGGGTAAGGCATTGCAGATTTTCACTGCGTTACCAGCAGAACAACAGTCTGATTTTGGTGCTGTGAAGGAGTCTTTAATGAAGGGTTTTGACCTCACAGAGGAGGATTCAGAAAGAAATTTCGTTCAGCTAGATTGCAAGCAGGGGAAACGTACACTCAGTTTGGTGCACGTCTAATCACTATTTTGAGAAATGGTTAGAGTTGAGTGGTACGAAGAAGGATTTTCGCCGAGTTGAAAGAGCTAGTTATGAAAGAACAGATTTTTGTCAGGTTGCGGCCCTGAGCTAACCATACATTTGAAAGAGAGACAGCCAGAGACAGCAGGAGAGTTGTTTGAAGTTCGCAGAGGTGTATAGAGAGGCACGTTTTGGGCACTAAGGTGCAGGAGAAACAGGTGCTAGGCACAGGTGAGAAGAGTGCAAGGAGACTAGGAGATTTTTTCTGCAAAGTCTGCAAACCCAGTGGTGGGGCAGAAGGAAGGGCAAAGGGAAATTAGGTGTTTCATTTGTCACAAGAAGGGACATGTGGCGAGGATTGTCGCATGAGGTTCCAGAAGGCAGCAGCCTTGCAAGAGGTGGATAAGGGTCGTCAAGGGAAACGACCAGCAGTGGAACCAAAAGGGATTCAGTCTGAAGAGGGTGGAGTGCAGCCTATGGCTAGCACTGGACAGCAGTCAGTGTCAGGAATGGAGGGCACTAGGCTGAGTGGTTCGTTACCAGTGGAAGAAGGGTGGATTGGCCAGCAGAGGGTGAAAGTGTTACGAGACACTGGTTGTTTTATGCGGGGTAGTACGAACAACGCTGGTCGATAAAGGGGATTTGACAGGGCAAATCCAGACCTGTACTCTAATCGATGGCACTGTGAGGGAGTTTCCAGTTGCTAAGATAGAAGTACGTACCCCTTACTTCTCAGGCGAGTTGTCTGCGTTGGTAATGGACAAACCCCTTCATGATTTGATCATTGGAAATATTCCAGGGGCAAGGGATCCAGGGGATCCTGAGTTGTTGACTGCTACAGGGGCAGCAGTTCAGACACGGAGCAAGAAGGAGGAAAAGTTGTTAAACCGTTTAGTTGTTCCAGAAGGAAGTCGGGCATAGATGTGTCGCCTGATGAGTTTAGGGCAGCGCAGGAACAAGACCCTTCGCTCGTGAAGTCTTGGGAGTTGGCAAGAGGTGGAGAGAAACAGGAGGTTAGAGGAGGTGAGACAGAATTTCTTGTGAAAGGCGGGCTGTTGTAACCGAGTGTTCACCAAGGGGGAAGACAGGTAAGGTGACACACAGTTAGAGGTACCAGCAGGTTATCGTGACACTGTCATGTCAGTGGGTCACGAGTCGCTCATGGCGGGTCATCTCGGCACCAGCAAAACAGCTAACCGAGTCTTTGATGACTTTCATTGGCCAGAGCAATGGCAGACATAAAGCGGTTCTGCATGTCATGTGATGTGTGTCAAAGGTCAGCCACAAGAGGGTGAAGAGGAAGGCGCCTCTTAAACATCCCCCTTTAATTGACACACCGTTCAGGAGAGTGGCCGTTGACCTGATTGGCCCAATCGCCGCCCTGTTCCAAAGGTGGGCACAGGTATGTGTTGACACTTGTGGGACTACGCGACCAGATACCCAGAAGCGGTTGCATTGAAAGGCGTAGATACGCAACAGGTCGCTGAAGGGCTGGTAGACATCTTCTCTCGCGTGGGTGTGCCAGCACAAATTTCTCAGTGACAGGGGGTCACAGTTCACCTCAGGGGTGATGAGGGAGGTCAACAGGCTGCTAGGGTCACACAGCTGCTCACTACCCCATAAACCATCCACAATGCAATGGCTTGGTGGAAAGATTCAACGGTGTGCTGAAGGGCATCTTAAAGAAGCTCTGTGAGGAAAGGCCAGCAGATTGGGACCGCTACATTCCAGCGGCACTGTTTGCCTACAGAGAAGCCCTCAGGAAAGCACAGCTTTTCGCCATTTGAGCTGCTGTATGGGCGGACAGTTCGGGGACCGGTGTGCATTCTCAAAGAGCTGTGGTCCGGAGAACAGGAGTCCGAAGAAGTCAAAACCACATATCAGTATGTGGTAGACTTACGCAATAGGCTCGAGGAGACATGTTAAAAGGGCGCAAGGGAGAGTTTGCAGGAGGCTAGGGTCGTCCAGAAGAAGCAGTATGACAGGAAGGTGAGGAAGCAATTCCTCAAGGTGGGAGATCAAGTCCTGTTACTGCTTCCCACGGATCACAACAAGCTGCTGATGCATTGGAAGGGACCCTTCACCATCACTGAAAAGGTAGATCAGGACTACCGAATCGATGTGAATGGGAAATCAAAACTTTTCCATGCAAATCTACTCCGCAAATATATTCAGCGTGAGACTCAGCCATAGGCGCAGCAGCAATCATTGATGGAGGTGAAGGAGACCCAGCAGAAGAAGGGGAGATTTTGTTGCCTGAGTTTCCAGGAGAAGAGTCTACAGGATGTGTCACTGTATGAAGGGCTAGACAGTAGGAGACAGGAGGAAGTTAGTGGGCTCCTAGAACAGTATAGGGCGTCCCTGACTGATAAACCAGGCAGGACAACTCTGGAGACATGTACGGTTGGAGTTAACATCACAGAAACCCGTACATGTGAAAGCCTACCCGATCCCATATGCCACCAAGCAAGTGATCGAGGAGGAGGTAGAAAAGATGTTGGACCTTGGGGTGATTGAACCGTCCAAATCATCATATAGTGCACCCTCGTCTTAGTGAGGAAAAAGTCAGGTGAGCATCGATTCTGTGTCGACTATAGACGTCTGAACAGTGTCACCAAGGTCGATGCAGAGGTCATACCCAACATGGAAGACCTGTTCGCTCAGATCGCCACAAGCAAGAGCCAGTATTTCACCAGGATCCCATCTGAGCAAGGGTTACTGGCAAATAGCCTTGAGTGATAACTCAAAGGAAGTCACAGCATTTTCCACTCCTATGGGGGTATACCAGTGGCGAGTACTCCCTTTTGGGATGGTCAACGCACCTGCGGTCTTTTCTCGAATGATGAGGAAGCTATTGACGGGATTGGAAGGTGTTGTGAATTTCATGGATGACATTCTGATAGCATCCGAGACATGGAGGAGCATATGAGGCAGCTAGAGCAGTCTTGGAGAGGTTGAGACAAGCCAATCTCACAGCCAGACCAACAAAGTGCCAGGTTGGCTTTCCAAGCCTGGAGTTCCTAGGTTTTGTTGTCGGAGGCGACACAAAGCAGCCGGAAAGAGGAAAGGTGGAGAAGATGATGAATTCAGAGAGACCAAAGACCAAAACAGAAGTCAGGAGTCTGCTAGGCTTTATTGGGTTCTATAGGGAGTTTGTTCCAAATTTCGCAGCAATCACGAGTCCCTCTCAGTGATTTGATCAAGGCAGGGAAACCGGCAGTGGTCGAGTGGTCAGACGCTGCAGAGCAAGCACTACAGACGGTGTTGGAAAGACTAGGTTCCCGTCCCATCTTGAAGCTACCAGATATGTCCAAACCATTTTTGTTGCGGACAGATGCAAACAGGCGGTGGGATAGGTGCAGTATTGTTGCAGGAGCATGAAGAGGTCGAGTTTCCTGTGAGGTATGCTAGCAGAAGTTGACAAAGTGTGAAGAAGGGTACGCAACGGTGGAGAAGGAGTGTTTAGCTGTCGTGTGGGCCGTGCAGAAGTTCCACAAATACTTGTATGGGAAAGAGTTTTTGTGATAGAGACAGATCACCAACCACTCAAATTCCTGCAGGAGGCACAGCTGAAAAAAAAAGCAGAGTTCTGCGTTGGGCAATGGCACTGCAGCCCTACAGGTACCGAGTGCAGTACATTCCCGGTCGACAGAATGTCGGAGCTGACTATTTAAGTCGTGTAGTCTAGCAAGCTGCAACTCAGAGGAAGTCAGTCATATCCAGGGTGCATTGTTGATAATATGTGTTGATTCCAGTTATGTTGATTGGATATGGGTTCATTCCCAGTTGGCTATGGTTCATATTTTTTTTGTGTGAGACTTGTTCATATTTTCTTTGTGAGACTTGTTCATGTGGATGTAGTTATACTTGGAGCATACAGTCGCTTGTGTAGTGATCATTATTTGCAATAAGCGAGGATGGAGATTCCTCAGTGAAGTGTCATGGATCGCGATCATATTATATTGTGCTTTTCATAAGAATTGTGAAAAGGAGAGATGGCAAATCCGCAGGTAGGGGAATTGCATAAGTGCGCACAGAGGTCGTTATAGAATGAGTTGAAATAACGCAAGAGCGCACGTCAATGATAACTCATTGGAGTGGTATTCACTAATTGTATATTTTATAACTTATAAACCGTTGGTTGTAAAGTATGTTCCAAACTTTGCGCGTGTAGCTGTGTGTCAGCAAATTCGGTTGTTGTCCTTTTTGTACCGTTGTTTTGAGACAATGCGGAGCATGGTCTTTTTGCAAGGGGGAAATTGTCACGGACAAAAAAATGAAACAACCTAACTTGGGGGAAACAACCTAACTTGGGGGGAACAACCTAACTTGGGGAGTCGCCAGTCAATTTGTTCGGACCTAAGTCCAAACTCAAACAATTCTAGGCGTCAGAGAGACGGCCCATAGGTCGGGTCCGGCCAATTAAGCTTAGTGGAGAGGCTTCAGGAAGACGGTCTGTCCGGCTATACGGGCTAAGCAGCTTTGACCGACGCCTCGATGTCTAGCGAGACGAGTCGCAGAGCCGAGCTCAAGCTCATCTAGCCACTTTGTGGAACCAACGTCATTGTTACTCGGACGTCGTGGTGCCTACCCAGACTCAGCTGGCCAATTTAGATTGACCAGTGTCCACCACTTAAGCCACACCGCGCCAGTGAAGTAGGGAAGGTAGTGTGTGGTGGGGGTGAAATCTAGCTAATCAATTAAATGACCAATTGACCACCACAGAGAGTAAGGCGTGTAGACGGGACTGTCATGATTTGAACGTCCAATGGAATTAGAGGGAGACAACTTCGGGATCAAGGGTAAAAATACTGACCAATGGTACTGGCCCTTGGACACGGGGTTAGAGGATAAAGGAATGTGTGAGTGAGAGAGGAGGGAGGAAAACGAACAGACAGAGAGAGAGAGGGAGAAGCTCGGGGGGAGTAGGCTCTCGCCTATAGGAAGGCAGGAGATGAGAACGAACAGAGACAGAGAGATGAGGAGGTTTTTAGGTGTAGTCTCTGCACGAGGGAAAAAGGCAGAGAGATGAAGAGAGGAGAGAACGAGGGGAAGAACGAACAGAGAGGGGGGGAGAGAGAGGTTCGGAGTGGAGCTCTGCAGGAGAGAAGGGCAGAGAGAGAGAGAGATGAGGAGAGAAGAGAACCAAGTTGAGAGATTAGCATGAGATAGTCCTGCAGAGGAAGGACTGAGGAGAGATGTGGAGAGAGAGAAAGAGTTGCTAATTTTTTGAAGAAGAAAAGAAAGAAAAGAAAAAAGAAAAGAAAGCAACCATGTCCATTTGATAAGAGCAGACTAGAAGAGAGAGAGAGAGAGAGAGTGCAATGCGTTAATGCAGGAAGAAAGAAAGGAGAACAGATCGATGTTGATAGTCACTGTTCTACCCTAACCGGGGTTCGACCTCATACCTGGCAGCGTCACTTCGCCAAGCAGAACCACAGACCAACGCCAACAGTCTCACCTGACCAGGCGCCATCAGACCAACACCAGTGCCGGCGGTTGTGTCGTGTTGTGAAAGTGACAGTGAAAAGAAAAGAAAAGAAAAGAAAAGACAGTGATTCGTGAATAGTTAAGATCACCTGCCAGGTAAAGTGGAAATCTATTTATACCCGTGTTAGTTAATGATGTTTTAGATAAATGATTTTGTGAAGTTCAGGAAAAGAGAGAATGTTTTATTTCATTTGATTCTATATGCATTGATGTTCTTTCTATGATCATGTATAGTAAAGTTATAGACTTTACTAGTGGTTTGATGTGACGAATGCATGATATATGAATGAGATTGTAAGCAAGCTGTGAGTGTGTTTGGGCTGTGCGCTAGTCCTTCCTCCACTGACATTACACCGAGGTTGACAAACACCGAATTCCAAATGTCGCCCAACACAGAAAGCCAAATGTCGCCTAATATCGAATGGCCTTATGTCGCCTAACACCGAATTCCAATAGTTGCCTAACATATGATAGGCGGCATTTGGCATTTCGATAGGGGGCGGCCCTTTAGGTCTATTCCCTTTAGGTCTATTCCTTCAAGGTCTATTCCCTTTAAGTCTATTCCTTCTAGGAACAAGGTTAGGGTTACGGTTAGGGTTAGGGTTGGAATAGACTTAAAGGGTTAGGGTTAGGGTTGGAATAGACTTAAAGGGTTAGGGTTAGGGTTGGAATAGACTTAAAGGGAATAGACCTTGAAGGAATAGACCTAAAGGGAATAGACCTAAAGGGAATAGACCTATAGGTACCTCCCCTTTCGATATTAGGCGACGTTTGGCATTCTATGTTAGGCAACAATTGGAATTCGGTGTTAGGCGGCATTTGGCATTTCGATATTAGGCGACATCTGGCTTTCTATGTTAAACGACAATTGGCATTTCGACATTGGGCGACAATTGGCAATTCGTCATTAGGCGACAATGGAGCAATTCGACGTTAGGCGACAATGGTAATTCGGTGTTAATCATGCAACCCTTTTTGTATAGTTATTCTTGAAAGCAGACTCTTTTCATGTCAAGAGATTTGTTTTCTACATCTGACTTGATAACCTGGAAACCATTATAGTGTGTAAATTAAACCTGGAAACCATTATAGTGTGTAAATTATCCAGATTCATTGAAAAAATCAGTTTGCTGTTGAAGACTTTGTGAGATATGAATATTGAGGTATGTCAATAATTTATTCAACATCATCAGGTTTTCACATCACATACAAATCAGGGTATATCATGTACTGAACATGAAAATCATATATATACAGAAAACAAAAAGGTATGAACATGTAAAGGAAATTAATCACAGGACGTGGACATTATCAATTTTACAGCAAGGGATCTTGTTAGAGACCATGATTTCTGTTGAAGAGCTGAATGAGATGTGTGCGTGTTACAAGAATGCACACCATTCTGTAAAGAGTATTTACCTTTAGTTTAAACATATTCGGTTCATAAGTCGGCCAGTCAGTAAAGACCTTACTTCTTGACTGTTAAAAGCAATTCTTGCAAATTGCTCTCCTTTGGCTTTAAAGTGAAATGGAAATGAATAAATAGATATAGGAGTAAGGTGATAGTGGCAACGGTAATGGAAACAAGGCAAAATTTTTTTGTGGAAAATAAGGTTTTTCTAGCCACCACAGCCATAAATCTCAGCTGAAGTGGCAGAGAAAACTGCCATTACTTACTTACATCAAAAGAGCAGATTGTGATATGCGACACTTTCACTTATCTAGTGGCTGATGTTGCACTCAACATATTCGATGTTGTGCAAAATTTGCATACATCAGAAAGCTTGCACCATTTGAACCACAGTGGATTGGGAAATGTTCAGTGATGAAATACTTGGTTGCCTTAAAAAAGTCTTGGTTACACTCATTGTCTCTGTGTCAAAAATGAAATTGGTGGCTGTTGTTATCAAGTTCACCATGCTGATTACAAATGAAGAATCCATATTACTGTCACAGACTATGATCAACAAAGGTTAATTTCATTGTGAAAGAAAAACACCAAACAGCAAACCAAAAATCAAAGTTTAACATTACAAGAATAAGCAGTGACACACATTGACAGGGCACACACACACACACACACCCCACACACACACACACTTATCAGTATATATATATGTCATTGATGAAAGTTGCTTTTTAGGTACAATGTGGCATAATCCTTTGGATGCAAAAATCTCAAGGATTTTTTTTGTTAAGGGTACAAAACTTGCCTACACACCTTCCTTCCCTTCCTCCAAATTTGGCTTGGTGGGGTAGGGGGTGAGGCGGAAAATCTCTATGAAAACCCCTATATTTTTAATAATGTTAAAAACACTAATCATGATGTAATCCATTACGTTTTATTTGTTGTTTGTTTCTGTTTTCGTTGAGATGATCATTTATTTGCGCAGGGTTTTGATGAATACATGAATCTGGTGCTGGATGAAGCTGAGGAGGTTCACATGAAGACACAAAACAGAAAAACATTAGGTAAATCTTCATTGTTTCTCTATCTGTGTATGTGTCTTCATATATTTGTGTGAATGTGATTCCTTTAAATATTGACTTATCAGGTAAGTGAGAAGTAGGTAATCTGAGGGTCTGCTAGTGAATCTGGGGGTCGGGAATGGATTCATAGACTTGTTTGTAAAATTGAATAAGAAGGCTGGATGAAACGAAGGGCCAATGAATTGGGGGGGGGGGGGGGGGGGGGGGGGGGGGGGGGGGGGGGGGGGGGGGGGAAGGCCTGAAATGAGCTGAGTTGGCTGCAGAAGCTGAAGAATAGGGGGGGTGTGTCTTATTCACTGCTGATCAAAATAACTCGCTCATCCACCAACTGGCAGTAGTTGGTTGGGAGGGGAAGTTGGAACCATGATCTGAGACTCTGGACTACAAACAGCTAAATCTTTGTTGTGTGGCCGAGACTCCTATGACTATAAGCAAATATATTTTTGTTGTGTAATTATTTAAAGTAATTACATAAGTAATTTTTTCAGACTTTGAAACTGATAGATATTTGAGTGTGAGAGAAAGATGGACTTTTGAATCAAAATGCACGTAGCTGTTCATAAATATTTAAGAGTTATTGTTACACATGACATATTGAAATGTTTCTAATTTGAAAGATCTTGGTAGTTGTGTGTGTTTTATTCTGAATATGCAGGCTGATACTTCCACGGACATTCCCCGTATAGACAGGCAAGGATTAATCTTATCTACCCAACAAAGGGAGTGGTGTTTTGTGCGTATGACCGTGTGTTTTTTTTTTTAATCCTGCCATTATTAAGCCAGCCATACTCCAACTTCAGATAAAGTGCATGCTATAGGTAATGTGTCGTACATACCTATGGCGAAACTGGCCTCTTCCGCGAGTTGGTAATGGGATTTTACGTGTGTGCAAGATGTTATGTGTGCATTCACACACGGAACCTCAGCTTATAGTCTCATTTGAAGGATGTAGCAGTTGTGCTGAAAATGCTCTGTACTGTGCAATTACTTTTGTGTGTGTGTGGCGAGCGCACAATATATTGGAGTTTGTCCCGTGGGTATGTTACACTGGTTGATTAGTAGGTGAGAAATGTATGAAACACATCAGTAGCCCAAGAAAATCTTCAGGCAGGTTTGACATACATAAACTTATGATTGGTTATTGTGGAGGGTATTGAAAAATATGTCCGACTGCAAACATTTAGATCTGCTTCAGTTCAAGAACTTTGTGGTAGAATCATATCCCTTCCTGTCTTAATTAAAAACAAAATATGTTTGCCATTAAATGTAAGCAGTTTTTGCATGATGTGTGCATAGTAGTACAGACTTCATGGTTTCAAGAGAGTGGTCATAAAAAGGGTTGTAATTCTTCCTCAAGTTGCCAAGATTAGCTGACTTGAACACAATCATAAGAAATCAACAACTAAGGCATGAATATCAATACACATCAGCAGATTTAAACAAAAATGAAATTAAAACTTAATCTGGCTTCATGGCTGGAGAATTAAGGTTTGTCAATATATATATGTAAAATTAAAGGTTTCTATGTTAGAAGAATATATTCAGCACACGCTCAAGGGCAGGCATCATGTGTTCAAAAAGGGTAACCGAAATTCAGCTGCCAACTACAGACCGGTCTCCCTCACCAGTATCTGTTGTAAGATGCAAGAACACATCATAGCAAGCAACATCATGCGCCATCTGAACCAGCACGACATTCTTGTGGATTCCCAACATGGGTTCAGAGCCAGAAGGAGTTGTGAAACCCAACTGCTGACACTATTCCACAACGTCGCCAAGAGTCAAGATAGCAAACGACAGACGGATATGATCATTTTGGACTTTTCTAAGGCCTTTGACAAGGTCCCTCACAAACGCCTCCTCCGTAAGCTGGACCATTATGGTATATGAGGATCGACGTTGGACTGGATCAAGGCCTTTCTTTCCGACCGCTCGCAGATTGTCGTAGTTGACAATGAAAGATCAGAGCCAGCACCTGTCATCAGTGGAGTCCCACAGGGGACAGTTCTAGGGCCGATCCTATTTCTGATCTTCATCAACGACATGCCTCAGAACATCAAGGCCAACATCAGACTATTCGCTGATGACTGCACAGTCTATTCTACCATTAAAACCAGCCAAGACTGCAAGGCGCTCCAACAAGATCTCAACTTACTGAATGATTGGGAACAACGATGGGGGATGGAATTTCACCCCGAAAAATGTAATGTCCTTACCTGCTCAACATCAAGAAACCCAATCAACTTCAACTACAAACTTAAAGGACATACCCTGGACCATGTCGACAGCTCGAAATACCTTGGCGTCGACATAAGAAGTGACCTCAACTGGAAAGATCACGTTACACGAGTCACTAACAAGGCCAACAGCATGGAGGCTTCCTGAAAAGAAACCTGAAGATCTGTAATAAAGCCACCAAAATTAATGCTTACCTAACACTGGTATGCCCTCACCTGGAGTATTGCTCAACAGTGTGGAGTCCGTACAAAGCAGGCCAGAAGGAAAAGATCGAAATGGTGCAAAGAAGAGCAGCCCGATATGTATGCAACAGATATGACTGGACCAGCAGCGTAACAGCCATGCTGCAAGATCTGGAATGGGAACCCCTTGAAGCACGAAGAAACGGGCAGAGGCTAACCTTTATGTACAAGATCGTCAATGGCGCTGTGGACATACCCCCTGACAAATTCCTCAAGAAAGGATCTGCCCAAACCAGATCAAACCACAACCACAGATTTGCCCATCTGGGCACTTCCTCAGACCATACAAGTACAGCTTCTTCCCATCAACCATCCCAGCCTGGAACTCCTGCCTGCAACAGCAGCAGAGTCTCCCTCCTTGGTATCATTCAAGAGGGAGCTGAACAAAATCCCAGCCTAGATCCCTATCCCAACTAGCGAACAGTAAATGATGGGCAGGTTGTGCCGGTCCAGGTCATGACCTGGGGGTCGCCACGATTACCGGGTAAGCCTCCCCAGATACTAATTAGGCTAGTTGAGTCCCTTTTTTTTTCTTTTTTTTTTTTTGCCTGCCGCAACACGCTGCCCCGGAGCTGAACTCAGGGGTATGCGGTCGGGGTACTAAGGCGATTTTTTTACATCTCTTTAGCTATCTTTTCGTTGTCCCTATTAGATCTTTGTTTATTTTATCCTACGCCTCTGTGCACACAGGTCAGTAATAGTCAACAATGACGGCTGACCTACAATTTTGAAGATTGAGGTGTCAGAATACAGTTTTGACATGACATGGTCGAGTTAAACTGACTTGCATGTAACTTTGACCATGTTTTAGCTCAGTATTGGTGCTCAGCTGTTTCAATGTGTGTGTGTGTGTGTGTTGTGCAGGAAGGATAATGTTGAAGGGAGATAACATCACACTCATCCAGCAAGTATCTCAAGAATAGGACGCGGCAGCAATACCATCATGTGTTTTGAACTCTTCAGCAAAAATGTTCATCAGAATGATCAGTTCCATTTTTCATATTTCAGTTGTCAAACTTTGGTGGTTTTTGTTTACATGAACGATCAGCAGTGAACAAAGGCAGTCTCATATATAAGGGAGAGACGAGCATCGTTCTTCTGGCCTGTTGATGATGTGAATGAAGAGGGAGGGACAGCAGCAGGTCACAGTTGAAGAATGGCAGCTGTTACATGTTGTGAGGTCTTCAGGAGTAAGATGAACATTTTAGGTTTTTAAATTTGTTTTTTGTCCATCACATTTCTGTGACATCTATCTTCCAACACCTCCCTCCTCCCTATAAGGGAACATTCTTTGTTTTTCATCTTTTCTAAATTCTGAGAGAAAAAAAAACAAAAAATGAAAATCGCCATAGGACTTGATATTGTGTTATTCATGTGCAGTCAGTTGTATGAGTGTGTATCGGTTGTCATAGTTTTCATGAGACATGCCATTTTTTTTTCTTCTTTTTGTTTTTTTAAAAAATAAAGTGTTGTAATTTGAACTTTGGTAAATTGTTTTGTCGAAATTGTGTCAGTGATCTGTCAGTGTTTATGGTTGGCCTGAAAAAGTTAAAACTTATACTGCTGGCTTGAACTTAGACCCTGGACTCACTGAGCTTGGAACCATTTAACCTTTAGAACACCTTTGGCACACTGGTGCGCCGAGCCGCCATCTTGCCGATACAGCCCCAGGCGCACTTGTGCACCCATTGAGGGGTAGTGAAATCAGTAAGCTTGTACTCGATTGGTTGAAAGAACCAATCAGAATGAAGCAATCCCATAATGCACCGGGATTTCAACTTCCTTTCCTTCCTGTATGAGCACCATTTTCCATGTACTTACCGTAAATTTTCAAACTTTTTCTAAGTTGTTGAGTAAAATTTCAACATGGGCACTGGCGATTAGTAATTTCTTGCAGGAGGTGATTTTCGACTCAGACTCTAATGAAGAGTTTTTAGGGTTTAATTGTGAAGATATTGAGAATGTTGTGGCAGAGTGGGAATAGGCTGATGCAGGTGAGGGGGAACTGAGAGACAATAGCAAGACCCTGTGCACTCCAGGGCTCCATGACTCGTAAACACCCATTAGGCATGTCATTTTTCTTTCATAATCAAAGCATACACAAAGCACATAATAGTTGGTATTGGCATTTTTATTCATTCCTCAACATTCACTCCAAATTCTGTAACTGCACAAACAATAGAAAAGAATAACAGCAATTTGAAGAAGGTAGGTGTGCAAATTTTTTCAGTCACCCAAACAGAATAAGGCAGCAGGCATAAGTTACCGCTCACAAATGCGGCTTGCTAAAAGGTTAAATGATTGTGAAATCAACCTTGGCAATCTCTGTCCAAAGCGTGCTTATATATTTCCAAAACATCATGAACTTGAACAGATGGCCTTGTCAAATGCAAATATTAACTCTAAACAGTCAAGAATGTAACTTTTTACCAATCAATTTCTAATTCTTTTTTCACCACATGGAAACCTTGTCCAAAGATGTTCCACATGATGCAATTTTTGAGTTCCTAAAAGAAACACACCAAAAAAGATTTTAAAGCAATTTTAACATGTTTTTAGAAGATTTGTGTGTGTTTATGTGTTTTAAAAACTATATAAAGAACTGACTTCAATGAGGTGATAGCCTTGTTATGGCCCTTTGCAGTTGGCTGAACAGCAACTGATTTACACTGAATTGACCACAGAAGAGACTGTTTTGTGAACCTTATCCTGTGACCTTGCTGGGGGAACCCTACAGCTGCTTAGAAACTTGGACCATGAACTAAAAATGTTATGCAATGCAGAACACAAGACGAGGATTTCTGAGATTGTGCGAGTCAAAAGATTTAGGTTTGTGATCTAATGGACTGGTCTTTTCTCTCAAAGATTACACTTTGCATGACATATTGGGTATTATCCTAAAGGAACTGCGTAGTTTTAAATGGCCCACCAGAAAGTTGTTTTGCGTTTGGTGCCTTGTTTCTGCTGCCTGGATTGTCTGCTGAGAATTTGTCTTGCTTATCAAAAAAAGAAAAAAAGTCATCTTTAGATTGTTTCTTTTATTCATCTTCTGTTGTTTGGAACATGCACTGGGAAGAATAAGATGATCTAGCATGTGACCATTATAGTAGACACATTACTTGTGTTCTGCCATCTTGTTTAGGGAAAGCGCAATTCAGACTTTTTTTCAATATACCACTGTTGCAGAGAAAAAATGTTTTTGGCCTATGGAAAATAATAATATCTATTTTATTGGTCAAGCTGATGGCCTGCACAGTTTCCCTTGGATTAAAAACATGTATATGGGTTTAGAAAATGAAAATATCATCCTACCAAAGGCTTGCGCATGTCACAGTTTGTCAGTAGATGGTGAGTGTAACTTCCACCCATGGCTAGGTCAGTAGATGGTGAGTGTACTTTCACCCATGGCTATCTCAGTAGATGGTGAGGTGTAACTTCCACCCATGGCTATGTCAGTAGATGGTGAGTGTAACTTCCACCCATGGCTATGTCAGTAGATGGTGAGTGTAACTTTCACCCATGGCTATGTCAGTAGATGGTGAGTGTAACTTCACCATGGCTATGTCAGTAGATGGTGAGTGTAACTTTCACCCATGGCTATGTCAGTAGATGGTGATGTAACTTCCACCCATGGCTATGTCAGTAGATGGTGAGTGTGACTTCCACCCATGGCTATGTCAGTAGATGGCGAGTGTAACTTCCACCATGGCTATGTCAGTAGATGGTGAGTGTACCTTTCACCCATGGCCATGTCAGTAGATGGTGAGTGTACCTTCCACCATGGCTATGTCAGTAGATGGTGAGTGTAACTTCCCCCATGGCTATGTCAGTAGATGGTGAGTGTAACTTTCACCCATGGCTATGTCAGTAGATGGTGAGTGTAACTTCCACCCATGGCTATGTCAGTAGATGGTGAGTGTAGCTTCCATCCATGGCTATGTCAGATGGTGAGTGTAACTTCCACCCATGGCTATGTCAGTAGATAGTGAGTGTAACTTACACCCATTGGCTATGTCAGTAGATGGGTGAGTGTAACTTCACCCATGGCTGTCAGTAGATGGTGAGTGTACTTCCACCCATGGCTATGTCAGTAGATGGTGAGTGTAACTTCCATCCCATGGCTATGGAGCCAGATCTTTCACAACTTAATTTGCATATCCTGTTCTGCTTAGAAATTCCAAAGAAAAAAATACATTTGGTCAATGAACCTTGCTTACTATATGATAATTAAACTAGCTTCACTGGGAAGAAAAGGAAATCTGGCTTTGAGAAGCGAGCAGAGCATTGCCAAATTAACTGGAGCAACCGTTGCTGAATAAACTAGCGTCAGTGGGAAGAAGGGAACTGAACAACAAATCTGGCTTTGAGGGATGAGCAAGCACATCTTGAAAGCTTCAGTGTAGTTGATGTTACGTAAAACCAGATCTTGTAAGTTGCTGCAAAATCGAAGTAGTATTCAGAGGGCCTCTGTCATGAACAGACATTGTGACTTGATAGTGTAAACAAGCACATTTTCTTGCTGGAGTAGTTAATCCATTCCCCAGGACCAAGTGCTGTGTTTATCTCTTCAAGATAAAAATGAATGGCTTGCTGCTCAGAAAAGGATAGTGTTTCTTGATGTTTTGCTTCATGTTCTTAGTTTTGTTTGTGTGTGCATATGTGCCTTGTACAAGATAGATATGTGTGTGCAGGCATGTAAATGAGATGGAGTACTGTATACACATGGATCGTGTTATCCCTGTTGATCTCAACATCGAGCATGGTTGTATTATCCAACTGTTCAACGATTTGCATATATTGCGATTGCAGTGATTTCCAAGTTTGAATTGAATCTACATGTCATGTTATCCATGTCGGTACGCTAAGGTATATCAGAAATGTTGCAACCACTAGAAATGTTGCCAATCCTGTGCAAATGCTGTAGAACTGCTTTAAAGCGTCTCAGAGGTGGTCCAGGTACATGCATGCCACTTCATGTGACAAAGAATTCTTCTCAGAAAAACATGGGATACTGTAGACCCAGGATGTACTGCTAGACATCTAGATATAAGCATGGTTTATGTACATCCAAACATTCTATAAGTAATAACAGATATTATGTAAAGTATTTTTCATTCAGAAAACAGCATGGATAATCAGATACCCCCAGACATATGACTAGGGATTGTCCTTTTAAAAGAGAAAAAAAAGTAACTGTTTACTGCATATCCACAATGTACTGGTTGCAAAAAAATTAGGCAACGTACAGGAACGTTTCCACGATGAGTTGCGCACTTTTCTTACAGTGGCAAAAATGTAGAATGAAAATGAATTGCTAAATGGTACAAAAACTGTTGGTACACAAACGATGTGAATGGATGCAAAAATCTTCAAAGTCCTAGGTGACAAACAATTCAGTGGTATGCTCTACTTGAGGGCTCAGAAAAAAGTTGTGCCCTGGTTAAGCGTTACACTTTAATAACTATGATTTTTGTGCCTAAAATAATCTTGTTTCATTTTCAATCTGTAAATATTGCCAAAAATAGTACCAAAACCTAGTAACCGTGTGCTCAACATGATGTTTTTCTAACATCAACAAGACAAAGAATAATTATTGAAATCTGAGAAATGTAGGTTAACAATTAAAACCAACTGAAAAAAAAACTATGAACAAGCTAACAAATGAAGTCTATAGACATCAAAGTGTTTCTTTAATTTAAAACACAACAAAGCTGATTTTTGTCACATCCTGGATTATTAACATATTCATGTTGGAAAATGAATAGCTTAGCAGTCTGAAGAAATAATTAAATATAATGAAACCAACAAATCTTTATACTATGTGATCCTTGCAACTGAACCCTTTTTGTTGTTGTTTCTGTTTGAAATAGTGATTTGTCGACACAAGTGCCAAGAAGGTAAACAAAAATCCTCTGTCTATTTTCAGTTTGATCACACAAAACAGGATCCTTTTTTCTGAAATATTTACATAGTTTAAAGATGGCATCAAACATCAAACCACTTGCACAGTTTTGAGATGTCGCTGAATATTAGATTGTATACACAGTAATTTTGACATCAGTGTCACCAAAGACTTGCTTCACCACATCAGACACCTTGTTCCACTCCAGTTTGTCCAGACCACACCCAATCCGTGGCATGGACAGACTGGACACTTTGTTTTCCTGACAGTGAGATTTCAACGCTATCAGAGAAGCTCTCAGGGTGTCATATGTTGGTTTGTTGTAGTAGTGAGGTTTTGTGACGAGGTAATAGATGAATTTCTCTCATCTCGCTTGAGAACGGCAACATCTCCAACATCTTTCCCGGGAAAAGAGACATGACAAGAATTGATGGAAAGAAGAGTGAGAATGGGATCAAAATGCTGCTGCGTGACCTAAGACTGCTCAGCTACCTGTTCAAATGAAGATCTGCCTCTGACATAAATCCTGTGCGCTCCAAATACCATTACCAGGGGTGGGAGCAGAAAGTCATAGCTATACTGAAAAGGCCGTGGCTCCAGGGGCCGCTTTAGGCCCCCGGTGGGGTGCAAGGGCAAGGGGTCTGGGGGGCAAGGCCCCCCACATGCTGAAGAAAATTTGTTTAGCCATGACACTTTTGTTGCCTCTCCTTGAAAACAAAGTTAATAATTAACTTCTATACAAAAAGACTTCAAATATGACTCGACTTACGGCTTAAATATCAAACTGAAAATGTTAGGTCAAATGCTTGGAATACATCTTAAATTCAGTAAACCATCAAAACAAAATGGGATGCAATGTATAAATATTACTCACCTGTGATGATGGATATAGAAGATACTGGACAAAGTTCAATCACTTAATTTATAAGTTTAACGATGAGGATTCCTGGATATAGAAGAATACTGGCCAAATTTCAATCACTTAATTTATAAGTTTAACGATGAGGATTCCTGGAAGTCTTGCATGGCTTAAATTCAGCAGAGTTGATGTCTGCACTAGCACTGGATTGTACGCATTTGTAAAATAAATCTTCCCTAAATGTTGCTGCAACTCCATGTGTCATAGTATATGTTGCAGTTTTCCTACACATGGAAAGCTGTTCCAGGTTTTGAGTATCTTTGGCAAGTTTTTGACTGAAGGAGATTAAATCAGGTGCCAGTGACAGAGGCAAGCAGTATTCCGCTAAAAATGCACAAGTCCGAATCCTGGCATCCAGCAGGGAATCAACTTTAGACACCGCAGCCATTACTGGAGCAGCAGCAGGAAGAGTTGATGTATGTCTAAACGCATTCAATCTCTCCATATATTTTGTCTCATGGGAATGGCAATGCACTTTGATCGACTTTTTTCCATTTGACAAGTTTGTATACAAGCTTCCAACTGCACAGTATACACCAAGCAGCACCCTCTTCATTTGTTTTCCGCAGCCATTTTCGGAACGGATGATTCAATTCGTCCATCTCATCCATCCATTCATTTCTCCACTGTTTTTCTTCAGCTCATAGTCGATCTTCCATGCCTCTGCTTCGTTGTAATCAGCTCCATTTTTCACAAATTTTATATAAAGCACCATGATATGGTTTTCACGCATTGAAAACAAGAGGGCAGGTTTCAAATACAAGCAGCGCGAAAACCTGAATCGGAACATGGAATGCGCACACGGGACAAAAAAAAAGAAAAGAAAAATTTTGCTATACGGAATTCTGTATCAATCATACGGAAGGTCTCTCCCCCCCTGCATTACCTGCATACATGAAGATCTCGGACATAAACCCTGCCCACCCTAACACCATTACCTCTACAAATGATATATACATGGCATAAACCTAGAGCAATATAACTGTTACCTGTAAGAATTATAGATGTAAACCCTAACACTACCATGTGCACAAATGAAATTTTACCAAACACTGCACATTTCACAAATACCTGGTTGAATGAAAGCCATTTTGACATTAATTCTGTGCACCCTAACACCATTACTTGCACAAATCTTGAAGGTTTACTTATATCAAACAACTGTGCACCATAAAAATCATCTGCACGAAGATTTGGAGAAAAGACAAAAGCCCTGTAGACTTCACAGTATTCATCTGCACAAAGGAAAGTCTTCTAGAAATAAACCATGCACACCTGCCCAAATGAAGACCTTTACATTATTGCATAAATGGAGATTTACATAAACAATGGGCACTATTATCTGTACAAATGATCTAAGAGATCTAAATCATCTGCATGTTAACGCCATTACCTGCACAAATGATCTTGTTTGCCCCATGTGTGTTATATAATACCATTACCAGTACTACTGTTATTACCATCACCTTGTTAATGCCTTCATCTGCAGAAATGATTTTACACAAATCCTGTGTAATACACACCCTTACCTACTCAAAATCATAGGACTCGGCCAATACGGTATATTCCGGCATCTTTGTGTGAGTTTGTTGAAAACCAAAGGATAAACAAGATACAAAACTTCAGTATATCGTGGGTTTGACCAACCCAATACACTCAAAATCTTGCGTGCGATATGTCATGAGTCTGGCCATGCATTCCAAAGATGGAGAATTTGGACTTAAGCGATCCATTTCCTATAAGCTGTGGACTTAACATCTACTAATATGCGAGTGCTTGCATGAACGTGTGGCCATACATCCTGAGAGTGGGCATGTCGGTGCCTGTATGCACACAGTTGCACATTACTCATCAAGTGCCACCTCTCTAAATTAACAGGTGTGTGCTCACACTTTTCAGGTGCACCACAAGCACACTCAAGATGCCCATTCTCTTTCTCACACATATGCATGCATACACATATGAATGTGTGTGCAAACAACAGAACCATTGGCAACACATCTACACACGAAACACATATACACATACATCCTCATAACTTGCCCGGGTTTTTTTTTAAAAAGGGGGCCCCAAGGTTTTTTTTTTAAACCCCCCCCCAAAAAAAGGGGGTTTAATTTTTTTTAAAAAAAATTTTTTTTTTTTCCCCCTAAGAAAAAAAATTTTTTTTAAACCCCCCAAAAAAAACAAAAAAAAAAAAACCCCCCCAAAAACCCAAAAATTTGGGGGAAACCCCCTTTTTTAAAATTTTTAAAAACCCAAAAAAAAAAAAAAAAAATTTTTTTTGGGGGGGTTTGCCCCCCCCCCCAAAAAAAACCCCCAAAATTTTTTTTTGGGGTGGCCCCCCGGGGGCCAAAAATTTTCCAAAAGGGGGAAAAAAATTTTTTTTTTTTTAAAAAAAAAGGGGGGGAAAAAAAATTTTTTTTTTTTAAAAAAAATTTTTAAAAATTTAAAAAAAACCCCCCAAAAAAAGGGGGGGTTTTTTTTGGGCCCCCCCCCCCCAAAAACCCCCCCCTTTTCCCCCCCGGCATACACAATGAATTTGAAAAAAAAAAACCCCCCCTTTTAAAAAAACCACCCCAAAAAATACACACATACCCATGCATGCAATTTTTAAACCCTTTCCCCATCAACTTGAACAACACAAAAAAAAAAAAAAATTCCCCTTACTACTAATCGGGGGGCCCCCCCCCAAGTGACACCACACAACTGGTTTTAAAAAAAGGGGAAATTTTTTCAAAGCCAATTGGGGGCCCCAAAAAAATTTTTTTTTTTTTGAAAAACCTTTCCCTTTTTAAAAAAAAAAAATTTTTTTTTTTTAAAAAATTTTTAAAAAAATTTTTTTAAAAAGGGGGCCCCCTTTTTGGGGGGCCCCCCCCCCAAAAAAATTTCCCCCAAAAAACCCAAAATTTTTTTTGGGCCCCAAAAAAAAGGAAAAAAAAAAAAAAAACCCCCCAAACCCTTTCCCCCCCTTTTTCCCCCCCCCCTTTTCCCCCCCTTTCCCCCCCCCCCCCCCCAAAAACCCCCAAAGGGGGCCCAAAAACTGAAACAAACCCGTTTCCCCCCCCCCCTTTTTTTTTGGGAAACCCCTTTTTCCCCCCCGGGGGGGTTTTCAAAAATTTTTTTTTTATTCCCCCCCAAATTTCGGGTGAAACCACAAGCACACCAAGATCCTTTCCCTTTCTCACACATATGCATGCATACACATATGAATGTGTGTGCAAACAAGCATGAACACATCTACATGCACGAACACACACACGAAACATCAAATCACACATACCCATGCATGCACACTTGTTTGCATACGCACATCCACATCAACTTGAACAACACATAATATACACTAACACACACATGTACCATTACTACTAATCGGTGCGCATGTGCACCATACTGATGCACACCAAGTGACACCACACAACTGGTTTCTCAACGCAAGTGGCATACTGTTCTGACTTCAAAGCCAGATCTGCGACAGGATGCATACAAGGACACATTGTCATTTGCTGTTTCCTGTCATTCGCATATCCATGTTAGCCACATAAATTCAAGAATACTATTCCATCCATGCTTCAGAATTTATCATGACAAATGTCAAAGTTTTGTTCCTTCAGAAAAAGGCATAGGCAGGGCTCATGATATCAGTCTGATTGTCTGCGACAACTAAACTTCCTGGCAGATGAGTAGAAATGCTCTCTAGAAATGCTCTCTTCATTTGTCCATTGGCAACCAGTTTAACAGTGAAAAATTATTCAAGCATTTAGTTTCAGTGCCATCTGATAACACTTCTCACCTCTCCAACTCACTTTCACATCTCCACCACCTCTGTCCCGCCCCCCCTCCCCCCCCAGCCCACCCCAAGAAGGGAACCTCAAGAGTGTTCTCACTGAAACACTGAAACAAAGCAGTTCTGTACACAATACTGATGGCACTATGCAAGCATTGCCCTCAGCAAGATCTATTCCCTTTATTTCCGCCTCTCAGCAGAGCTAGTAATTACTTACATTAAGCATCTCATTGCTTAGGGAAATTAGTCCAACTCATGGAGATCCATGATTATGGCGTGCAAAATTTTAAGTTATGTTTGGGAAAGGTTGAACCTTGTATGCAATAACACCTTTACCTGAAATGAACTTCTTTTTCCATTCCTTCAAAGTTTCAGCAGGGTTCCACAAACAGATGCCAAATTCAGTGACTTGTAGTCATTGATCCTATTAATAACTCTGTAAATTTGTATTCAAGTGAACACACCCACCCACACACCCACACACAGAAACTGAGTTTCCCCAAACAAGCTGGTAAAATACAGTTTTGAAGAATGTAAATAGTGAAAAACAGTCCAAGCAACCAAGGTACCAATCATTTGATAGGATTCTGACAGAGCCAGCTGGAATTGAAGTATTTTGCATTCTGTTTCACTTTTAACCATTTTGGTTCTCTAAATTTTCTTCAGCAAGAGAATGATGCTAAGTATTTTACATTTTATTTACTTCTACCATCTTGTTCTCTGAATATGCTTCAGTTAATTAAAGACGAAATGATGCATTTAATTATGCTATCTTTATATACTCTCATAAACTGCACTAATGGGACCACTCTCATTGTAAAAAAAAAACCCCTGAAATATTCAAGCATACACATACACACTTTCTCTGTTCATCCGTCCAAAAACAAATAATGCTGAGGCAGTTTATGTAACCTGAGGCAAGTTATTTCAGAACAGAATCTGACGATCCAAACAAATGGAACAACTTAAAACTAATGGAAATGAAACATCATGATCATGATGTAAATTGCATCCAAAGATGGCAACACATGATTCCTGTTACGGTGATCAGACCGAAAAACAAAAGATATTTATTTACTTTTTCAATATGTTATATCCACATGTACATTTAAAACAAAACAAAAAAAACAATACCAACACCAGAACAATAAAAAATGATCCCGAAAATGATTGAACTCGCCTGCTAATCAAATACAACTTAGAATGTGAACACTAGTGACAGATTTACAAAAACGAGAAGGACAAAACACCTCTGTTAAAGCAGTTCTCAGAGACTGAGGGTTGAGTCTTGGTTGGAACAGCAATCAAGCTGCATCCACTTGATGCTCTTTGAAAATGTCCAACTTTCCAAACATGAACTTCTTGATTCAAAGATATATTACTGAAAGAAGGTGTAGACTACAGCTCTATAATGTAGTTCCAGACAAAACTGGAACTTGTTGGTATAACTGTCATCATTTCAACGATGATCATGATGGAAACTCGAATTCTGTGACACTCTTGTAGTGACTTCATTTCAGTTTCCACTCCAGTCTATATTCATAGTCAATATCTGCATGTTCACGGAACTGTTGTTGGGTGGATTGATGGTGCCTCTGGATGAGGATGCTGACAGTTACACATGTTGGCTCAGCGACTTAGTAACAACTGTTTATCAGTAGGCCAAGTGGACAGTGTCTTGGATCTATTGATTCAGAACAAGCACCACTGAAAACCATCAAATGGCCTGGCAGTGCTCCTCTGACATATAAACCTCATCATGACAGGATATTGACTGTTCTTGTTCCTGCTGAGGTTGTGACAGGAGACACTGGTACGGCTGTGTATGAAGTGGGTGAAATCAGTGACGTGAAGCAATGCCACAGTGAGGGTACGGAAGATCTGCATGCCCTGACGTGTGTGTGCTCAGCTTAAGGAATCCATTTAACTTTAAACACAATATATTAGTGGGCTAGATTGAAGATGCACACAATCCATCCCTGTAACGTGAAAAAACAAAAATTCTCTAATGCAGTCACTACAATAATTTCTTTTCTGCTGAACAAAGAAAAAGCTGATGATAACATGACAGCTGGGTTACCTCAGCTTAAATGACAGCACTCAGAGTCTTCAGTCCATAAAAAAAGCAAAGCCAACAGCAAAGGGCCTGAATCCACATGATAAACATTACTAGCATATGGAAATGCTTGGTTTATATGTCTGAATAATCGCTGAAACAAAAAAAAAAAAAACAAAAAAGATGTTAACACAAGCTGCCCCAAAGACATGCATATATACAAGCACACCTGCACACCAACACATTCACACTCAACATCCCTGCTCACCTCACCGTTCCAAACATCCGCACCAATACATCAAACACGCATACACACAGACTGACCCCCCCCCCCCCCCCCCACTTCCCTCCTGTGCATCCAAACACATGCAGACAGAGTAGTGGTGCATATCATGTGAGCTGACATCCAAGACCTGGCCTAGCTGTGTACTCGGTCGTTTTCGTTTCGTTTAGTCCTCTGAATTCCCTGGGAACATAGGGCCGCAACCACACACTTCCAGCGGACAACGGTTTTGGAGATCTTCTTCAGCTTGGCCCACGTCATTCCGGCGGCCTTCACTTCCGCGTCGGTACTCCTTCGCCATGTCTGTCTTGGTCTTCCCACTCTTCTTTTGCCCTGAGGGTTCCATTCAAGGGCTTGTCTTGTGATGTTTGGATGGAGACTTTCTGAGGGTGTGGCCAATCCATCCCCACTTCCGTTTTCTGATTTCTATTTCTATTGGAACTTGCTGGGTCTGTTCCACAGTTCTGCGTTGGCAATAACATCTGGCCATCTGATGTTCACAATGTTTCGCAGACATCTGTTGATAAATGTTTGGAGTTTGTGGGTGTTTGTCTTTGTTGTTCGCCACGTTTCAGAACCATACAAAAGGACAGTTTCACATTTGAGTTGAAGATTCTGATCTTGTTATGGAGTAGAGGGCAGAGGAATCCAGATAGGCCGTAGCGTAGTAAAGGTGTGCCTGGCTTTATTGATGCGACTCTTATATCCTCATCTGTACCTCCATCTTTGCTGACCACACTGCCGAGGTAACAAACTTGTCAACTTCAATGATGTCTTCCTGTTTGTAGTCGTAGTGGGTCTCGTTGCTGGTTGTTGACTCTCATGGCTTCTGTTTTCTTTATGTTGATTTGGAGGCCTGTCTTTCCTGCTTCTTCTGCTACCCGCACAGCTTCTCTTGTGCGTCTTGCTGTTTGTGGGACAGAAGGCTGATGTCGTCGGCGAAGTCCAGGTCTTCCAGTTGCTTGGTGAAAGTCCACTGGATTCCTGTCCTCTTGCCGTCTGTAGACTGCCGCATTATCCAGTCAACGACCATCAGGAAAATTGTTGGCGATAGTAGACACCCCTGACGGATGCCGTTTGTACAGTGAAGGGCTTCGTTAGCTTCCCATCGTGGACGACCTGCATGTGGCATCCTCGTAGAGTTGCTGGATGATGGCAACAAACTTGGGTGGGAAGCCATAGTGGTGCATGAGTTTCCAGATGGTATCTCTGTCGATGCTGTCAAATGCCTTCTGGAAATCTACAAAACTAGCGTACAAGGGGTCTGCCACTCCAGAGACTGCTCTATATAATTCTCATGGTGGCAATTTGGTCTGTGCATGAATCTGTCTTGGCGAAATCCAGCTTGTTCTTGCGGAGGTCTGTCTAGAGGCGGTCTTTAGTCTCTCTAGCATGATTTTGGGTCAGCACCTTCCCCGGGATGGACAGCAACATAATCCTCTCCAGTTTTTACAGATGACAGGTCCCTTTTCTTCGGCAGCTTCACCAGTTGGCCTCTTTTCCAGTCTTCTGGCACTCTTCCTGCACCCAGATCTTGCTTAGGAGGATGCAGCATCTCGTTGACGTCTGGATGTCTGCTTTCAGTGGTCAGGTGGAATTCCGTCTGGACCCGTTGCTTTACCTGACTTCAGTGACTTGATGGCTTTGGTAACTTCCGTCTTGGTGGTGGCCTGTGTTGATGTCCAGAAGCTGGTTGGTGGTGGAATGTCTGGGGGGACAGGTGGTGCAGGTCTATTCAGTGTCTCTTTAAAGTGCCTGCCCACCTTGCTCTCTGCTCAGCTTCTCCTGCGATGGTGTTTCCCTCCTTGTCTTTGACCGGCGACTGGGTTGCTGGTCTTCCAGAAAGTGTTTGGGTAATCTCATACAGCCTTTTCATGTTTCTCTGTCCTGCCGCTGTTTCTGCCTCTTCTGTGAGCTCATGGATGAATTGTTTCTTGTCTTGTCTAGCACTTTTCTTAACTTGGCGGTTGACGTCCCAGTAGTGTGCCTGTAACTCTTGCTTGTGTCTTGATCTTGGTCTTGGGTCGGTTGATCTGGTCTTTTAGTGCTTCCGCTCTGTGATGAGGGTCCATGTTCCAGCTGTCAGCCATTCTTTGTGTTTTCTTCGCTCTTCCAAGCACTTGTGTACATGTCGTCTGCCAGACCTCCCTCAGTCACACCAGTGGCTTCGATTGTTTCTTCAGCAAGTTGGTCAAGTACGCTGAATCTGTTTCTCAGTTCCAGTTTGAACCCCTCTGTTGTTGCTCTCTCCTTCAGACTGTGTACATTGTACTTATGTGATAGTCGGCCTGCTTGGTCTTTGTAGGCTTTCAATTTGGTCTTTAGCACAGCTATCACAAGGTTGTGGTCTGATGCTGCGTCTGCTCCTCGTTTCACTCTCACGTCATGTAAACTTCTGCGCCATTTTCTGCCGATGGTAATGTGGTCGATTTGGTTCTGGGTCTTCCCATCAGGTGAATTCCAAGTCATCTTGTGAATGTTTTTGTGGGAAAACAGTGCCTCCGATGACCATGTCGTTGAAAGCACAGAATTCCACAAACAGTTCTCCCATTTTCATTTGTATTCCTGTTCCGTGTATGCCCATAATCTGCTCTCTGCCCTTGTTGTCCGTTCCCACTTTGGCATTGAGATCTCCCATGAGGATCTTAAGGTCTCTCTTCGGCACTCTATCCACGACTGTTGAGTTGATTGTAGAATTCCTCCTTTTCCTCTGGTCTGCTACGTTTGTGGGGGCGTAGCACTGTAAGATGGTGGTTTTCCTGCCCTTTGAATTGAATCTTGCAGTGAGGATCCTTGGTGACACTGGTTCCCAGGACAGCAGTGCTCGCGTCGCCTCGGTGTCATCAGCAGCGCTACTCCGTGCGTGTGTGGCTGGCCTTCTTCTCGTCCAGAGTAGATGATGGTGTCTCCACTTGTCAGCCTTGTTCTTCCTGTTCCTGTCCATCTAGTCTCGCACACTACTCCGTGCGTGTGTGGCTGGCCTTCTTCTCGTCCAGAGTAATGAAGGTGTCTCCACTTGTCAGCCTTGTTCTTCCTGTTCCTGTCCATCTAGTCTCGCACAGGCCAAGGATCTTTAGGTTGTACCTGTGCATCTCACTACTCACTTGTGCTGTTTTTCCAGTCTCGTATAGGTTCTGATGTTCCAGGTCCCTATCCTGGTCTTGGCTTTGGTCGTCAGAAGAGTTGTCGCGCACTTGGCTTCCTGAAGGCTTTCACCAGCTACGCGTCATGGGCTCTGCTAGAGAGAACTCTTCCCCAACCATGCTATTCTCAGAAAATGTCATTGCGGTTTCTGTAACAACGTTGTTTCTAGACCGTTGTTAGCCCAATTCAAACCCCCAACCTGGGGCCAGTTGAGTGCTCTTTGTCTGGTCTCTAACCCTTTGACCTGTCTGCTTGGGTGGCCCTACCAGGAGACGAATCTCCCGCCAGCATAGCTCTCCGGTCAAAGAGACACGCAAGCTCCCCAACCAACGGCAAGGTTGCACTCACTGGAAGGTGTACTCGGTCAGTATCTGCTATTTCTTTACATGAGATCCTCTTCCCAAAAAGCCTTTTATATCTATTTATTTGTTCCCTCTTATACTCTCTACCCGTATTCCCTGTGCATTGTCGCTTTGTGGGTTAACACATGAGGAAGAGCATAATGGGACTAGTCTGCAGGCAGTGATGCTTCCATGAAACTGAAACAGCCTAAACATAATCAGTTTTACATACTTGCTGAACTAGCAGTGAATTAGTGCAAGCTGCAGAAGTTCCGTCTACTTCTCATTCCCCCATACACCTCTGCCTCCCATGCATGTTAAAAAAACGAAACAAACGAAAAAACCCCAAACAAACAAATAAAAAAACTATAAAAAAAACTAACAAAACGATTCAAAAAGATGAAATTGTCATGGTGCAAATGTTTGAAAATCTTGTGCCTGCCTCCTCACTCATGTCCCCCCCCCCCCCCCCCCCCCAATCTCTCCCTGACTTTTAACATTACATACGCAGCTTACTCCCCCTTTATTGTTCCTCCCATCCCCTCCACAAAATAAAAACTTTCGTTTTTGGCAGCAGTCTATATACCTAGGAAAAAATAAGATGGAATCATGCTTGCTGAGAAGGCAATGCACTCAAACAACAGAATATACAAAACACAAAGACTACTCAGTGAAACATCTCGCCAGTTACACAAAGCCATCTGATTACCTTGCGCCCTGACTCATCAAGGCCCACCAAACTTGTTCTTGAAGAGACAGCAATACCTTTGCCCATTCTCAAGTCTTTGCTGACACAGTGGAACCAGGCATCTGTGGCTGGGCAGGAGAACAAGTCTCCTTTGAACATCCAGCAACTGGAATTTCTGCAACAGCCACTTGCAGTATGATAACAATATTCACAGCATTTGACAGGTTAAAGCAGGTACAGGAACAAGTATAATAAACTGTTCACTGAGATACAGAACACTAAAAAGTACCCTGTTTGTAAAAGATCCTCTGGAGAAAAAGAACACAACGTTTTGACTCAAACAGCCTTCTTCAAAGTGAACGGTGGTGATTAAAATGAGCTGTCTTCAGTCTGTTGATGAGAAGAGATGGCCAGAACATGGACGCAATCACTGGTGATTCCTCTGCCAAAGAATGGCAACCTGAGTGTCACGGACAAAAAAATGAAACAACCTAACTTGGGGGAAACACCTAACTTGTGGGAGTCGCCAGCCAATTTTGTTCGGACCTAAGTCCAAACTCAAACATTCTAGCGTCAGAAAGACGGGCCCATAGGTCGGTCCGGCCAAATAAGCTTAGTGAGAGGTTTCACCGAGACGGTCCGACCCACCCAGACTGACTAAGCGGCTTTGACCGACGCCTCGATGTCTGCCCAGACGGACCTCAGTACCTGGGCCAGCCTTATCCGGCCAATTTGTGGAACCAACTCATTGTTAGTCGACGTCGCAGGAAAGGGAGAGGAGAAGAGTTGTGGTGGGTGAAATCTAGCTAATCAATTAAATGACCAATTGACCACCACAGAGAGTAAGGCGTGTAGACGGGACTGTCATGATTTGAACGTCCAATGAATTAGAGGAACAACTTCGGGATCAAGGTAAAAATACTGACCAATGGTAACTGGCCCTTGGACACGGGTAGAGCATAAAGGAATATGTGTGAGTGAGAGAGGAGGAGGAAAAACGAACAGACAGAGAGAGAGAGAGGGAGGATTCGGGAGAGTAGGCTCTCGCCTATAGGAGGCAGGAGATGAGAAACGAACAGAGACAGAGAGATGAGGAGGTTTTAGGTGTAGTCTCTGCACGAGGGAAAAGGCAGAGAGATGAAGAGGAGAGAACGAGGGAAGAACGAACAGAGAGAGAGGGAGAGGAGTTCTGAGGGAGCTCTGCGGAGAGAAGGGCAGAGAGAGAGAGAGTGAGGGAGGAGAGAAGAGAACCAAGTTGAGAGATCAGCATGAGATAGTCTGCAGAGGAAGGACTGAGGAGAGATGTGGAGAGAGAGAGATAGTTGCTAATTCATGAAGAAGAAAAGAAGAAAAGAAAAAAAAAAGAGAAAGAAAAGCACCATGTCCATTTGATAAGAGCAGACTAGAAGAGAGAGAGAGAGAGTGCAATGCGTTAATGCAGGAAGAAAGAAAGGAAACAGATCGATGTTGATAGTCACTGTCTAACTAACGGGGTTCGACCTCAATACCTGGCAGCGTCATCTTCGCCAAGCAGAACCACAGACCAACGCCAACAGTCTCACCTGACCAGGCGGCATCAGAACCAACAAGTGCCGGCAGTTGTTGTCTGTTGTGAAAGGACAGTGAAAAGAAAAAGAAAAGAAAAGAAAAGACAGTGATTCTGAATAGTTAAGATCACCTGCCAGGAAAAGTAGAAATCTGTTTATACCCGGTTAGTTAATGATGTTTTAGATAAAATGATTTTGTGAAGTTCAAGGAAAGAGAGAATGTTTAATTTGGTTTGGTTCTATATGCATTGATGTTTCGTTCTATGAACATGTGTAGTAAAGTAATAGACTTACTAGTGGTTGATGTGACGAATGCATGATATATGAATGAGATCGTAAGCAAGCTGTGAGTGTGTTTGGCTTGCGCTAGTCCTTCCTCCACTGACATTACACCGAGGTTGACAATTTATTGGCGAGCCTGCCAGGATATTCTGGCCCATTTATTATAATTGTTCAACTCTCAGAGAGGAAGCTGGTGGGATTCAAGTATTGTAATCCTAAGACAAGGGGTTGTCTTACTGTATGTTCCCAAGATAGTTAAATACTAGGCTTGGCATTGCTTCCAAGATAGTTAATACTAGGCTTGGCATTTCAGCCCCAAGTACTCATTTCGCACAGATTTCCTATAATTCGCTCTCATAGTTGGGTCAGGCGCTGGGCGTCTTATAAAAACTAACTACGTTGTCCCAAGCTAATATTATCATTCATAGGATTGTGCTATTACGTCACTCGTGTCGGTAACCACCAGTTTGGCTGTCGTTGTTATAAAATCTTGCTCAAAAAAAAAAAAAAAAGAGATACAATGGCGGAAGAAAAGAACACCCCTATTGAACAACTTGTGAGCGTCGCTCGTGATTTAGGCTATTCGGGAGAAGAGTTGCGAGCATTCGTTGAAAACCAGCAGAAGATGGAAAGGGATGAGCGGGCAGAGAGACGCCGTATCGCAGTCGAAATAGCAGAACGGGAAAAGGTTAGGGAAGCGCAGGAAACAGAAAAAGAATGAAGCAGGAAACAGAAAGAGTAAGGGAAGCGCAGGAAACAGAAAGAATGAAGCAGGAAACAGAAAGAATAAGGGAAGCGCAGGAAACAGAAAGAATGAAGCAGGAGACAGAAAGAAATGGGAAGCGCAGGAAACAGAAAGACTAAGGGAAGCGCAGGAGACAGAAAGAATGAAGCAGGAAACGGAAAGATTAAAGGTTCAATTAGAGCTAGAGAAAGTGAGAATACAGAGGGAGACCGCCGAGGATGGGAGTTCAGTTTCCAGTGACTCTGTGCGCAGCTATGCTCCCGACCCAAGTGCCGAAATTCTCGAAGGGACCGATTCGATTGATGCATACTCAGTCGTTTCGAAACGTTTGCAACCAGTCAGGGTTGGCCTCCAGAAGAGTGGGCAGTCATTTTGTCGCGTTATTGACGGGTAAGGCGTTGCAGATTTTACTGCATGCCAGCAGAACAACAGTCTGATTTTGGTGCTGTGAAGGAGTCTTTAATGAAGGGATTTGACCTCACAGAGGAAGGATTCAGAAAGAAATTTCGTTCAGCTAAGATTGCAAGCAGGGAAACGTACACTCAGTTTGGTGCACGTTTAGATCACTATTTCGAAAAATGGTTAGAGTTGAGTGGTACGAAAAAGGAGTTCGCCGAATTGAAAGAGCTAGTTATGAAAGAACAGATTTTGTCAGGTTGCGGCCCTGAGTATAACCATACATTTGAAAGAGGACAGCCAGAAACAGCAGGGGAGTTGTTGAAGTTCGCAGAGGTGTATAGAGAGGCACGTTTGGGCACGAAGGTGCGGAGAAACAGGTGCTAGGCACAGGTGAGAAGAGTGCAAGGAGACCAGGGGAGTTTTCTGCAAAGTCTGCAAACCCAGTGGTGGGGCAGAAGGAAGGGCAAAGGGAAATTAGGTGTTTCATTTGTCACAAGAAGGGACATGTGGCGAGGGACTGTCGCATGAGGTTCCAGAAGGCAGCAGCCTTGCAAGAGGTGGATAAGGGTCGTCAAGGGAAACGACCTGCAGTGGAACCAAAAGGGATTCAGTCTGAAGAGGTGAAGTGCAGCCTATGGCTAGCACTGGACAGCAGTCAGTGTCAGGGATAGAGGGCACTAGGCTGAGTGGTTCGTTACCAGTGGAAAGAAGGGTGGATTGGCCAGCAGAGGGTGAAAGTGTTACGAGACACTGGTTGTTCATGCGGGTAGTACGAACAACGCTGGTCGATAAAGGGGATTTGACAGGGCAAATCCAGACCTGTACTCTAATCGATGGCACTGTGAGGGAGTTTCCAGTTGCTAAGATAGAAGTACGTACCCCTTACTTCTCAGGGCGAGTTGTCTGCGTTGGTGATGGAGAAACCCCTTCACGATTTGATCATTGGAAATATTCCAGGTGCAAGGGATCCAGGGATCCTGAGTTGTTGACTGCTACAGGGGCAGCAGTTCAAACACGGAGCAGAAGGAGGAAAAGGTTGTTAAACCGTTAGTTGTTCCAGGAAGGAAGTCGGGCATAGACGTGTCGCCTGATGAGTTTAGGGCAGCGCAGGAACAAGACCCTTCGCTCGTGAAGTCTTGGGAGTTGGCAAGAGGTGGAGAGAAACAGGAGGTTGAGGAGGTGAGACAGAATTTCTTGTGAAAGGCGGCTGTTGTACCGAGTGTTCACCAAGGGGAAGACAGGTAAGGTGACCACTCAGTTAGAGGTACCAGCTGTTATCGTGACACTGTCATGTCAGTGGGTCACGAGTCGCTCATGGCGAGTCATCTCGGCACCGGTAAAACGGCTGACCGAGTCTTTGATGATTTTCATAGGCGCAGCAGCAATCATTGATGAGGTGAAAGAGACCCAGCAGAAGAAGGGGAGATTTTGTTGTCTAAGTTTCCAGGAGAAGAGTCATACAGGGATGCGTCACTGTAAGAAGGCTAGACAGTAGAAGTTCCTAGGTTTTGTTGTCGGAGGCGACACAAAGCAGCCGGAAAGAGGAAAGGTGGAGAAGATGATGAATTCAGAGAGACCAAAGACCAAAACAGAAGTCAGGAGTCTGCTAGGTTTTATTGGCTTCTATAGGAGTTTGTTCCAAATTTCGCAGCAATCACGAGTCCTCTCAGTGATTTGATCAAGGCAGGGAAACCGGCAGTGGTCGAGTGGTCAGACGCTGCAGAGCAAGCACTGCAGACGGTGTTGGAAAGACTAGGTTCCCGTCCCATCTTGAAGCTACCAGATATGTCCAAACCATTTTGTTGCGGACAGATGCATCAGGTGGTGGGATAGGTGCAGTATTGTTACAGGAGCATGAAGGAGTCGAGTTTCCTGTGAGATACGCTAGCAGGAAGTTGACAAAGTGTGAAGAAGGGTACGCAACGGTGGAGAAGGAGGTTTAGCTGTGTGTGGGCCGTGCAGAAGTTCCACAAATACTTGTATGGGAAGGAGTTCGTGATCGAGACGGATCATCAACCACTCAAATTCCTGCAGGAGGCGCAGTTGAAAAACAGCAGGGTTCTGCGTTGGGCAATGGCACTGCAGCCCTACAGGTATCGAGTGCAGTACATCCCAGGTCGACAGAATGTCGGAGCTGACTATTTAAGTCGTGTAGTCTAGCAAGCTGCAACTCAGAGGAAGTCAGTCATATCCAGGGTGCTTTGTTGATAATATGTGTTGATTCCAGTTATGTTGATTGGATATGGGTTCATTCCCAGTTGGCTATGGTTCATATTTTTTTTTTGTGTGAGACTTGTTCATAATTTTTCTTTGTGAGACTTGTTCATGTGAATGTAGTTATGCTTGGAGCATACAGTCGCTTGTGTAGTGATGCATTATTTGCAATAGTGGGATGGAGATTCCTCAGTGAAGTGTCCATGGATCGTGATCATATTATATTGTGCTTTTCATAAGAATTGTGAAAAGAGATGTGGCAAATCCGCAGGTAGGGAATTGCATAAGTGCGCACAGAGGTCGTTATAGAATGAGTTGAAATAACGCAAGAGCGCACGTCAATGATAACTCATTGGAGTGGTATTCACTAATTGTATATTTTATAACTTATAAACCGTTGGTTGTAAAGTATTTCCAACTTTGCGCGTGTAGCTGTGTGTCAGCAAATCGGTTGTTGTCCTTTTTGTACCGTTGTTTTTGAGACAATGCGGAGCATGTCTTTTGCAAGGGGGAAATTGTCACGGACAAAAAATGAAACAACCTAACTTGGGGGAAACAACCTAACTTGGGGAGTCGCCAGCCAATTTGTTCGGACCTAAGTCCAAACCAAACATTCTAGGCGTCAGAAAGACGGGCCCATAGGTCGGGTCCGGCCAATTAAGCTTAGTGGAGAGGTTCACCGAGACGGTCCGACCCACCCGACTGACTAAGCGGCTTTGACCGACGCCTCGATGTCTGCCCAGACGGACCTCAGTACCTGGGCCAGCCTTATCCGGCCAATTTGTGGAACCAACGTCATTGTTAGTCGGAACGTCGCAGGAAAGGGAGAGGGAGAAGGTAGTGTGTGGTGGGGTGAAATCTAGCTAATCAATTAAATGACCAATTGACCACCACAGAGAGTAAGGCGTGTAGACGGGACTGTCATGATTTGAACGTCCAATGGAATTAGAGGGAGACAACTTCGGGGATCAAGGTAAAAAATACTGACCATGGTACTGGCCCTTGGACACGGGTTAGAGCATAAAGGAATATTGTGTGAGTGAGAGAGGAGGAGGAAAACGAACAGACAGAGAGAGAGAGAGGGAGGAGTTCGGAGAGAGTAGGCTCTCGCCTATAGGAAGGCAGGAGATAGAACGAACAGAGACAGAGAGATGAGAGGTTTAAGGTGTAGTCTCTGCACGAGGGAAAAGGCAGAGAGATGAAGAGAGGAGAGAACGAGGGGAAGAACGAACAGAGAGAGAGGGAGAGAGAGGTTCTGAGGGGAGCTCTGCAGAAGAAGGGCAGAGAGAGAGAGAGATGGGAGGAGAGAAGAGAACCAAGTTGAGAGACAGCATGAGATAGTCTGCAGAGGAAGGACTGAGGAGAGAGTGGAGAGAGAGAGATAGTTGCTAATTCATGAAGAAGAAAGAAAGAAAAGAAAAAAAAAAGAAAAGAAAAGCAACCATGTCCATTTGATAAGAGCAGACTAGAAGAGAGAGAGAGAGAGTGCAATGCTTAATGCAGGAAGAAGAAAGGAGAACAGATCGATGTTGATAGTCACTGTTCTAACCTAACCGGGGTTCGACCTCATACCTGGCAGCGTCACTTCGCCAAGCAGAACCACAGACCAACGCCAACAGTCTCACCTGACCAGGCGGCATCAGACCAACACCAGTGCCGGCAGTTGTGTCGTGTTGTGAAAGTGACAGGGAAAAGAAAAAGAAAAGAAAAGAAAAGACAGTGATTCGTGAATAGTTAAGATCACCTGGCCAGGTAAAGTGAGAAATCTGTTTATACCCGGGTTAGTTAATGATGTTTTAGATAAATGATTTTGTGAAGTTCAAGGAAAAGAGAGAATGTTTTATTTTGTTTGGTTCTATATGCATTGATGTTTCGTTCTATGAACATGTGTAGTAAAGTTATAGACTTTACTAGTGGTTTGATGTGACGAATGCATGATATATGAATGAGATCGTAAGCAAGCTGTGAGTGTGTTGGGCGTGCGCTAGTCCTTCCTCCACTGACATTACACCGAGGTTGACACTGAGACAATGCCAGAACTATAGGACCATTAGTCTTATTAGTCACCCAAGCAAGATCATGCTACGAATTCTCCTCAACAGACTGAAGTCATGGGCCGAAGAAGTACTTGCCGAAGAACAAGCTGGTTTCAGAAAGGGGAGAAGCACCATGAGCAATATTCAATTGCAAGAATACTCATTGAGAAGCACCTCAACACCAACGCGACTTGTTCCACAATTTTATTGACTTCAAGAAAGCGTTTGACAGGGTGTGGCATGAGGGACTATGGCATGTGCTGAGAGGATATGGAATCGACGAAGGCATCGTGAGCGTGATAGAGGCCCTATACAAGAACTCCAACAGTGCAGTGCTCCTCAACAATCAACTAGGGGAGTTTTTCAGAACGACCGTTGGTGTCAGACAAGGCTGTATCCTCTCTCCTGCGTTGTTCAATTTATTCTTGGAAAGGATAATGCAGGAGGCACTGGAAAGCCATGAGACTTCTATCTCCATTGGTGGCAGACAAATATGCAACCTCCAGTTTGCTGATGATATAGATCTGATGGGAGGAACGAATGAAGAACTGCAGGAACTTACCAACAGACGTGTTGATAGAGCGGGTGCTTACGGAATAGAGGTCAGCACAGAGAAGTCCAAAACCATGGTAAACAGTGAGAACATGGACCATGCCACTATTTTCATGAACGGAGAACAACTGGATGAGGTCGGAAACTTCAAATATCCTGGAGCAACCCTGACAAAGGATGGAAGCTGCAAAGCAGAAATAAGAATTCGTATTGCCACAGCCACCGCAGCCATGACTAAACTGAACAGAGTGTGGAAAAGTAACATCCGATTCTCCACAAAATTCAAACTCTACAAAGCCCTGGTGGTCTCCATTGTACTGTATGGTTGCAAGGCACTGACGGCTGAAATTGAAAGGAAGATCCTGGCTTTCGAGAGCAAATGCCTGACGAAGCTCCTTCAAATCTCCCGGATAGAGCACAGGACCAATAAATATGCATGGAGCAGAATTGAGAACCTTGCTGAACCTCAGGAACCTCTCCTTTCAACTGTGAAGAGACACAAGCTGATATGGTTTGGGCACAACGCTTGACACACCAGTCTGTCCAAAACAATCATGCAAGGCACCATCAAGGGCGGGAGAAGAAGAGGAAGACAGCGGAAGAACTGGCATGAGAACATCAAAGAATGGACCGGACTCTATACACGTGAGCTGCTGCTGGCAGCTGCTGACAGAGACAGATAGAGAAGGGAGGTTGCGTCTGCCGTCCTCAGGTTTCCCCAACGACTACTTCTGTAGTTATGGGCCTGAGCGAGCAAGCAAGCGGTGATTACAATCACCAGTTCACTTTGAAGTCAAAACATGTTCTTATTCTCCAAAGGATCTTTTACAAAAAAGTACTTCTTAGTGTTCTGTATTTTACCTTCAAGATCCAGCAGTCTAACTTTGTGTTCAGTGAAATGTTTTATTGTTGTACGTAACAACTTTGAGATTTGCAAGATCTTCAGAAACTGCTGCACATCTGTGCGTACTCAAGGAGTTGAATGGTGCTTGTGAATCATAACAGTTTCACTAACGGTAACAGCTATAGTTTAAATAGTTCAGTTAGGCTTGTCCTTCATTTGTGTAGTAATTCAATTAAACATTGATGTTCTGGTAATGATCAGGATTTGTTTTTGTCTATTTGACACCTACACTGTCCATCACATCCTGCAGATTAAAAAATTCTTAAATTCATGAAAAAATAAATCAACCACCAGCAATTACACATAAAAATGCTAGGCCCATTAATGTATATATATACACCAACCACGCATAGCATTCACACACACACACATGATAGTCAATCATTCAGTTGCTGTAAAAAATGGGTAAACATATATACATAAATACATAAAACAATTATGAAAGGGAACATAATTTAGGACATGATGTTTTCTCTCGTCTTTCAAAAGTATGGATTCTGAACATGAGTGATACTCTTGTTGCTAAAATGTTGTGTCAGTTTTTGTTTTCATTCTATTTGATGAAATTTGGCTTAAAAACAAAAACAACAACAAAGACCAACTCTTTAGCGATTTGTATGCATAGTAAACTATTCAATTATGTCCTTGTGTTCTGTAGGCCCCAGCAGCAAGAAGATATGACAAATCAAAAGTGTATGATTCATCTCTTTAAACCTTACATGTGTGGTATAGAATCAGTATTAATACTGTTCATTTATCAGTCCTTACATACCGAAAACAAATTTATAGTAACACAAAAACTTCTGTATTTTTATTCCAGTGCTTTTCTACACACACACACACACACACACACACACACACACACACACACACACACACACACACACACAGGTACAGCATAGTTGCATACATAATTCATTTACAACTGGCAGAATAATTATATGTGATCAAATAAAAAGAAAAACACTCACTTCATTTCACCTTTCACAGTTTCATTTCTAACCAAGGTTAAGATCCTTTCTGATCACAGTAATGACGAAACACTCTTGCTTCTTCAGACAGAATGGGGTAGAAAAGAGACAGAGAGAGAGTGGGAAAAAAAAGAAAAGAAGCAGACGAGCAAGAGGAGGAGTCTGTTGAGTGTTACTGATCATACAGAAGGGACAACGAAATTCATATGGCGCAGGATACCGGTAGGTTGTGGAGTGAAGATAGGAGAGGACTGAGGGTAGCCTCTCATCTGCCTGTTCAAATCGCACACTTCGTACTAGTTATCTGCACTCCTTTAACAGGAAACCACTTTAATCACAGATTGAGTTGCAAACAGTACCGCCCAGAATGCTCAACATTCTCCAGTGGAATGCAGAAGGGGTGCATAAAAAGAAACTTGGCTTGGCACAAAGGATGCATCAAGAAAATACAGATTGAGTTAACATTCATTTAACCTATGATACATTCTGGGTTGCTCATGACCACGAGACAAATACATTTGTTGCATCCCTTGAAGTATCTAAAATTTTGTTATGAAATCTTGAGTATAGTTTAAAGCCCTATTAGCTGTCAGACAATTTTGGTACATGTGCACAAAAACGGAAAAAAAAATTTAGCTGCATTATCTAAACTATACACCTCCAATGGTGTGGGTTGTGGATGACCCATTCTTTAATCACAGAAAGGTTGATATGACAACACATCGAGTTTGTGTTGTAGATGACCTGCATCATTAGTTGAGGTATACACTCTTGAGAACTATAATGAGTATGGGTCTTGTATGACCTCTATCACGAAGAGGGATAAACAGTGTATGTCTTTGTCTATCTATATGTACACAAACAAAACAACACACACACACACACACACACACACACATGCACACACACACACACACACACACACACACACACACACACACACACACACACACACGGGCACACACACTGACTGAAACCAATTTATTGTCAGATTAACCCATCGTTGTACTGACATTTAAGAAAACATAATGAACAGAATGTCAACATTTTTTCATAGAAAGGAACATAATTCACACACACACACACACACACACACACACACACACACACACACACACACACACACACACCACACGCACACACATGCACACACACACACACACACACACACACAAACACACACATCTCCATACAAACACACCCACACCCTCACACACACACACACACACACACACACACACACACACACACACACACACACACAAATGGAAATTAGGACATTTACAAAAAAAAGGGAAAATCTCCCCAATTATAATATTCTGTCTTGTATCCCCTTGCACCATTGCCACTATCTCTCTCTCCCTGTGAGTGTTGTCCCCCTTTGAGTCCTATCCTTACTTTCATCCTCCATTTGCAAGGACAACTCTTCAAACATCAAAACAATAGACATACAGTTGGAATATTTCTACACACACACACACACACACACTCACACACACACACATCCCCTTGCACCTTTGCCACTATCTCTCTCTCCCTGTGAGTGTTGTCCTCCTTTGAGTCCTATCCTTACTTTCATCCTCCATTTGCAAGGACAACTCTTCAAACATCAAAACAATAGACAAACAGTTGGAATATTTCTACACACACACACACACACACACACACACACACACACACACACACACACACACACTATGGGCCCACCATATACACTGGTATGCAGGAACATCAATTCTATGTGACTACATGTATATTAAAAACAAAAACAAAAAAAACCACAGGAGTCAAAGATCATCAGAGTATGGAACAGGGTGACATATTGCTCGTAACAGTCGAACAGCTTATGGGTGTATGTGGCAACGGAAAGGTGTAGAAGGCGGAAGAAGGGAGTGGGAGGGGGAATAAAAAGCCTTGCTCTACATGCAAATTAGATGCTGAACCATACTGATATGGTGTACACACACACACACACACACACACACACACACACACACACACACACACACAAACACAGAAACGCATACATACCCACATCTATGGATTCTCCATGTCACACACTTGCAATAGTTGCATGCTTTATAATGTTTATTGCTGCACAATTACCAGCGCACATATAAATTCACAGTAAAAACCAGCGGGTCTTCAGAGATTAAAAGTTTGTTTCTCAGATGACATGTGTTTAGTCATTTGTGTCTGGTACTTGGAAGGAAATTGAAGTACATGTCTGCCCCATTCTCTAGAAGTATTTGCAATGTTGGCCTTGAGAATATTTCAATATTTGTTTGGCTCAACAGCTATCTAGAGATGAACATGGCAGTGAGGATTTGCTCTCTTAGTCTTACAGAAGAAAGTTGGGCGTAGGTGAGGGCTGTGGGTTAAAGATCATCAACGTTAGGATCAGGATCAGGATCAGGATTTGGGGCATTGTATTAAACAACTTTACCTATTCAGGCTTTTTATGCCCCTTTTATTTTTGGCGTCTATTGGTCCAGTCGTTGACTAGCTCAGTCTTATTTAACCATCAAAGTCATATTTTATTTTAGTTATTGGTTCATATTTATCTATGTGGTTCTTGAATGTATTTATACTAGTACACGTTTGATGTTTAATGTTCCAACAATGGTTACTCTGTTAGTAAATGTAAATGTTCTCAAATTAGTTATGGAATATTGTCTGAATATCTTACTTATTTTACTTTCACTTTGTCTTCCTTATATGGTGGTTCCATTGCTCGTAAGTTTCGGTTTGTCACCAGTCGCCAGAGGAGGGTTTTTTGTTTGTTTTTGTTTTGTTTTATATCCCGACAGGGATACATTAACACTGGCAAATTCATGAGTAACAGAAATGTTACAGAATAACACTTACCTGACTAGATGTTGCAGCCATTCTGAAGAAGCATTGATTAGCTATGAACACTGCATATTGTGTAATTACTGTCGAAAACTTTGTGGTCAACCTCGAAAATGTCGCCACGTACATGCCATGAGTTTACGGGATTTATCTCCCATTGATAAGAAATTGAAAGTAGCACTTCCGATCTCTTTGACCTCGGGCTGACGTTTTTCAGAGAACGTTCTTCTGTCGTTCTTCGACAGCATTTCAGACAGACGTACGGCTTCGATCGCACCCATCATTAGGCGCATGCTGTAGCTGTGAATGATAAAACGGACGGCGGATCTTTTTGAACTTATGATTAATGAAACTGATTGTGTATGATCTACATCTCTCTCTCTCTCTCTCTCTCTCTCTCTCTCTCTCCTCTCTCTCTCTCTCTCTCCTCTCTCTCTCTCTCTCTCTCTCTCAGCATAAAAGTAATTGTTTGTTTACCCATATGTTTGTCTGTCTGTCTTTCTGTCTGTGTATCTGTCCGTCTGTGTGTCCGTCACACCACACACACCACACACACACACACACACACACACACACACACACACACACACACACACACGCACGCACGCACGCACACACACACACACGCACGCACGCGCGCGCGCGCGCGCACGCACGCACACCACACACACACACACACACACACACACACACACACACACACACACACACACACTCTCTCTCTCTCTCTCTCTCTCTCTCTCTCTCTCTCTCTCTCTCTCTCTCTCTCTCTCTCTCTCTCCGTGTCTGTATGAGAGTGTGTGTGCCTGTTTGTCTGTCCGTCTGACTCATTGTCTCTCTCTTTTTGTCGTATTCTCTGTGATTGTTTGTCGTGCTCTGCCTCTCTGTCTATCTGACTGCCTGTTTGTCTGTCTGTCTTCTACCCCCACCCCCACCCCCACCACCCCCCACACACACATTGTGTCTCTCAGTTGAAAAGTAGTGTAGTCGTTGCTCTGTTCCTTCCGCGTGAAGTGGTTCATTGAGACAGTGCGAAATGCACCACACGAAACATTAGAACATAACAAACCCAGACGCCTTGTATTAAACGCAATGTAGGGACGCAACGAGTGTAGCGTTGCATATGCACTTCGGTTCACCACGGAACCGGAAGGTGCCCTCGCAAGAGGCAGGTGCTCACTCACGAGCAGACGACAGGGCGGGGAAGAGTTGCCTGCATTCGACTCGCTACCCTCGTCGAGTAAGGATCTCCTCAAAGCCACTCCCGACTACAAAGCCAACAGCAACTACCATTGGCGGACGCCCTCCTCTATCCCCTACCTCAACTACAGAGGGGGGGGCGACGTGTGGCGGTCCGGAGACCACCCAACTGTGACCACACCGACTGTTACAACACCCCCATACCTGACGCAGCGAACCAGACGATGGCCGTCGCCTTCCTGGTTACCCGTCAGCTGCTTGACCCTCTGAAAGCTGCAAGCCCGGCCACGACAGTAGCGCGTCACAGACTGACACCCACACGCCATTCCAGTACTGGCAGGTGAGTTTGCACATGTGTGCGTGTGTATGTGTTTTTGGTGCATAAGTAGAAAACCCCACTAACTAGGAATGCTAACGCACTAAGTAGACATGTCACACGAAGCCACCCTTCTAAAGTGTAGAAAAACACTTAAATGTGTCAGAAGTGGGATTACCCAGCTAGCTCTTAAGATGGTTAGGCATGCCGTACAGTGTTAGTCCTAGTTATTGAATTGTGTTGCTTGCTCAGCACATGCACTATTTACACAGATACTAGCATACATTTATATACTGTCAACCCTTGCAGTTAGCAATGGAAGGGAGTGGTTTACCCATATTAGAGGTAACCCAGAACAATAAAAGGCGACTCCCCTAATGGCTCTAAATATCACTTTTAGGCAACTGCATCGCAGCTTAGTCAGATGCTGCAGGGAGATAGGGCCTAAGAGGGCTGCCCAGTTTGGTCAAATTAGAGAGAGGAGGAGGATTGACTTTATCACCTCTTGAAACGTCCGTGCTGCACGGAGAAGTAAGCCCAACCTCTTTCTCTCTCTGATTAACTTTGAGGGACCAGGGGGGTACTACTGACAGGGTCGTGGCGACTTGTGTATTACAGTAAAGAGTGAAGCAGAAGACCAGTCACCCAAGCCAGGCCATCAATCAAAAACCCCGTAAAGTTTCCAGATGGGGGGGGAGAAGGGGGGGGGGGGGGGGGGGGGGGGGGGGGGAGGGGGGGGGGGGGACAGCCTTGTCCCCACCCCGTCTACTAGAAGAAATATTGAATCAGAGCTTTTCCGATCGTGAGTCAGAAGACTGCGAACGAAAATTGGGTGGAGAGACACACTCCTGTTCCATGGACCGGAGGATGGAGTAGAAGTACTGGCCAACGTCCACCTCGGGTTATCGTCTGTTCCTCGGAGCCACGAGACAAGGGGTCATTACGAACCTCTGTTACCCCGCCGGCAAACACAACACGAGAGGTTTCCGAGCAATTGTACCTCGAAAAGAGCGATTGCCGGATACCGATATCGTGATGCCGTGGGAGTGATCGTGTCGTCTGAATCCCCAACGGGTCTTCCTAGTCTCGGTTGGATCTAGGTCACACCGGGCAGAGAGAGGTGTAAGAGGCCGAGATATTTGAGCCCGACCGGACGACCAGGTCTGTGATCACGAGCAGAGTGGCAATGGGCAGAACAGCCGTGGCGACGAAGGGTGAACTAAAACAAGTAAGACACCCTCTCCTCCGAGTCATACTTATGGGCATGCCGTCCGGGCAGGCGACAGTCAGCACTATCGTCCCTATCGCCAAGGTGAATCATGTTGGGGCATATACCCTCCCTCACCTGGTGGTCGTGGATAGGTCCCTGCGGTAGCCACTCTCTCTGGAACCCAAGAGGAGACCCCAGGAGGCTGCCAAGAACCTTCTGTATGATGGAGGAGGACTAATGGCAGTTCCTTCCAGCAAAAGATCGACCTCCTACCGGAGTCCCTTCACTGTCGAACGGAGAGTAGGACTACTTAGGTTGGTGCTTAGAGGAGGAAGGCCCTGGATTTTCTAATACAACGCTCACTCAGTTGGCGGTGAGTTTTCTACCATCAGTTGATGGGGAAGCTTGGCGCTCGATATGGTGCCAAGGAGTATGTGGGGGACATCCAGGAAAGGCGTTTCCAACAGGCCCACCAGAACCGCAGGGGAAATCCTTGGACGATTGGCTGATAGGGTGCTTACGCTTGCAACGTTAGCATACCATACCCTGCCTGAGGAAGCATGTCGATATGAAGCCATTAACAAGTTCCTGCCTAGGGAGTTTGGATAAGTGAGGCAGGAAAACATGGTCTGTCTGGAGGAACCCGAATCCATGGAGTGGCTGTGATAAAATCTAACAGTTCGGAGCAACATCTCCCAAGCAGTGGGATGACAGGGGGGGGGGGGGGGGGGGGGGAGGCACAAGCCCCTTGAGATCCTAGGTAGGACAGGTAGGGACAGTTTCACCTGTCACCAGGGAAGAGTTCGAGAGTCTGCAGAAGGCCATAGAGAGGCTTACTCTCAGCTCTTCGAAAATGGAAACTAAGGAAACCAGTTTTTTCTCCACGTTCTTCCCCTGAACCCAAAAGCTACCGCTCACCCAGGACTCCCGGGTAAAATGCTTCTTCTTCAGCATAAGGCCACCTGAAAAAAGGACCTGCAAGCGTTATCGGGAACTGGCTGCGAAGAGGGCAACAAATGCAACTACAAAAAAGGGGCTTTAAAACGCCTAAGGCTTGGAGGGATGGTGGCCGATCCTCTGAGCCAGAAATACACAAGGGCCAGAATTTTTCGAAGGTTGGAGTCCACAAGAAATGTTGGCCGAGGGTCACCACTCCAAGGGCGTGGTTCCTTACCTTGCCCAGCCGAATCGAAACGGACTTTCCAAATTCGGCTGCCCAAAGGCCTAAGCAGGCAAGATAGCACCTGGCATTTCTGTGGTCCGCAGGGTTCTCTAGGCAGACAAGACTGCCCCTGGTCAAATACCCCTGTGGCAAGTCAAGAGAGGGGTTCATCGAAGCAATCGGGCCGACAGCCCGAAATCATACATCAATCGGTTTGTCCAGGCTCTTTCCGGGTACATATCATGGTGGGTGACATTCGGTTAAGGCCAGAGTGGATTCTGGGGCAGAAATCACCATTGTTCCACTTCTTGTGGAATCGAATAGAACATTCCAGAAACCAAGAAAGCTGAAGGAAGTGTGATGCAAATGGCTGACCAGGGTTCCACTCTGAAAGGTTTTGTCACCTCACACCTGTACCTCTGAAGATTCCATCAACCTTCAAAGAGGGGCTGTACGTGGCCTCCGATTGCTGACGAGATGCTGTTAGGGCATGATCTTCTGCATCATTGGGGGGCGATTCATAGACATGAAGCTGAAACTCTGTTGATAGGGACGAAATTATCCCTTTAGACCATGAGCTTTTGGTCAGGGAACATGCAAACCATAGTCCAGTGGTTACAGCATGCCTGTAAGGTTGTGTAACCACCCAGACACTGTCGTAGGGTAACCGGCAGATCTGGATACATCCTTCAGGACTATTACACTGAGTCTTCGGTGGGCTTCTGAGCTCTTAATCCCGAGGACAGTGCGGGAGGTCCCGGGAGACGGTCCAATCCCCTCTGCCTGGTAAACCCTCAGGACAGGTAACCATACCATCCGAAAGGGGGAGCTGTTGGCCCACGGCATATGATGCAGGAGGTTTTGGACCCCGGTGCAGCAGAACTCTTCCTCCTGAAAGTAAACAAATGGTAAGGGGGGAAGCAAGCTGCAGAGTGTACAGGTGGGGGTTAAGCCACCCCCGAAGACCAAGTACCCGGAGCATCTGGCCGAAGTTGGCTAGTGACTCCAGCACACACCTGACAAGGAAATCAGAAGGTGGAGTTAACGAAGCTCCAATGTGATTTATCAGGATTGTTTTGCTGTCAGATGAGTTGGGGGGGGGAGTGAGGGGGAACTTCACGTGGTACGAGCACTCCATTGAACACTGGTGATGCCAAGCCCATAAAGCCAGAATGCGCCGTACGCCATGCACGTCTTCGCAGGAGAGGAGGAGGCACCAATTACAGAAAATGCTGAAGCTGGTGTCATTCAGGAGTCAATAGCTGAGTGGTCGTCGCGCCACAACTTATCCGAAAGAAAGACGATCAGTCCGCTGGTGCATCGATTACCGAGCCCTAAATGATGTCACAGTCAAGGATACTTTCCCCTTGCCATTTGGTGAGACTGTCTGGATACCTTGTCGGGGAGCACATGTTTTCAAAGCTGGATGCCAAAATGCTTATCTGGCAAGTGAAGTCAGGGAGGCTGAACAGAACGAAAACTGGCTTCTTGACCAAGTACGGTCTGTCGAGCATGTTCGGATGGGATTTGGGCTCACCAATGCGCCAGCCACATTCTCACGCGTGTGAACCTTATCCTGAGTAGGTCTACATGGAACACATGTGCTCGCTTTCCTGGACGACATTTTGGTACTGGGGGACAGCTTTTGAAGACCATATGGCAGAATTTGAAGGGGGGCGTTGTCAAAGGGGTTTCGACAGGGCAAGGTCTTAAGCCTCAAGCCAAAGAAGTGCCTTTTCTTTCCAGTCCAAAAGTTGAGTTCCTGGGGCGGATGGTTAGCAAAAACCAAATTGCTAGACTGACAGGGATATTCACACTGAGTAGGGACTGGCCCGTTCCGAATCTTCAAAAGATGTGAGCGGTTCCTTGGCTTCGCTAATTACATCGCATGTGTCATACCCAGACTTTGCAGCGTTGGCGCCGCTTTGTATAACCTCACAGGAAAAAAAAAACATGTTTCTTCTGGGATGAGGTAAAGGCAGATTCTTCGATACCCTCTGTAAGTATTGAACTGAACCCCCCGTCCTGGCATTGCCAAACAGCAACGGATCCATTTGTGTGGATACGATGCTAGTGATTTTGCAATCGGTGGCGGTTCTGAGTCAGATTCAAGGAGGTGTTGAGGCGGGTGATTGCGTAAACGGCAGTTTCCCCCTGACTCCGAACAGAGAAGGCTAACTGCACAACCCCGGAAAAGAGCTGTTGAGTATCCTGAGGTTTCAAGCAGTATTAAGTACTACCTATTAGGTAGGACTTTTTAAACGTCAGGACCGACCACTCAAGTCTTACAAGGCTCCCTGCGGTCTAAACACCCACAGGGACAGTTGGCCCATGATGAGAACTTTCATTCACAGTCCATATGGTTATTAAACATCGGGTCCGGGCAAAGCATGCCGAACGCCGATGCGCTATCCAGAATCCCGACGCTTTGACCCCTTGTCCATCTTTCTGGCTGGCATTCGGCCTGAAAGTCAGCCTGTGGGGGTGA
>CM031610.1:53019821-53075171 GCA_018398815.1 Conus ventricosus | reverse complement strand
GTTTTTTTTAAAATTTTTTTTTACGAAACGTTAAAAAACCCCCCGACTTTTGCAAAAAGGGCTTTTTTAAAAGGAAAAAAAGTAGTTCTCATTCCACATGATTTGAAAAAAAATTTGGGATACAAGTTCACGATGAGTGACACAAAAGATAAAATGAATGATGGATTGCAAACTAAACCTTCAAAGTCCTAGGTGACAACAATTCAGTGGTATGCTCTACTTGAGGGCTCAGAAAAAAGTTGTGCCCTGGTTAAGCGTTACACTTAATAACTATGATTTTGTGCCTAAATAATCTTGTTTCATTTTCAATCTGTAAATATTGCCAAAAATAGTACCAAAACCTAGTAACCGTGTGCTCAACATGATGTTTTCTAACATCAACAAGACAAAGAATAATTATTGAAATCTGAGAAATGTAGGTTAACAATTCAACCAACTGAAAAAGAACTATGAACAAGCTAACAAATGAAGTCTATAGACATCAAAGTGTTTCTTTAATTTAAAACACAACAAAGCTGATTTTTGTCACATCTGGATTATTAAATATTCATGTTGGAAAATGAATAGCTTAGCGTCTGAAGAAATAATTAATATATATGAAACCAACAAATCTTTATACTATGTGATCCTTGCAACTGAACCCTTTTTGTTGTTGTTTCTGTTTGAAATAGTGATTTGTCGACACAAGTGCCAAGAAGGTAAACAAAAATCCTCTGTCTATTTTCAGTTTGATCACACAAAACAGGATCCTGTTTCTGAAATATTTACATAGTTTAAAGATGGCATCAAACATCAAACCACTTGCACAGTTTTGAGATGTCGCTGAATATTAGATTGTATACACAGTAATTTTGACATCAGTGTCACCAAAGACTTGCTTCACCACATCAGACACCTTGTTCCACTCCAGTTTGTCCAGACCACACCCAATCCGTGGCATGGACAGACTGGACACTTTGTTTTCCTGACAGTGAGATTTCAACGCTATCAGAGAAGCTCTCAGGGTGTCATATGTTGGTTTGTTGTAGTAGTGAGGTTTTGTGACGAGGTAATAGATGAATCTCTCATCTCGCTTGAGAACGGCAACATCTCCAACATCTTTCCCTGGAAAAGAGACTGACAAGAATTGATGGAAAGAAGAGTGAGAATGGGATCAAAATGCTGCTGCGTGACCTAAGACTGCTCAGCTACCTGTTCAAATGAAGATCTGCCTCTGACATAAATCCTGTGCGCTCCAAATACCATTACCAGGGGTGGGAGCAGAAAGTCATAGCTATACTGAAAAGGCCGTGGCTCCAGGGGCCGCTTTAGGCCCCCGGTGGGGTGCAAGGGCAAGGGGGTCTGGGGGGGCAAGGCCCCCCACATGCTGAAGAAAATTTGTTTAGCCATGACACTTTTGTTGCCTCTCCTTGAAAACAAAGTTAATAATTAACTTCTATACAAAAAGACTTCAAATATGACTCGACTTACGGCTTAAATATCAAACTGAAAATGTTAGGTCAAGTGCTTGGAATACATCTTAAATTCAGTAAACCATCAAAACAAAATGGGATGCAATGTATAAATATTACTCACCTGTGATGATGGATATAGAAGATACTGGACAAAGTTCAATCACTTAATTTATAAGTTTAACGATGAGGATTCCTGGATATAGAAGATACTGGCCAAATTTCAATCACTTAATTTATAAGTTTAACGATGAGGATTCCTGGAAGTCTTGCATGGCTTAAATTCAGCAGAGTTGATGTCTGCACTAGCACTGGATTGTACGCAGTTTGTAAAATAAATCTTCCCTAAAGGTTGCTGCAACTCCATGTGTCATAGTATATGTTGCAGTTTTCCTACACATGGAAAGCTGTTCCAGGTTTTGAGTTATCTTTGGCAAGTTTTTGACTGAAGGAGATTAAATCAGGTGCCAGTGACAGAGGCAAGCAGTATTCCGCTAAAAATGCACAAGTCCGAATCCTGGCATCCAGCAGGGAATCAACTTTAGACACCGCAGCCATTACTGGAGCAGCAGCAGGAAGAGTTGATGTATGTCTAAACGCATTCAATCTCTCCATATATTTTGTCTCATGGGAATGGCAATGCACTTTGATCGACTTTTTTCCATTTGACAAGTTTGTATACAAGCTTCCAACTGCACAGTATACACCAAGCAGCACCCTCTTCATTTGTTTTCCGCAGCCATTTTCGGAACGGATGATTCAATTCGTCCATCTCATCCATCCATTCATTTCTCCACTTGTTTTTCTTCAGCTCATAGTCGATCTTCCATGCCTCTGCTTCGTTGTAATCAGCTCCATTTTTCACAAATTTTATATAAAGCACCATGATATGGTTTTCACGCATTGAAAACAAGAGGGCAGGTTTCAAAATACAAGCAGCGCGAAAACCTGAATCGGAACATGGAATGCGCACACTGGGGAAAAAAAAAAAAGAAAAGAAAAATTTGCTATACGGAATTCTGTATCAATCATACGGAAGGTCTCTCCCCCCCTGCATTACCTGCATACATGAAGATCTCGGACATAAACCCTGCCCACCCTAACACCATTACCTCTACAAATGATATATACATGGCATAAACCTAGAGCAATATAATGTTACCTGTAAGAATTATAGATGTAAACCCTAACACTACCATGTGCACAAATGAAATTTTACCAAACACTGCACATTTCACAAATACCTGGTTGAATGAAAGCCATTTTGACATTAATTCTGTGCACCCTAACACCATTACTTGCACAAATCTTGAAGGTTTACTTATATCAAACAACTGTGCACCATAAAAATCATCTGCACGAAGTTTTGGGAAAGAAAGACAAAAGCCCTGTAGACTTCAACAGTATTCATCTGCACAAAGGAAAGTTCTTCTAGAAATAAACCATGCACACCTGCCCAAATGAAGACCTTTACATTATTGCATAAATGGAGATTTACATAAACAATGGGCACTATTATCTGTACAAATGATCTAAGAGATCTAAATCATCTGCATGTTAACGCCATTACCTGCACAAATGATCTTGTTTGCCCCATGTGTGTTATAAATACCATTACCAGTACTACTGTTATTACCATCACCTTGTTAATGCCTTCATCTGCAGAAATGATTTTTTCACAAATCCTGTGTAAATACACACCCTTACCTACTCAAAATCATAGGACTCGGCCAATACGGTATATTCCGGCATCTTTGTGTGAGTTTGTTGAAAAACCAAAGGAGTAAACAAGATACAAAACTTCAGTATATCGTGGGTTTGACCAACCAATACACTCAAAATCTTCGTGCGATTGTCATGAGTCTGGCCATGCATTCCAAAGATGGAGAATTTGGACTTAAGCGATCCATTTCCTATAAGCTGTGGACTTAACATCTACTAATATGCGGTGCTTGCATGAACGTGTGGCCATACATCCTGAGAGTGGGCATGTCGGTGCCTGTATGCACACAGTTGCACATTACTCATCAAGTGCCACCTCTCTAAATTAACAGGTGTGTGCTCACACTTTTCAGGTGCACCACAAGCACACTCAAGATGGCCCCTTCTCTTTTCACACATATGCATGCATACACATATGAATGTGTGTGCAAACAAGCATGAACCCCATCACATGCCGAACACACACACGAAACATCATATACACACATACCCATGCATGCACACTTGTTTGCATACGCACATCACATCAACTTTAACAACACATAATTATACACTAACACACACAATGTACCATTACTACTAATCGGTGCGCATGTGCACCCTATGATGCACACCAAGTGACACCACAACAACTGGTTTCTCAACGCAAGTGGCATACTGTTCGACTTCAAAGCCAGATCTGCGACAGGATGCACACAAGGACACATTGTCATTTGCGTTTCCTGTCATTTCGCATATCCATGTTAGCCACATAAATTCAAGAATACTATTCCATTCCATGCTTCAGAATTTTCTGACAAATTACTCATCAAGTGCCACCTCTCTAAATTAACAGGGGTGTGCTCACACTTTTCAGGTGCACCACAAGCACACTCAAGATACCCATTCTCTTTCTCACCATATGCATGCATACACATATGAATGTGTGTGCAAACAAGCATGAACACATCTACATGCACGAACACACACACGAAACATCATATACACACATACCCATGCATGCACACTTTTTTGCATACGCACATCCACATCAACTTGAACAACACATAATTATACACTAACAAAACAAAATGTACCATTACTACTAATCGGTGCGCATGTGCACCATACTGATGCACACCCAAGTGACACCACACAACTGGTTTCTAAACGCAAGGGGCATACTGTTCTGACTTCAAAGCCAGATCTGCGACAGGATGCAACAAGGACACATTGTCATTTGCTGTTTCCTGTCATTCGCATATCCATGTTAGCCACATAAATTCAAGAATACTATTCCATTCCAGCTTCAGAATTTATCATGACAAATGTCAAAGTTTTGTTCCTTCAGAAAAGGGCATAGGCAGGGCTCATGATATCAGTCTGATTGTCTGCGACAACTAAATTTCCTGGCAGATGAGTAGAAATGCTCTCTAGAAATGCTCTTTTCATTTGTCCATTGGGCAACCAGTTTAACAGTGAAAAATTATTCAAGCATTTAGTTTCAGTGCCATCTGATAACACTTCTCACCTCCTCCAAACTCACTTTCACATCTCCACCACCTCTGTCCCGCCCCCCCTCCCCCCCCAACCCACCCCAAGAGGGAACTCAAGAGTGTTCTCACTGAAACACTGAAACAAAGCGGGTTTGTACACAATATCTGATGGCACTATGCAAGCATTGCCCTCAGAAAGATCTATTCCCTTTATTTCCGCCCCTCAGCGAGCTAGTAATTACTTACATTAAGCATCTCATTGCTTAGGGAAATTAGTCCAACTCATGGAGATCCATGATTATGGCGTGCAAAATTTTAAGTTTATGTTTGGGAAAGGTTGAACCTTGTATGCAATAACACCTTTACCTGAAATGAACTTCTTTTTCCATTCCTTCAAAGTTCAGCAGGGTTCCCCACAAACAGATGCCAAATTCAGTGACTTGTAGTCATTGATCCTATTAAAAAACTCTGTAAATTTGTATTCAAGTGAACACACACCCACCCACACCCCACCCCACAGAAACTGATTTTCCCAAACAAGCTGAAAAAATACAGTTTTGAAGAATGTAAATAGTGAAAAACAGTCCAAGCAACCAAGGTACCAATCATTTGATAGGATTCTGCCCAGAGCCAGCGGGAATTGAAGTATTTTGCATTCTGTTTCACTTTACCATTTTGGTTCTCTAAATTTTCTTCAGCAAGAGAATGATGCTAAGTTTTTACATTTTATTTTACTTCTACCATCTTGGTTCTCTGAATATGCTTCAGTTAATTAAAGACGAAATGATGCATTTAATTATGCTATCTTTTATTACTCTCATAAACTGCACTAATGGGACCACTCTCATTGTAAAAAAAAACCCCTGAATATTCAAGCATACACATACACACTTTTTCTGTTCTATCCGTCCAAAAACAAATAATGCTGAGGCAGTTTATGTAACCCGAGGCAAATTATTTCAGAACAGAATCTGACGATCCAAACAAATGGAACAACTTAAAACTAAATGGAAATGAAACATCATGATCATGATGTGAAATTGCATCCAAAGATGGGCATACACATGATTCCTGTTTTGGTGATCAGGACCGAAAAACAAAAGATATTTATTTACTTTTTCAATATGTTATATCCACATGTACATTTAAAACAAAACAAAAAAAAAAATACCAACACCAGAACATTAAAAAATGATCCCGAAAATGATTGAACTCGCCTGCTAATCAAATACAAAATTAGAATTTTGAACACTAGTGGACAGATTTACAAAAACGAGAAGGACAAAACACCTCTGTTAAAGCAGTTCTCAGAGACTGAGGGTTGGAGTCTTGGGTTTGGGGAAAAGCAATCAACTGCATCCACTTGATGGTCTTTTTAAAAATGTCCAACTTTCCAAACATGAACTTCTTGATTCAAAGATATATTACTGAAAGAAGGGGTAACTACAGCTCTATAATGTAGTTCCAGACAAACTGGAACTGTTGGTATAACTGTCATCATTTCAACGATGATCATGAGGGAAACTGAATTCTGTGACACTCTTTTAGTGACTTCAGTTTCAGTTTCCACTCCAGGTCTAATTCATAGTCAAATCTGCATGTTCACGGAACTGTTGTTGGGTGGATTTATGGTTTCCTCTGGATGAGGATCTGACAGTTACACATGTTGGCTCAGCGACTTAGTAACAACTGTTTATCAGTAGGGCCAAGTGGACAGTGTCTTGGATCTATTGATTCAGAACAAGCACCACTGAAACCCATCAAATGCCTGGCAGTGCTCCTCTGACATATAAACCTCATCATGACAGATATTGACTGTTCTTGTTTCCTGCTGAGGTTGTGACAGGAGCACTGGGTACGGCTGTGTATGAAGTGGGTGAAATCAGTGACGTGGAAGCAATGCCACAGTGAGGGGCCCGGAAGATCTGCATGCCCTGACGTGTGTGTGCTCAGCTTAAGGAATCCATTAACTTTAAACACAATAATTAGTGGGCTAGATTGAAGATGCACACAATCCATCCCTGTAACGTGAAAAAACAAAAATTCTCTAATGCAGTCACTACAATAATTTCTTTTTTGCTGAGACAAAGAAAAAAGCTGATGATAACATGACAGTGGGTTACCTCAGCTTAAATGACAGCACTCAAGTCTTCAGGTCCATAAAAAAAGCAAAGCCAACAGCAAAAAGGGGCCTGAATCCACATGATAAACAATTTCTAGCATATGGAAATGCTTGGTTTATATGTCTGAATAATCGCTGAAACAAAAAAAAAACAAAAAAGATGTTAACACAAGCTGCCCCCAAAAACATGCATATATACAAGCACACCTGCACACCAACACATTCACACTTTAACATCCCCGCTCACCTCACCCTTCCAAACATCTCGCACCAATACATCAAACACGCATACACACAGACGGGCCCCCCCCCCCCCCCCCCCCATTCCTCCTGTGCATCCAAACACATGCAGACAGAGTAGTGGTGCATATCAGTGAGCTGACATCCAAGACCTGGCCTAGCTGTTTTACTCGGTCGTTTTCGTTTCGTTTAGTCCTCTGAATTCCCTGGGGAACATAGGGCCGCAACCACACTCTTCCCGCGGGCACGGTTTTGGGAGATCTTCTTCAGCTTGGCCCACGTCATTCCGGCGGCCTTCACTTCCGCGTCGGTACTCCTTCGCCATGTCTGTCTTGGTCTTCCCACTCTTCTTTTCCCCTGAGGGTTCCATTCAAGGGCTTGTCTTGTGATGTTGGATGGAGACTTTCTGAGGGTGTGGCCAATCCATCCCCACTTCCGTTTTCTGATTTCTATTTCTATTGGAACTTGCTGGGTCTTGTTCCACAGTTCTGCGTTGGCAATAACATCTGGCCATCTATGTTCACAATGTTTCGCAGACATCTGTTGATAAATGTTTGGATTTTGTGGGTGTTTGTCTTTGTTGTTCGCCACGTTTCAAAACCCATACAAAAGGACAGGTTTCACATTTGAGTTGAAGATTCTGATCTTGTTATGGAGTGAGAGGGCAGAGGAATTCAGATAGGCCGTAGCGAAGTAAAGGTGTGCCTGGCTTTATTGATGCGACTCTTGATATCCTCATCTGTACCTCCATCTTTGCTGACCACACTGCCGAGGTAGACAAACTTGTCAACTTCAATGATGTCTTCCTGTTGTAGTCGTAGTGGGTCTCGTTGCTGGTTGTTGACTCTCATGGCTTCTGTTTTCTTTTATGTTGATTTGGAGGCCTGTCTTTCCTGCTTCTTCTGCTACCCGGCACAGCTTCTCTTGTGCGTCTTGCTGTTTGTGGGACAGAAGGCTGATGTCGTCGGCGAAGTCCAGGTCTTCCAGTTGCTTGGTGAAAGTCCACTGGATTCCTGTCCTCTTGCCGTCTGTAGACTGCCGCATTATCCAGTCAACGACCATCAGGAAAATTGTTGGCGATAGTAGACACCCCTGACGGATGCCGGTTTGTACAGTGAAGGGCTTCGTTAGCTTCCCATCGTGGACGACCTGGCATGTGGCATCCTCGTAGAGTTGCTGGATGATGGCAACAAACTTGGGTGGGAAGCCATAGTGGTGCATGAGTTTCCAGATGGTATCTCTGTCGATGCTGTCAAATGCCTTCTGGAAATCTACAAATACTGCGTACAAGGGGTCTGCCACTCCAGAGACTGCTCGATGATAATTCTCAGGGTGGCAATTTGGTCTGTGCATGATCTGTCTTGGCGAAATCCAGCTTGTTCTTGGCGGAGGGTCTTGTCTAGGGCGGTCTTTAGTCTCTCTAGCATGATTTTGGTCAGCCCCTTTCCCCGGGAGGGACAGCAACATAATCCCTCTCCAGTTTTTACAGGATGACAGGTCCCTTTTCTTCGGCAGCTTCACCAGGTGGCCTCTTTTCCAGTCTTCTGGCACTCGTTCCTGCTCCCAGATCTTGCTTAGGAGTGGATGCAGCATCTCTGTTGACGTCTGGATGTCTGCTTTCAGTGGTTCAGGTGGAATTCCGTCTGGACCCGTTGCTTTACCTGACTTCAGTGACTTGATGGCTTTGGTAACTTCCGTCTTGGTTGGTGGGCCTGTGTTGATGTCCAGAAGCTGGTTGGTGGTGGAATGTCTGGGGGGACAGGTGGTGCAGGTCTATTCAGTGCCCTCTTTAAAGTGCTCTGCCCACCTTGCTCTCTGCTCAGCTTCTCCTGCGATGGTGTTTCCCTCCTTGTCTTTGACCGGGCGACTGGGGTTGCGGGTCTTTCCAGAAAGTGTTTGGGTAATCTCATACAGCCTTTTAAATGTTTCTCTGTCCTGCCGCTGTTTCTGCCTCTCTGTGAGCTCAGGGAAATGAATTGTTTCTTGTCTTGTCTAGCACTTTTCTTAACTTGGCGGTTGACGTCCCAGTAGTGTGCCTGTAATCTTGCTTGTGGTCTTGATCTTGGTCTTGGTCTGGTTGATCTGGTCATTTTAGGTGCTTCCGCTCTGTGATGAGGGTCCATGTTCCAGCTGTCAGCCATTCTTTGTGTTTTCTTCGCTTCTTTCCAAGCACTTGTGTACATGTCGTCTGCCAGACCTCCCTCGGGTCACACCAGTGGTCTTCGATTGTTTCTTCAGCAAGTTGGTCAAGTACGCTGAATCTGTTTCTCAGTTCCAGTTTGAACCCCTCTGTTGTTGCTCTCTCCTTCAGACTGTGTACATTTTTACTTATGTGATAGTCGGCCTGCTTGTCTTTGTAGGCTTTCAATTTGGTCTTTAGCACAGCTATCACAAGGTTGTGGTCTGATGCTGCGTCTGCTCCTCGTTTCACTCTCACGTCATGTAAATTCTGCGCCATTTTCTGCCGATGGTAATGTGGTCGATTTGGTTCTGGGTCTTCCCATCAGGTGAATTCCAAGTCATCTGTGAATGTTTTTGTGTGGGAAAACAGTGCCTCCGATGACCATGTCGTTGAAAGCACAGAATTCCACAAACAGTTCTCCATTTCATTTTGTATTCCTGTTCCGTGTATGCCCATAATCTGCTCTCTGCCCTTGTTGTCCGTTCCCACTTTGGCATTGAGATCTCCCATGAGGATCTTAAGGTCTCTCTTCGGCACTCTATCCACGACTGTTTGGAGTTGATTGTAGAATTCCTCCTTTTCCTCTGGGTCTGCTACGTTTGTGGGGCGTAGCACTGTAAGATGGTGGTTTTCCTGCCCTTTGAATTGAATCTTGCAGTGAGGATCCTTGGTGACACTGGTTCCCAGGACAGCAGTGCTCGCGTCGCCTCGGGTGTCATCAGCAGCGCTACTCCGTGCGTGTGTGGCTGGCCTTCTTCTCGTCCAGAGTAGATGATGGTGTCTCCACTTGTCAGCCTTGTTCTTCCTGTTCCTGTCCATCTAGTCTCGCACAGCTACTCCGTGCGTGTGTGGCGGGCCTTCTTCTCGTCCAGAGTAGATGATGGTGTCTCCACTTGTCAGCCTTGTTCTTCCTGTTCCTGTCCATCTAGTCTCGCACAGGCCAAGGATCTTTAGGTTGTACCTGTGCATCTCACTACTCACTTGTGCTGTTTTTCCAGTCTCGTATAGGGTTCTGATGTTCCAGGTCCCTATCCTGGTCTTGGCTTTGGTCGTCAGAAGAGTTGTCGGCGCACAGGCTTCCTGAAGGCTTTCACCAGCTCGCGTCATGGCTCTGCTAGAGAGAACTCTTCCCCAACCATGCTATTCTCAGAAAATGTCATTGCGGTTTCTGTAACAACGTTTGTTTTCTAGGACCGGGTTGTTAGCCCAATTCAAACCCCCAACCTGGAGGGCCAGTTGAGTGCTCTTTGTCTGGTCTCTACCCTTTGACCTGTCTGGCTTGGGTGGCCCTACCAGGAGACGAATCTCCCGCCAGAAATAGCTCTCCGGGTCAAAGAGACACGCAAGCTCCCCAACCAACGGCAAGGTTGCACTCACTGGGAAGGTGTACTCGGTCAGTATCTGCTATTTCTTTACATGAGATCCTCTTCCCAAAAAGCCTTTTATAATCTATTTATTTGTTCCCTCTTATACTTCTCTACCCGTATTCCCTGTGCATTGTCGCTTTGTGGGTTAACACATGAGGAAGAGCATATTGGGACTAGTCTGGCAGCAGTGAGCTTCCATGAAACTGAAACAGCCTAAACAGTAATCAGTTTTACATACTTGCTGAACTAGCAGGAATTAGTGCAAGCTGCAGAAGTTCCGTCTACTTCTCATTCCCCCATACACCTCTGCCTCCCATGCATGTTAAAAAACGAAACAAACGAAAACCCCAAAACAAACAAATAAAAAAAAACTATAAAAAAAACTAACAAACGGATTCAAAAAGATGAAATTGTCATGGTGCTAATGTTTGAAAATCTTGTGCCTGCCTCCTCACTCATGTCCCCCCCCCCCCCCCCCCCCCCAATCTCTCCCTGACTTTTAACATTACATACGCAGCTTACTCCCCTTTATTGTTCCTCCCATCCCCTCCACAAAATAAAAACTTTCGTTTTTGGCAGCAGTCTATATACCTAGGGAAAAAATAAGAATGGAATCATGCTTGCTGAGAAGGCAATGCACTCAAACAACAGAATATACAAAACACAAAGACTACTCAGTGAAACATCTCGCCAGTTAACACAAAGCCATCTGATACCTTGCGCCCTGAGCTCATCAAGGCCACCAAACTTGTTCTTGAAGAGGACAGCAATACCTTTGCCCATTCTCAAGTCTTTGCTGACACAGTGAACCAGGGCATCTGTGGCTGGGCAGGAGAACAATCTCCTTGAACATCCAGCAACTGGAATTTCTGCAACAGCCACTTGCAGTATGATAACAATATTCACAGCATTTGACAGGGTTAAGCAGGTACAGGAACAAGTATAATAAACTGTTCACTGAGATACAGAACACTAAAAGTACCCTGTTTGTAAAAGATCCTCTGGAGAAAAAGAACACAACGTTTTGACTCAAACAGCCTTCTTCAAAGTGAACTGGTGGTGATTAAAATGAGCTGTCTTCAGTCTGTTGATGAGAAGAGATGGCCAGAACAGGGGGACGCAATCACTGGTGATTCCTCTGCCAAAGAATGGCAACCTGAGTGTCACGGACAAAAAAATGAAACAACCTAACTTGGGGAAACAACCTAACTTGGGGAGTCGCCAGCCAATTTGTTCGGACCTAAGTCCAAACTCAAACATTCTAGGCGTCAGAAAGACGGGCCCATAGGTCGGGTCCGGCCAATTAAGCTTAGTGGAGAGGTTTCACCGAGACGGTCCCGACCCACCCAGACTGACTAAGCGCTTTGCCCGACGCCTCGATGTCTGCCCAGACGGACCCAGTACCTGGCCAGCCTTATCCGGCCAATTTGTGGAACCAACGTCATTGTTAGTCGGACGTCGCAGGAAAGGGAAGGGAGAAGGTAGTGTGTGGTGGGGGTAAATCTAGCTAATCAATTAAATGACCAATTGACCACACACAGAGAGTAAGGCGTGTAGACGGGACTGTCATGATTTGAACGTCCAATGGAATTAGAGGGAGACAACTTCGGGGATCAAGGGTAAAAATACTGACCAATGGTACTGGCCCTTGGACACGGGTTAGAGCATAAAGGAATAAGTGTGAGTGAGAGAGGAGGAGGAAAACGAACAGACAGAGAGAGAGAGAGGGAGAGTTTCGGGAGAGTAGGCTCTCGCCTATAGGAAGGCAGGGAGATGAGAACGAACAGAGACAGAGAGATGAGGAGGTTTTAGGTGTAGTCTCTGCACGAGGGAAAAGGCAGAGAGATAAAAGAGAGGAGAGAACGAGGGGAAGAACGAACAGAGAGAGAGGGAGAGAGAGGTTCTGAGGGAGCTCTGCGGGAGAGAAGGGCAGAGAGAGAGAGAGATGAGGGGGGGAAAGAGAAGAGAACCAAGTTGAGAGATCAGCATGAGATAGTCTGCAGAGGAAGGACTGAGGAGAGATGTGGAGAGAGAGAGATAGTTGCTAATTCATGAAGAAGAAAAGAAAGAAAAGAAAAAAAAAAAAGAAAAGAAAAGCAACCATGTCCATTTGATAAGAGCAGACTAGAAGAGAGAGAGAGAGAGTGCAATGCGTTAATGCAGGAAGAAAGAAAGGAGAACAGATCGATGTTGATAGTCACTGTTCTAACCTAACCGGGTTTCGACCTCATACCTGCAGCGTCACTTCGCCAAGCAGAACCACAGACCAACGCCAACAGTCTCACCTGACCAGGCGGCATCAGACCAACACCAGTGCCGCAGTTGTGTCGTGTTGTGAAAGTGACAGTGAAAAGAAAAAGAAAAGAAAAGAAAAGACAGTGATTCGTGAATAGTTAAGATCACCTGGCCGGGTAAAGTAGAAATCTGTTTATACCCGGGTTAGTTAATGATGTTTTAGATAAAATGATTTTGTGAAGTTCAAGGAAAGAGAGAATGTTTTATTTTGTTTGGTTCTATATGCATTGATGTTTCGTTCTATGAACATGTGTAGTAAAGTTATAGACTTTACTAGTGTTTGATGTGACGAATGCATGAATATGAATGAGATCGTAAGCAAGCTGTGAGTGTGTTGGGCTGTGCGCTAGTCCTTCCTCCACTGACATTACACCGAGGTTGACAATTTATTGGCGAGCCTGCCAGGATATTCTGGCCCATTTATTATAATTGTTCAACTTCTCAGAGAGGAAGCTGGTGGGATTCAAGTATTGTAATCCTAAGACAGGGTTGTCTTACTGTATGTTCCCAAGATAGTTAAATACTAGGCTTGGCATTGCTTCCAGATAGTTAATACTAGGCTTGGCATTTCAGCCCCAGAGTACTCATTTCGCACAGATTTCCTATAATTCGCTCTCATAGTTGGGTCAGGCGCTGGCGTCTTATAAAAACTAACTACGTTGTCCCAAGCTAATATTATCATTCAAGGATTGTGCTATTACGTCACTCGTGTCGGTAACCACCAGTTTGGCTGTCGTTGTTATAAAATCTTGCTCAAAAAAAAAAAAAAAAAGAGATACAATGGCGGAAGAAAAGAAAACCCTATTGAACAACTTGTGAGCGTCGCTCGTGATTTAGGCTATTCGGGGGAAGAGTTGCGAGCATTCGTTGAAAACCAGCAGAAGATGGAAAGGGATGAGCGGGCAGAGAGACGCCGTATCGCAGTCGAAATAGCAGAACGGGAAAAGGTTAGGAAGCGCAGGAAACAGAAAGAATGAAGCAGGAAACAGAAAGAGTAAGGGAAGCGCAGGAAACAGAAAGAATGAAGCAGGAAACAGAAAGAATAAGGAAGCGCAGGAAACAGAAAGAATGAAGCAGGAGACAGAAAGAATAAGGGAAGCGCAGGAACAGAAAGACTAAGGGAAGCGCAGGAGACAGAAAGAATGAAGCAGGAAACGGAAAGATTAAAGGTTCAATTTGAGCTAGAGAAAGTGAGAATACAGAGGGAGACCGCCGAGGATGGGAGTTCAGTTTCCAGTGACTCGTGCGCAGCTATGCTCCCCGACCCAAGTTGCCGAAATTCTCGGAAGGGACCGATTCGATTGATGCATACATCAGTCGTTTCGAAACGTTTGCAACCAGTCAGGGTTGGCCTCCAGAAAAAGTGGCAGTCATTTTGTCGGCGTTATTGACGGGTAAGGCGTTGCAGATTTTTACTGCATTGCCAGCAGAACAACAGTCTGATTTTGGTGCTGTGAAGGAGTCTTTAATGAAGGGATTTGACCTCACAGAGGAAGGATTTAGAAAGAAATTTCGTTCAGCTAGATTGCAAGCAGGGGAAACGTACACTCAGTTTGGTGCACGTTAGATCACTATTTCGAAAAATGGTTAGAGTTGAGTGGTACGAAAAAGGAGTTCGCCGAATTGAAAGAGCTAGTTATGAAAGAACAGATTTTGTCAGGTTGCGGCCCTGAGTTAACCATACATTTGAAAGAGAGACAGCCAGAAACAGCAGGGGATTGTTGAAGTTCGCAGAGGGGTATAGAGAGGCACGTTTGGGCACGAAGGTGCAGGGAGAAACAGGTTTCTAGGCACAGGTGAGAAAGAGTGCAAGGAGACCAGGGGAGTTTTCTGCAAAGTCTGCAAACCCAGTGGTGGGGCAGAAGGAAGGCAAAGGGAAATTAGGTGTTTCATTTGTCACAAGAAGGGACATGTGGCGAGGGACTGTCGCATGAGGTTCCAGAAGGCAGCAGCCTTGCAAGAGGTGGATAAGGGTCGTCAAGGGAAACGACCTGCAGTGGAACCAAAAGGGATTCAGTCTGAAGAGGGTGAAGTGCAGCCTATGGCTAGCACTGGACAGCAGTCAGTGTCAGGGATAGAGGGCACTAGGCTGAGTGGTTCGTTACCAGTGGAAGAAGGGTGGATTGGCCAGCAGAGGGTGAAAGTGTACGAGACACTGGTTGTTCATGCGGGGTAGTACGAACAACGCTGGTCGATAAAGGGGATTTGACAGGGCAAATCCAGACCTGTACTCTAATCGATGGCACTGTGAGGGAGTTTCCAGTTGCTAAGATAGAAGTACGTACCCCTTACTTCTCAGGCGAGTTGTCTGCGTTGGTGATGGGAAACCCCTTCACGATTTGATCATTGGAAATATTTCCCGGTGCAAGGGATCCAGGGGATCCTGAGTTGTTGACTGCTACAGGGCAGCAGTTCAAACACGGAGCAAGAAGGAGGAAAGGTTGTTAAACCGTTAGTTGTTCCAGGAAGGAAGTCGGGCATAGACGTTGTCGCCTGATGAGTTTAGGGCAGCGCAGGAACAAGACCCTTCGCTCGTGAAGTCTTGGGAGTTGGCAAGAGGTGGAGAGAAACAGGAGGTTAGAGGAGGTGAGACAGAATTTCTTGTGAAAGGCGGGCTGTTTGTACCGAGTGTTCACCAAGGGGAAGACAGGTAAGGTGACCACTCAGTTAGAGGTACCAAACATGTTATCGTGACACTGTCATGTCAGTGGGTCACGAGTCGCTCATGGCGAGTCCATCTCGGCACCGGTTTAAAAAGGCTGACCGAGTCTTTGATGATTTTCATAGGCGCAGCAGCAATCATTGATGAGGTGAAAGAGACCCAGCAGAAGAAGGGAGATTTTGTTGTCTAAGTTTCCAGGAGAAAGTCATACAGGGATGCGTCACTGTAAGAAGGCTAGACAGTAGAAGTTCCTATGTTTTGTTGTCGGAGGCGACACAAAGCGCCGGAAAGAGGAAAGGTGGAGAAGATTTATGAATTCAGAGAGACCAAAGACCAAAACAGAAGTCAGGAGTTCTGCTAGGTTTTATTGGCTTCTATAGGGAGTTTGTTCCAAATTTCGCAGCAATCACGAGTCCTCTCAGTGATTTGATCAAGGCAGGGAAACCGGCAGTGGTCGAGTGGTCAGACGCTGCAGAGCAAGCACTGCAGACGGTGTTGGAAAGACTAGGTTCCCGTCCCATCTTGAAGCTACCAGATATGTCCAAACCATTTTTTTTGCGGACAGATGCATCAGGTGGTGGGATAGGTGCAGTATTGTTACAGGAGCATGAAGGAGTCGAGTTTCCTGTGAGATACGCTAGCAGGAAGTTGACAAAGTGTGAAGAAGGGTACGCAACGGTGGAGAAGGAGTGTTTTAGCTGTTGTGTGGGCCGTGCAGAAGTTCACAAATACTTGTATGGGAAGGAGTTCGTGATCGAGACGGATCATCAACCACTCAATTCCTGCAGGAGGCGCAGTTGAAAAACAGCAGGGTTCTGCGTTGGGCAATGGCACTGCAGCCCTACAGGTAAACGAGTGCAGTACATCCCAGGTCGACAGAATGTCGGAGCTGACTATTTAAGTCGTGTAGTCTAGCAAGCTGCAACTCAGAGGAAGTCAGTCATATCCAGGGTGCTTTGTTGATAATATGTGTTGATTCCAGTTATGTTGATTGGATATGGGTTCATTCCCAGTTGGCTATGGTTCATAATTTTTTTTGTGTGAGATTGTTCATATTTTCTTTGTTGAGACTGTTCATGTGAATGTAGTTATGCTTGGAGCATACAGTCGCTTGTGTATTGATGCATTATTTGCAATAAGTGAGGATGGGGATTCCTCAGTGAAGTGTCATGGATCGTGATCATATTATATTGTGCTTTTCATAAGAATTGTGAAAAGAGATGTGGCAAATCCGCAGGTAGGGGAATTGCATAAGTGCGCACAGAGGTCGTTATAGAATGAGTTGAAATAACGCAAGAGCGCACGTCAATGATAACTCATTGGAGTGGTATTCACTAATTGTATATTTTATAACTTATAAAACCGTTGGTTGTAAAGTATTTTCCAAACTTTGCGCGGTGTAAGCTGTGGTGTCAGCAAATTCGGGTTGTTGTCCTTTTTGTACCGTTGTTTTGAGACAATGCGGAGCATGGTCTTTTGCAAGGGGGAAATTGTCACGGACAAAAAATGAACAACCTAACTTGGGGGAAACAACCTAACTTGGGGAGTCGCCAGCCAATTTGTTCGGACCTAAGTCCAAACTCAAAAAATTCTAGGCGTCAGAAAGACGGGCCCATAGGTCGGGTTCCGGCCAATTAAGCTTAGTGGAGAGGTTTCACCGAGACGGTCCGACCCACCCAGACTGACTAAGCGGCTTTGACCGACGCCTCGATGTCTGCCCAGACGGACCTCAGTACCTGGGCCAGCCTTATCCGGCCAATTTGTGAACCAACGTCATTGTTAGTCGGACTCGCAGGAAAGGGAGAGGGAGAAGGTAGTGTGTGTGGTGGGGTGAAATCTAGCTAATCAATTAATGACCAATTGACCCCCACAGAGAGTAAGGCGTGTAGACGGGACTGTCATGATTTGAACGTCCAATGGAATTAGAGGGAGACAACTTCGGGGGTCAAGGGTAAAAATACTGACCAATGGTACTGGCCCTTGGACACGGGGTTAGAGCATAAAGGAATATGTGTGAGTGAGAGAGGAGGAGGAAAACGAACAGACAGAGAGAGAGAGAGGGAGGAGTTCGGGAGAGTAGGCTCTCGCCTATAGGAAGGCAGGGAGATGAGAACGAACAGAGACAGAGAGATGAGGAGGTTTTAGGTGTAGTCTCTGCACGAGGGAAAAGGCAGAGAGATGAAGAGAGGAGAGAACGAGGGGAAGAACGAACCCGAGAGAGAGGGAGAGAGAGGTTCTGAGGGGAGCTCTGCAGGAGAGAAGGGCAGAGAGAGAGAGAGATGAGGGGAGGAGAGAAGAGAACCAAGTTGAGAGATCAGCATGAGATAGTCTGCAGAGGAAGGACTGAGGAGAGATGTGGAGAGAGAGATAGTTGCTAATTCATGAAGAAGAAAAGAAAGAAAAGAAAAAAAAAAAGAAAAGAAAAGCAACCATGTCCATTTGATAAGAGCAGACTAGAAGAGAGAGAGAGAGAGTGCAATGCGTTAATGCAGGAAGAAAGAAAGGAGAACAGATCGATGTTGATAGTCACTGTTCTAACCTAACCGGGGGTTCGACCTCATACCTGGCAGCGTCACTTCGCCAAGCAGAACCACAGACCAACGCCAACAGTCCCCACCTGACCAGGCGGCATCAGACCAACACCATGCCGGCAGTTGTGTCGTGTTGTGAAAGTGACAGGGAAAAGAAAAAGAAAAGAAAAGAAAAGACAGTGATTCGTGAATAGTTAAGATCACCTGGCCAGGTAAAGTAGAAATCTGTTTTTTAATACCCGGGTTAGTTAATGAGTTTTAGATAAATGATTTTGTGAAGTTCAAGGAAAGAGAGAATGTTTTATTTTGTTTGGTTCTATATGCATTGATGTTTCGTTCTATGAACATGTGTAGTTAAAGTTATAGACTTTACTAGTGGTTTGATGTGACGAATGCATGATATATGAATGAGAAACGTAAGCAAGCTGTGAGTGTGTTTGGGCTGTGCGCTAGTCCTTCCTCCACTGACATTACACCGAGGTTGACACTGAGACAATGCCAGAACTATAGGACCATTAGTCTTATTAGTCACCCAAGCAAGATCATGCTACGAATTCTCCTCAACAGACTGAAGTCATGGGCCGAAGAAGTACTTGCCGAAGAACAAGCTGGTTTCAGAAAGGGGAGAAGCACCATTGAGCAAATATTCAATTGCAGAATACTCATTGAGAAGCACCTTCAACACCAACGCGACTTGTTCCACAATTTTATTGACTTCAAGAAAGCGTTTGACAGGGTGTGGCATGAGGGACTATGGCATGTGCTGAGAGGATATGGAATCGACGAAGGCATCGTGAGCGTGATAGAGGCCCTATACAAGAACTCCAACAGTGCAGTGCTCCTCAACAATCAACTAGGGGAGTTTTTCAGAACGACCGTTGGTGTCAGACAAGGCTGTATCCTCTCTCCTGCGTTGTTCAATTATTCTTGGAAAGGATAATGCAGGAGGCACTGGAAAGCCATGAGACTTCTATCTCCATTGGTGGCAGACAAATATGCAACCTCCAGTTTGCTGATGATATAGATCTGATGGGAGGAACGAATGAAGAACTGCAGGAACTTACCAACAGACGTGTTGATAGAGCGGGTGCTTACGGAATAGAGGTCAGCACAGAGAAGTCCAAAACCATGGTAAACAGTGAGAACATGGACCATGCCACTATTTTCATGAACGGAGAACAACTGGATGAGGTCGGAAACTTCAAATATCCTGGAGCAACCCTGACAAAGGATGGAAGCTGCAAAGCAGAAATAAGAATTCGTATTGCCACAGCCACCGCAGCCATGACTAAACTGAACAGAGTGTGGAAAAGTAACATCCGATTCTCCACAAAATTCAAACTCTACAAAGCCCTGGTGGTCTCCATTGTACTGTATGGTTGCAAGGCACTGACGGCTGAAATTGAAAGGAAGATCCTGGCTTTCGAGAGCAAATGCCTGACGAAGCTCCTTCAAATCTCCCGGATAGAGCACAGGACCAATAAATATGCATGGAGCAGAATTGAGAACCTTGCTGAACCTCAGGAACCTCTCCTTTCAACTGTGAAGAGACACAAGCTGATATGGTTTGGGCACAACGCTTGACACACCAGTCTGTCCAAAACAATCATGCAAGGCACCATCAAGGGCGGGAGAAGAAGAGGAAGACAGCGGAAGAACTGGCATGAGAACATCAAAGAATGGACCGGACTCTATACACGTGAGCTGCTGCTGGCAGCTGCTGACAGAGACAGATAGAGAAGGGAGGTTGCGTCTGCCGTCCTCAGGTTTCCCCAACGACTACTTCTGTAGTTATGGCCTGAGCGAGCAAGCAAGCGGTGATTACATCACCAGTTCCTTTGAAGTCAAAACATGTTCTTATTCTCCAAAGGATCTTTTACAAAAAAGTACTTCTTAGTGTTCTGTATTTACCTTCAAGATCCAGCAGTCTAACTTTGTGTTCAGTGAAATGTTTTATTGTTGTACGTAACAACTTGAGATTTGCAAGATCTTCAGAAACTGCTGCACATCTGTGCGTACTCAAGGAGTTGAATGGTGCTTGTGAATCATAAACAGTTTCACTAACGGTAACAGCTATAGTTTAAATAGTTCAGTTAGGCTTGTCCTTCATTTGTGTAGTAATTCAATTAAACATTGATGTTCTGGTAATGATCAGGATTTGTTTTTGTCTATTTGACACCTACACTGTCCATCACATCCTGCAGATTAAAAAATTCTTAAATTCATGAAAAAATAAATCAACCACCAGCAATTACACATAAAAATGCTAGGCCCATTAATGTATATATATACACCAACCACGCATAGCATTCACACACACACACATGATAGTCAATCATTCAGTTGCTGTAAAAATGGGTAAACATATATACATAAATACATAAAAACAATTATGAAAGGGAACATAATTTAGGACATGATGTTTTCTCTCGTCTTTCAAAAGTATGGATTCTGAACATGAGTGATACTCTTGTTGCTAAAATGTTGTGTCAGTTTTGTTTTCATTCTATTTGATGAAATTTGGCTTAAAAACAAAAACAACAACAAAGACCAACTCTTTAGCGATTTGTATGCATAGTAAACTATTCAATTATGTCCTTGTGTTTCGTAGGCCCCAGCAGCAAAAAGATATGACAAATCAAAAGTGTATGATTCATCTCTTTAAACCTTACATGTGTGGTATAGAATCAGTATTAATACTGTTCATTTATCAGTCCTTACATACCGAAAACAAATTTATAGTAACACAAAAACTTCTGTATTTTATTCCAGTGCTTTTCTACACACACACACACACACACACACACACACACACACACACACACACACACACACACACACAGGTACAGCATAGTTGCATACATAATTCATTTACAACTGGCAGAATAATTATATGTATCAAATAAAAAGAAAAACACTCACTTCATTTCACCTTTCACAGTTTCATTTCTAACCAAGGTTAAGATCCTTTCTGATCACAGTAATGACGAAACACTCTTGCTTCTTCAGACAGAATGGGGTAGAAAGAGAGACAGAGAGAGAGTGGGAAAAAAAAGAAAAGAAGCAGACGAGCAAGAGGAGGAGTCTGTTGAGTGTTACTGATCATACAGAAGGGACAACGAAATTCATATGGCGCAGGATACCGGTAGGTTGTGGAGTGAAGATAGGAGAGGGACTGAGGGTAGCCTCTCATCTGCCTGTTCAAATCGCACACTTCGTACTAGTTATCTGCACTCCTTTAACAGGAAACCACTTTAATCACAGATTGAGTTGCAAACAGTACCGCCCAGAATGCTCAACATTCTCCAGTGGAATGCAGAAGGGGTGCATAAAAAGAAACTTGGCTTGGCACAAAGGATGCATCAAGAAAATACAGATTGAGTTAACATTCATTTAACCTATGATACATTCTGGTTGCTCATGACCACGAGACAAATACATTTGTTGCATCCCTTGAAGTATCTAAAATTTTGTTATGAAATCTTGAGTATAGTTTAAAGCCCTATTAGCTGTCAGACAATTTTGGTACATGTGCACAAAACGGAAAGAAAAATTAGCTGCATTATCTAAACTATACACCTCCAATGGTGTGGGTTGTGGATGACCCATTCTTTAATCACAGAAAGGTTGATATGACAACACATCGAGTTTGTGTTGTAGATGACCTGCATCATTAGTTGAGGTATACACTCTTGAGAACTATAATGAGTATGGGTCTTGTATGACCTCTATCACGAAGAGGGATAAACAGTGTATGTCTTTGTCTATCTATATGTACACAAACAAAACAACACACACACACACACACACACACACATGCACCACACACACACACCCCACACCACACACCACACACACACACACACACACACACACACGGGCACACACACTGACTGAAACCAATTTATTGTCAGATTAACCCATCGTTGTACTGACATTTAAGAAAACATAATGAACAGAATGTCAACATTTTTCATAGAAAGGAACATAATTCACACACACACACACACACACACACACACACACACACACACACACACACACACACACACACACACGCACACACATGCACACACACACACACACACACACACACAAACACACACATCTCCATACAAACACACCCACAAACCCTCACACACACACACACACACAACACACACACACACACACACACACACACACACACACAAATGGAAATTAGGACATTTACAAAAAAAAGGGAAAATCTCCCCAATTATAATATTCTGTCTTGTACCCCTTGCACCATTGCCACTATCTCTCTCTCCCTGTGAGTGTTGTCCCCCTTTGAGTCCTATCCTTACTTTCATCCTCCATTTGCAAGGACAACTCTTCAAACATCAAAACAATAGACATACAGTTGGAATATTTCTACACACACACACACACACACACTCACACACACACACATCCCCTTGCACCTTTGCCACTATCTCTCTCTCCCTGTGAGTGTTGTCCTCCTTTGAGTCCTATCCTTACTTTCATCCTCCATTTGCAAGGACAACTCTTCAAACATCAAAAACAATAGACAAACAGTTGGAATATTTCTAAAACACACACACACACACACACACACACACACACACACACACACACACACACTATGGGCCCACCATATACACTGGTATGCAGGAACATCAATTCTATGTGACTACATGTATATTAAAAACAAAAACAAAAAAAACCACAGGAGTCAAAGATCATCAGAGTATGGAACAGGGTGACATATTGCTCGTAACAGTCGAACAGCTTATGGGTGTATGTGGCAACGGAAAGGTGTAGAAGGCGGAAGAAGGGAGTGGGAGGGGGGAATAAAAAGCCTTGCTCTACATGCAAATTAGATGCTGAACCATACTGATATGGTGTACACACACACACACACACACACACACACACACACACACACACACACACAAACACAGAAACGCATACATACCCACATCTATGGATTCTCCATGTCACACACTTGCAATAGTTGCATGCTTTATAATGTTTATTGCTGCACAATTACCAGCGCACATATAAATTCACAGTAAAAACCAGCGGGTCTTCAGAGATTAAAAGTTTGTTTCTCAGATGACAGTGTTTTAGTCATTTGTGTCTGGTACTTGGAAGGAAATTGAAGTACATGTCTGCCCCATTCTCTAGAAGTATTTGCAATGTTGGCCTTGAGAATATTTCAATATTTGTTTGGCTCAACAGCTATCTAGAGATGAACATGGCAGTGAGGATTTGCTCTCTTAGTCTTACAGAAGAAAGTTGGGCGTAGGTGAGGGCTGTGGGTTAAAGATCATCAACGTTTAGGATCAGGATCAGGATCAGGATTTGGGGCATTGTATTAAACAACTTTACCTATTCAGGCTTTTTATGCCCCTTTTATTTTTGGCGTCTATTGGTCCAGTCGTTGACTAGCTCAGTCTTATTTAACCATCAAAGTCATATTTTATTTTAGTTATTGGTTCATATTTATCTATGTGGTTCTTGAATGTATTTATACTAGGTACACGTTTGATGTTTAATGTTCCAACAATGGTTACTCTGTTAGTAAATGTAAATGTTCTCAAATTAGTTATGGAATATTGTCTGAATATCTTACTTATTTTACTTTCACTTTGTCTTCCTTATATGGTGGTTCCATTGCTCGTAAGTTTCGGTTTGTCACCAGTCGCCAGAGGAGGGTTTTTTGTTTGTTTTTGTTTTGTTTTATATCCCGACAGGGATACATTAACACTGGCAAATTCATGAGTAACAGAAATGTTACAGAATAACACTTACCTGACTAGATGTTGCAGCCATTCTGAAGAAGCATTGATTAGCTATGAACACTGCATATTGTGTAATTACTGTCGAAAACTTTGTGGTCAACCTCGAAAATGTCGCCACGTACATGCCATGAGTTTACGGGATTTATCTCCCATTGATAAGAAATTGAAAGTAGCACTTCCGATCTCTTTGACCTCGGGCTGACGTTTTTTCAGAGAACGTTCTTCTGTCGTTCTTCGACAGCATTTCAGACAGACGTACGGCTTCGATCGCACCCATCATTAGGCGCATGCTGTAGCTGTGAATGATAAAACGGACGGCGGATCTTTTTGAACTTATGATTAATGAAACTGATTGTGTATGATCTACATCTCTCTCTCTCTCTCTCTCTCTCTCTTCTCTCTCTCTCTCTCTCTCTCTCTCTCTCTCTCTCTCTCTCTCTCTCTCAGCATAAAAGTAATTGTTTGTTTACCCATATGTTTGTCTGTCTGTCTTTCTGTCTGTGTATCTGTCCGTCTGTGTGTCCGTCACACACACACACACACACACACACACACACACACACACACACACACACACACACCACACACCACGCACGCACGCACGCACACACACACACGCACGCACGCGCGCGCGCGCGCGCACGCACGCACACCACACACACACACACACACACACACACACACACACACACACACACACACACACTCTCTCTCTCTCTCTCTCTCTCCCCTCTCTCTCTCTCTCTCTCTCTCTCTCTCTCTCTCTCTCTCTCTCCGTGTCGTATGAGATGTGTGTGCCTGTTTGTTGCCCGTCTACTCATTGTCTCTCCTTTTTGTGTATCTTTGATTTTTTGGGTCGTGCTCTCCCTCTCTGTCTTCGATGCCTTTTTGTCGTCTGTCTTTCCCCCCACCCCCACCCCCCCCCCCCCACACCCATTGTGTATCTCTGTTAAAAAAGTATGTAGTCGTTGCTCTTTTCCCTTCCCGGGTGAGGGTTCATGCGACGGGAAAGTGTCACCACACTAAACTTTAGAACTTTAACAAACCCGACGCCTGTTTAAACCAAAATTTTGGAGCACGAGTGTACGGCTATGCATCGGTTCACCACCGGAACCGGGAAAGGGTGCGCCCGCAAGACATGTCATACGAGCAGACGACAGGGGGGGAAGGAGTGGCTGCATTCGACTCCTCCCCCCCGTCGAGTAAGGATCTCCTCAAAGCCCTCCCGACTAAAAAGCCAGACGCAACTCCCATTGGGGACCCCCGCCTCACCTCAATACGGGGCGCGTGTGGCTCCGGGGGACCCCCAACTGTGCCCAACCCGACTTGACAACAACCCCCATACCGACCAGCAAAAACCAGAGGGGGGGCCGTCGTTTTTCCCGGGTTGCCGTAGCTGTTTGACCTCTAAAAGCTGCAACCCCCCCACACAGAGCGGTCACAGACTGACACCCACTCGCCTTTCCCAAATGCGGGGTGGTTGCACTGTTGCTGGTATGGTTTGGGTAAGTAGAAACCCCAAACTGGGGAATAGCTAACGCACTAAGTAGACATGTCACACAAACCCACCTTCTAAAGTGTAGGGAAAACCCTTTTAAGGTGTCAGAATTGGGATCCCCGTAGCTTAGTTTGCATAGTCGTGTTAGCCCTAGTTTTTGGGAAATTGTGTTGTGCCCCCGCACCAAGCACATTTACACGATACTAGAACAGTTATATACTGTAAACCCCTTTCAGTTAGCATTGGAAGGGAGGGGGTATCCCCATTTTAGAAAAACCCCAGACAATACAGTCACTCCCAAAGGGGCTTAATTCAATTTAGAAACTGCATCGCCTTAGTCAGTGCGCCAGGGATGGGGCCTAAGGGGTGCCCAGTTGGTAGAATTAGAGAGGGGAGGAGGTTTACTTATCACTTGACCCCGGTGCAGGGAAAAAGCCTTTACCTTCTTTCTTGATTAACTTTGGGGGGACCAGGGGGATAAAAGGGGTCGTGGCGACGGGTGTAGTTACGTAAAGAGGAACCAGAAGACCAGTCCCCCCAAGCCGGGCCCGTCATCAAAAATCCCCCTAAAGTTTTCCACACCTTGCCCCCGCCCCCCCGTCTGATAAGAAAAAATAAATCAGGCTTTCCGCTGGAGTCAAAAGAGTGCGAAGGGAAAATTTGGGGTGGAGAGAACATCCTGTTCATGGACCGGAGGATGGAGGTAGAGTACTGGCCAAGGGTCCACCTCTGGTTATCTTTTTTCCCCGGAGCCCGGGCAAGGGTCATACGAAACCCTGTTACCCCGGGGAAAAACCCCCACGAGAGGTTCCGGCAATTTTCCCCCCCCCCCCCCCTCAAAAAGGCATTGCCGGATGCCATATCGTGAGTGCCGGGGAGTAGGGGGCTCTGAACCCCAACGGGGTCCTTCTAGTCCGGTTGGTTTGGGTCACCGGCAGGAGGGGTGTAAAGGCCGGAGATTTGACCCGGACGACCAGGGTGGGGGGTTTTCACAGCAGAGGGGCAAGGGCAAAACACGGGGGCACGGGGGGGAAACCCGGTAAAAGACATCCCTCTCCCCCGAGTCATATTATGGGCATCCCGTCCGGGGGGCGACAGCCCCACAATGTCCCTACGCCAAGGTGAAGCCCATGTTGGGGCTATACGCCTCCCCACCTGGTGGAAGTGGAGAGGTCCCTGGGGGTACCACTCCCCCGCCCAAGGGGGAGCCCCGGGAAGGCCAAAGAACCTTGGGTTGAGGGAGGGACAAATTTGGGCAGTCCTTTCCACAAAAGTTCGACAGCTACCGGGTAGCCTTCACTGGTGGGAATGGAGAGTAGGGACTACTTTTTGGTGCTTGAGGGGAAGGCCCTGGATTTCTTTACAAGCTATCTTGGGCGTGAGTTTTCTTACCATCAGTTGATGGGAAGCTGCGGCTCGTTTGGTGCCAAGGATATGGGGGGAAACCCCGGGACGTTTCCAAAAGGCCCCACCAAACGCAGGGGAATCCGGGACGATTGGGCGAAAGGTGCTACCGGGCAACGTTAATCCAAAACCCCCTGAGAAGAGTCCGATATGAACCCTTTAACAAGTTCTGCCTGGGGATTTGGATAAGAGGAGGAAAACATTTTGTTGGGAGGAACCCGAATCCTGGGGTGGGTAAATAAAACAAACAGTTCCAGCACACTCCAAGCGTGGGTGAAGGAGGCAAAACCCCCCGGAGATCCTAGGGTAGGACGGGAAAAGGGACATTTTCCCCTTCACCCAGGGAAGAGTTCGAGGTTTGAGAACCCCAATAGAGGGCTTACTCTTCAGCTCTCGAAATGGAAAAAGGGAAAACCACTTCTTCCCTGAACCCAAAACTCCCGACCAGGACCCCCGGGGGTAAAATGCTTCTTCTGTCACAAAAGGGGGGCCACCGAAAAAGGCTGCCATTTAACGGGACGGCTGCAAAGGGAGGGCAACAAATGGCAACAAAAAAGGGGGGTTTTAAAACGCCTAAGGGTTTGGGGAATGGGGGCCCCGACCCTCTGACCCGAAAATACAAAAGGGCCAAATTTTTTCGAATTTGGGAGTCCCAAGAAAGTTTTGGGCCCGGGGGGCACCACCCCCAAGGCGTGTTCCTTACCTTCCCGCCGAATCGCGGATTTCCCAAGATTCGGCTGCCCAAAAGGCCTAAGCGGCCCAAGAAGACCGGGCATTTTCTGGGGCCCGCGGGGGTTCTCTAGCAGCAAGACTGCCCCGGGCCCAAAACCCCTGTGGCAAGTCAAGAAGGGTTCAGGGAAGCAATCGGCCGACAGCCCAAATAAATACGATCTCGGGTTTGTCCAGGCTCTTCCGGGGTACAATCAGGTGGGTGACTTTCCCGGTTAAGGCCAGAGGGTTTTTGGGGGCAAAAATCCCCATTGTTGCCACTTCGTGTCGTAGATTTTCCAAGAAACCAAAAAAGCTGAAGGAAGTGGTGAGCAAAGGGCTGCCAGGTTCCACTAAAGGGTTTTTGTCACCTCCCAAGTACCTTAAGATTGGCCAGTAACTTCAAAGGGGCGATTTAAATTGCGGAAATGGTTAGGGCATATCTTTGCATTTTTGGGGGGCGATTCATGCTGAAGTGAAAACCTGTTTGGGGGGATAAAGGGGGACGAAAAAATCCCTTTAAACTGGTTTTGGTGGGCCGCCAACCATACCCCAGGTTCCACTGCCTGTAAGTGGAAAACCACCAAACTGTTGGGGTCCGGAAATTGGGAAACCCCCGGGTTTAATGGGGGGTGGGCCTTCTCTTAATCCCGAGGACAGTGCGGAGGTCCGGGGGTCCACCCCCGGAAACCCAGTGGAAGGGGTTTACCAACCTCGAAAGGGGGAGCTTTTTTCCAGGTTTTGTGCAGGAGTTATGGACCCCGGTCGAGAACTCTTCCTTGAAAAAAACAAAGAAGGGGGAAGCAACCCAATGGCAGGGGGAACCCCCCCCAAGAAAGTCCGGGAGCATTCGAAGTTTCTAGTGCCCCGAACACCGAAAGGAATCAGGGGGGATTAACGAGCCCTTTTGATTTATCAGGATTTTTCTGCAATTTTGTTAGGGAATTTCCCCGGATACCTTTTGAAAATGGTTTTCAACCCCTAAAGCAAAAAATGGGGTACCCTGGAATTGAGAGAGGAGGGGGCAAAAGAAAATGCTGAAGGGTGGGTCTTCGGAGTCAAGATTGGGCTCCCCAATTTTTCCGGAAAGACTCACCCGCTGTGAACTTCCGGGCCCTAAATGAATGTCCCATCGGAATTTCCCCGGGCAGTTTAAGACTTTGGAATTGGGGGGCACAGGTTTCAAAGCGGGATGCCAAAAATGGATTTGGAAGTAAAGTCGGGGGTGACAAAAAAAATCCCTTTTTGAAAAGGGTTTTCACTTTTTGGGGGGTTTTTGGGCCCCAATCCCCAAAATTACGGTTGCCTTTCGTATTTACAGGCATGTCTCGCTTTCCTGGCACTTTGGTTATTTGGGGACAGCTTGAAGAAAAGCAGAATTTGACTTAAAAGGGTTTCGACCCCATGCTTAACCAAGCCAAAAAGTCCCTTTTCTTCCGCCCAAAAAGGAGTTGGGGGGGGATGTGCAAAAAAAAATTTCTTGTCTGCAGGGATATCAAAGGGGGGGCCGTTTCCGAATTTTCAAAGATGTGGAGGGGTTTCCCTTGGCTTCGCTTTAAACCACGTGCATTAGATTTTTTCACGTTGGGGGTTTTTTTTGGGGGGAAAAAAAGTCTTTGGGGGGGGGGAAAAGCGGACCTTCGATCCCTTTAAAATCCCCCTTGGGATTGAAAAAGAGGGATATTTGTTTTGGAAGGATGAGGATTTGGGATGGGGGGTTTGGAAAAAGGGGGAGGGGAGGGGATTGGGGAGGGAAAAAGGAAGGAGAAAAAAAGAGTTTTTGAGATGAGGGAAAAAGGGGTTTAAAAGTAAAAGAGGAAAAAGGGAGAAAATTTTAAGGGGGGGGAAAAAAAGGGAAGTTGGGGGGAGGATGGGGAAAAGTTTAATGGTTTTAAAAGGGGGGGGGAAAGTTAGAAGGAGGTAGAGGAAAATTTCCCGCTTTGTTGTCCATCTTTCGTGGCGGCTTCGGCCTGAAAGTCGCTTGGGGGGGTTTAAATACTGCGGGAGAGCGACAACAGTGGGGGGAGTTCATTCGGGGGGGACGAACCCTGGGCCTACGAAGAAGCCTGACTTTTTTGGCCCCCGAGGGGCCCCCGGGAGGACCTACAGTAGTTCGGGGGGGGGGGTCTCTCTCGAGAGGTCCGGGAAGGGGCCATGGGGTTTCCACCATCATGGCCGGTACTTTCTCCCGCGGGGAGGGTACCATGGGGTTTTGCCAGTCATGATCCGGTCCTTTTTCCAGGCCCCAGCCGGATGGACCACAGTAGATTCTGTGGGGGGTGTCTCCGAGAGGTCACGGAAAGTGCCGGGGGGTTTGCCAGTCATCAGGGCCCGTGTACTTTCCCCCGCAGGAGGGGAAAACCCGGGGGTTTCCCAGTCATGATGGCCGGTGCCTACTTCCGGGCCCCCCCGGATGGATCACAGTCTTTTGTGGGGGGGGTGTCTCTCGAGAGGTCACAAAAAGAGGTGCCATGGGGTTTCCCAGTACATGCCGTGTACTTTCTCCCGAGGGGGGGGGTACCGGGGGGTTTGCCAGTCATGATGGCCGTGTCCCTATTTCCGGGCCCCACCCGGGAGGACTCACAGTCGTTCTGTGGGGGGTTTCTCTCGGGGAGTCGGGAAGGGGGTGCCATGGGGTTTGCCAGTCATCAGGGCCGTGACTTTCTCCCGCAGGGGGGGTACCATGGGTTTGCCATCATGATGGCCGGTCCCTTCTCCCCCAGGGAGGGGTACCAGGGGGTTTTGCCACCTCAGGCCGGTTTTTCTCCTTGGGAGGGGTCCCATGGGTTTGCCAGTCATGATGACCGGGCCTATTTTTGACGGATGAATGTGATGACGGGGGAAAAATTTTCCTTTGCACTTTCCCGAAAGCTTGCTTCCCCTGCCCCAACAAGCATGACATTTTCCCCAATTCGTGGGGGTCCCAACCGGGGGAACGATCCATGTCCGGGGCAATCGGGGGTGCACCTAAAAGGGCGTTCGGGCTCTGTGTCTGCCAGTTTTCGGGGATGTGGCCCCCTGCCATTTTTTTGGTGAGAGTGGCCTGCAGTTCTTGGTTCACCCGCAGGGTGAACGACAGTTTTCTCCCCGAAAGGGGCCCATTTTTTTGGCAACTCAAGGTTCCCCTGCCATTTTTGACACTCCTAGCCCCGAAGTTTTTCGTCGGGCCCGGCCAATCGTGGTTTTCCCTTTGGGTGAAAACCCCCGGGTTCTGGGTTACAAGGCGGTTACCGCACGATACTTTAATTTTTTGTCTCGGGGCAGTCAAGTGCCTCACTGCCTAAAAAGGGGCAGGGGAGGAAAGTCTTGCCGGTCTGGAAGATTTTGAGACGGCGGCACTGATGGCGAAGCTTTGAGATAGAGACTCGGGATGGCGGGTTGCATTGAGGCCCTTTAAATGGCGCTTGCACAAGAGGCACCTCAAAAACCCCTCGGCTGGGGTTTTACTTCGGAACCCCGGGACAGACGGGGGGAAAAGATAAATTGCACCTCTCCCCCAAATACCTTCAGGACGGAAGAACCCGATAAGGGGGAATCTTCTTGCTTGCCAGGTGCAAAACACTTTTGGCTAACAAGAGTTGTTCCGCTTAAGGAAAGCTTGTTTTTCAAGCGCAAGCTAGACTACAAGGACTTGGCACGGGTACCCCCCCTTCCCCTTTTCGGGAACAAGCAAACAGTGGCACCATGACCTTCCACAGCAGACCCCAAAGGCTTCGAGGACTAAAGCCGACAAAAGGAGAAATTTTTTTTTGCTTTAGCCCATGCCCGAGGCCAGGTTGCCCTGTGCGTTTAGCAAGAACAAGAAAAACAAACTTTTGGAAAAGCCCATTGACTGAATACCACGCAGGGGCCGAGGAACGGTCCATTTTGATTTCTTTGGGCCCTTGCCGGAAAACCCCATGGAAATGACACGCCCATGATGGGGGACCAATTCACCAAATGGGTGGGGTGCGTGCCTCTTCCATCTCAAAAGGCCAGACAACAGCAAAAGCTGCGGTAAAATGGGTCTTTTCCCCACGTTTCGGTTGCCCCTCCAGCTTTTTCTACCAGGGACCATTTTGAAAGAAGTTGTTTCGAGGCTTGTCCCCATGTTTCAAATTCACAAAGCCCGAACAACACCATATGCCCTGCGCGAAGGGTCAGTGGGCGGTACAACCAAGTTGATGGTGCCGTCGGGCTTCCTGGGGAAAGCCAGAAAAAGTGGGAGAAACGACGCAAAGCTGGGCTACCCGGCCCTCGAAAAACCCGGGACCACGGGTTTTCCCCAACATTTTGATTTTTGGGGAGGGAGGTGAACAAACCAGCTCACTGATGCCCCGGTTTCCAGCCAGAGGTTCGAGTTTTGGGGATGAGACGTGTCCCATTGTCCAGTCCTTGCGGAGGCCCAACAGCTGCAAAGAGAATCTGGGGGACTCCCTTCGACTAAAAAGAAGTTATATCTAAAGATCTGTTAGACCATATGCCGAGGGGTGATGCGTTATTCTTGGATCTGCAGTTGTGAAGGGAAAAAGCAGGAAACTCTTTTCACCCGGGAAAGGCCCCGGGGGTCATCTGGAAAAAGCTGTCTGCCTCCCTGTATCGGTGAAACCCCGAAACTGGGTCTTCTGAAAACCCCATGCCCACTGATGCCGTGCGGGGACAGGAAACTGCCTGCAGGGGACCCAGCGGTTCAAGTCACCCCGAAAAAGAAGAAGAAGTGCCGGGGGATAAAAGATGGGGGGGTTTACTGCTTCTGGGGAAGCATGGGGGGGGCGTTTCAGATCCAAGCGACTTCTGCCAGGAGTGGCCCATGGATGGTTTAACGTCCCCCGCCACGCCCAAACTTGTTTTTGACAAGTACAAGTGCGGGTTTGCAGGCATGAGTTTTTAGACGAGGTTCTGTTTCGGATGGCCCGCAATGAACGCCCGGGACGCCTGAGGTTGTCGCTCGGGTCGGCTTTCCCGCCCCGCTTGGGCGGACCCGGGCTTACCAAAGGGGGCCCGGGGCGGCGGAACTGCTTGTCCGGAGGGTCGCTGTGCCAAGAGCGGGATGCCCCTTTCCAAGGGGGGCTGAGAAGGTTGCCAGGGCGAGCAGATTATCAGTTGCGAATGAAGGTGGATCACAAAAAATTGGGGCACCTGTCATTTTCGGGTTGGGACCCGGCAAGTCCAAACCACTCCGGAAATTTGGGGGGGGGTCGCCTTGACATACGCTTGCTGACCGCCCCCAATTTTGGAATGCCAAAACGAGGGGGGCCTCCGCGAGGGAACCTCCCCGGGAGGTGGGGAAAGGCATTCCGACATCCCCGGAGGTACTGGGGACATTTTCAGGGGTTCTCCCCCCACGAGGTCCCCCGTGGGGGTCTTTTCCCGGGAAACCCCAAAATCCGCGCGGGGTGCTTTTTCCCCATCTTGGGAGGGCCCCCCTGGCGCGGAAAACGGACTGACACGGGAGTTGGGGCAAAAGTACACCCCTCCTCCAAGAAGGGGGTTTCCGATGGGAGCCTCCGGAAGTCTGAGCGTCCGCAGGGGCACCCTCCACGTCGAGAGCTTAGGAAAGGGTTTCCCCAAGGCTGGCCCACAAAAGGGGGCCCCTTCATTCACCCCCCTATATTTGGGACTGCGAGTGGGAGGGGGGGGGAAAACATACGGTTGGCCCAGGAGGAGGATAAAAGAAAAAACAGGCTAAGCTGCCTAAGGGATCCCCCGCTCCTTCCCCCCCTTTTTGGGGTTGGGGGCCGAGGGGGCCGCCCGACCATCACACCTGCAGTGGCCCGGGAGGAAAGTGTATGGTACCGGGCTGCGAGGAGCTATTGGGGGACCTGAAGGGCTGCCTTCAACACACCTGGGGGGGTTTTCGACGAAAGGCTCCCCCCAAACATCAAAAACGTGTTGAAGTGGCGAAGGAAGGCATTTTACGGCCCATGGAGGGTTGATATTCGTTGGTCGCGGGGAGGACTTGGTTGGGTTTCCTCACATGCAGCCTCCTTCCCCCCTGAAAGATCACGCATTTTGGGATGGGAAAGGGGGAGGCTATGACGCTTTTTGTAAATCTTGGGGGACCCGGTCCCGATCCCTTTCCTGTACCCGGCGGAGTCACCACCCTGTTGGTCCCTGGAGGGGGGCTCTGGGGGCGGGGATGCCCCACCAGGAGAGTGAGTAGGGGGGATCATTACCCGTCCCCGGAGGCTTAAGCCTGCCCAGGCACCATATACCGAAACTCAGCTCCGCGGGCATTTGAGACATTTCCACCTGGATGGGACACAAAGCAATGCGCCCCCGGGGATCCATCTGGGGGCTTCAGGGCCCCTTCGTGAGGTGGAGAAAGGGGCCCCCTTTGGGGGGAACTTTGCCCCCTTTTGCGACCCCTTTCCCCACCCTCCCCCGAGGAACCTTGTTCGGTCCCCCAAGGATATGGTGGGGCGGTTGGCTGCATCCAAGCGTTGGCGACATTGGTTCGGGTATGGAGAGACCTCGTTAGGCGGGGGAACTTCTCATCCCCACGGGGGGCCCGCTGTGGGGAGATTGACTCGCCCACACATCCCAAATTTGGGAAACCGGGCCCCGGCAACTGTAAATCTCCAGAATTCTGCCGGGGTCCACCCACCATGTGTGGGCTACACGCCGGGGATGCCTGGGGTGATGGGTCAGAGGCTTACCGCAAATGTTGAGCCTGGTCCGGGTGGTCCCTCCCCCTACAGCGTATTTTGTTCACTGTTTCGGGGGATGAAATCCCGACCGGGGGGTGGGGGCTTCCCCCAAAGTCCACTTTGGGGTTTCCCCGGTTACCAGGGCCCTTTTACCCCCGGAGCGAAAAAGGACAGGGGGGATGGACCCGGGGCGCATCCTTTTGGGGACAGACGCCCCAAAATTTCCCCCCAAAGAGCCCTGGTCTGCACCCAACCAACTCTTTTTTTTTTTTTTTTTGGGGGGGGGGGGTTTTTTTTTTTTTTTATGTTTTTTTGTTTGGGGGGTTTTTTTTTTTTTTTTTTTTTTTTTTTTTTTTTTTTTTTTTTAAAATTTTTTAAAAAAATTTTTTTTTTTTCTTTTTTTTTTTTTCCTCATTTCCCCGGCACACCGGCCCCGGGAAGGAGTTTTCCCCCCCCTTTTTAACCCTCCCCCCCCCCGTCCGAGATGTCTCTTTCAAAGCCAGGGCGGATAAAAGGAAAAAAAGGGGGGAAATCCATTGCCGCCCCCCCCTCAGTAAGGATTCCTCCCAAAAACCCCCCCTACAAACCGACGGACAAACCAAAACCCCCCCCCTCCCAATACAAGGGCGTGGGCCGGGGCCACCCCTGGAAAAACCCCACTGTGGAAAACCCCCCCCCTGAAGCAACAAGGGGCCCGCCCCAGCCGTCACGACCCCGAAACCAACCGGCCCCCCAAAAGGGGCCTTTAAGACTGCCCCCCAAGGGGGGAGTTGCCTGTGTGCGGGGTTTTTTGTTGTGTGCCCCCAAAAAAAGAAAAACCCAATAAAAGAATAAACCACCCTTTAAAGTTAGGGAAAAACTTTCAAAAAAACTAAAACAGCAACAATGCTATTGGGAAAGAAACACACAGACATGCAGGTGTGTAATTTTTTGAAGAAAAACAAAAGTGGAAAAGTTGTGTGTGTGGGTGGTGTGTGTGTGTGTGTGTGTGTGTGTGTGTGTGGTGGGGGGGGGGGGGGGGGGGGGGGGGGGGGGGGGGGGGGGGGGGGGGGGGGGGGGGGGGGGGGGGGGGGGGGGGGGGGGGGGGGGGGGGGGGGGGGGGGGGGGGGGGGGGGGGGGGGGGGGGGGGGGGGGGGGGGGGGGGGGGGGGGGGGGGGGGGGGGGGGGGGGGGGGGGGGGGGGGGGGGGGGGGGGGGGGGGGGGGGGGGGGGGGGGGGGGGTGGGGGGGGGGGGGGGGGGGGGGGGGGGGGGGGGGGGGGGGGGGGGGGGGGGGGGGGGGGGGGGGGGGGGGGGGGGGGGGGGGGGTTTTTTTTTTTTTTGTTTTTGGGTGGGGGGGGGAAAAAAAAAAAAAAAAATCTTACTTTTCAATGGAAAAAAAGCTGTTCATTTTCTTCCCCAAAGTTTTAAAAGGGCCAAACTTTTCCCCATTTTTGCAGGCGAGATTATTTGCTTATTGTTGTTTTATAAAGCCCCCCTTCCGCATGTGGTCTTCGTCACAGAAGCGTGAGTTGGGTTGGGGAAGAAAAGAAACCAAACATTTTCAGTTAACAAATGTGTGGTTAAAAAGCCAAGTTTTTCACTGTTTTTATTGTTATTTTATTGTCGAGTTAGATGTTTTAAATAGAAACTGCCCCCGAAACACATGCGCAGGCACTGTGCAACCACAGGACACCAACAACCCCACGCAACCCACAACCCCCCACAGCGCACTCACACACGCACAGGGACGCTTTAAAAACACAACGGAAAACAGTGCCATGCGTTTTCTTTATCTCCTGCCACTCATTTAAAACCCACTTACATCAGCTAGCTCACAGAAACAATATACGCACAAAGTGAAAAAGTAGCTACCGTGCTCAGAGTATTGGCGACAATCACCCCTGAACACTCGTCTTCTTAACTGCGCTCTTGAAGTGGAAAGTCCAATAGTTTTTTGAAGAGGTTTTCTCTTTCCTTTTTTTTTTTTTGTCTGTTTCGTTTTTTTACCCCCACCACCACCCCCCCCCCTCCCCCTCTTCCCCTTTTACCTCTCCCTTAACCATGTTGGGGCCGTTTACTTGTAAGAGATTTCCCTCCCCTTCCCACCCCATGCCCCGCCCCAAAAAGATGCAACACATTTGCTTACTTTTCTCACAACAGATATGAGATGTTTCTGTTGTCAGTGACACATTTTAAAGACTTGAAAATTTTCCCTTAAATTTTGAGTTTGCAATTTGCTATTCTTGTTTAGGTTTTTTTTGGTTTTTCCCCACACACCCCCGCACCGAAGTCACTCGGGGGTTAAGGTTTTTTTTTTTTTTAATTTAAATCCAATATTTTCATTCTTTTTCTTTTTTTTTTTGTTTTCCTTTTTCCCCCTTCTTTCGTTTCTTTGTGTGGTGTGTGTGGTGTGTGTGTGTGTGTGTGTGGGGGTTTGTTGTGTTGTGGTGTCCAGGCCATATGATTGTTCTGCTTTGGGGTTTGGGTTGAAATTTTCTAGGTCTTTTCGTTGTTTTATGTTTGCAGTTGCAATGTTCTTTTTTTTTTTGGGTTCATGTGTTTAAAAAAAAATTATTTTCAGTGTGTTTATTTCTGCTTTCTTTCTTTGATTGGAAAGGATGGGAATCTTGTTTTGTGTATGTTAATTGTCACTGAATGTTATGTAAAATTTTTTCACTGCATTGTGTTGTTAATTGTCAAGCCCTCAAACTTTAAAAAAAAAAGTATGTCTGCTAAACCCGAAATAAAAAGAAATATTCGGGTACTACCTGCAAGAATTCCTTTGAGGAAAAATGGAAAGGTATATTTTTTCAAAATGGGGGACCAGGGGGTTTTTTTTCTTGTTACTCTTTAAAAAGCAAGAAGATACATTTCTTTAAAAACTTTTTAATTTAAAATTAAACGTGTTATCAAGGGTGGTTAGGTAATCATGTTGTCCGAGTTTTTCCGAGGCCAAAGCGTTTGACCCATCTAGGGGGCGAATTACTCATTTATTTATTGTTTGCTTTTTGTGTTCCGCCCCAATGTGGTTGTGGGGCGGGGTTTCACCTTGGTGTAGTTTACTCAACTTCGTTTGCTTTCTCTCTCTCTTAATTCCCCTGCCCGTGCTATCATCCTGCAGGTTCACGGGTGGCTGGTACCTTTCTTCAACTTGTGTCTTGGCCCCTCGCCTGTCTTTTTACCCGTCGCCCTGCTTCATTTCTTTTTGTTTGAAGTATCTCACTCTGTGACGCAGCGTGGCATGTTTTTGGGCCGCCATCGCTGAGGGGGGTTTGCCTTCCTCGGCGGAAAATGCTCGGGGGGCCCTGCCCGGGCTTGGTTTTTCACCGTTCATGAAGGTAAGTCGGTATCTTTAATTCCCCACTCGGCCTGTAGGAAGGACATCATTCTTTTTTTCCGCATTCGCTTTTTCCCCCGACTGGGGCGAGGGCAGAAGATCGTTTGACCCGCCTCTTGGGGTCACCCCCGGGAAATGGGAAACATCAGTTTCGGGTTTGTTTGTTTTTGGGTTTTTTGTTGTTAGCCGGGTTATTTTTCTTTTGGCAATTTTCTTTTGTTTTTGAAAAAAAGAGAAATATTGTGTGGACCTTTTCTTGGTTAATTAAACTTAACCTGGCCATTTTTAAAAATTTTTCCAAAATTTTTTTTCTCCCTGTTTATGCATTGGTGATGCGGGGAGTCGGTGGGGGTGGGAGAGAACCTGGGGACAGGGTTGGAATTGCTTGGTCTCGCCTCCGCCCCGTCCCTTCGCCGGACTCTATCCCCGGCCACCGTCGTTTGTGTGGCAAGGAGAACGAGTTTTTTTGTTCGCGAGCGTGCGTACCAGATTTGTCGTTGGAAAGGTGTTGGGGGATTTGTGTTTTTTTGAAAAGTGGCTAAAAAAAGTGACAATTTTTTTCCCTGAATTATTATTTCAAATGTGGGGGGCATTTTAAGCATGGTCGCTTGGTTGGTTTTTTTCCCAAAAAGGGGAAAAAGTTAAACTGAGTGAAGAAGGGGGAAGATAATTTATTTGTTTTATGCCTGTTGATTAAAACATCTTTTACCCGCTTCGTGTGAGAAACTTCAAAGAACATTCCTGATTTGGGTTGGGTTTTCTGTGTTATGCCAGGTCGGTTGGCTGGGGTTGTTGGGGCATTTAGTGACTTCCCCCCCCCCCATCACAGTGGCTGTTAAATTTAACAGCAGGGTCAAACTGTATGCGGCGGGGTTCCATACCCTTTCCTTTTTCCTTCCCTCCCCTTTTTCTTCCTCCACACGTTTTTTCCCCCCCCCCCCCTCCCGGGGCTTCCCCCGGGTCTGGACTGGGGTTTGGGCCCCGTGGGTTGAGGCCCCCGCTCTGGGGGCCGCGGACGGATGGTGCCCGTGCTGGTTTTTGGGCCCCGTCTGGCCGGGACCGCGGACTGGGTGGTGCCACGTGCGGGTTTTTAAAGGCCACGCTCTGGTGGGACCGCAGACTGATGGTGCCCCGCGTGTTAGGCCACGTCTGGTCGGGGCCCCGGCGGGAGAAAAGCCCGCCCCGGGTTGACTGGGCCGCCCTGATCCCTGCCGGAAAAGCCAGTAACCGCCCTTTCCCCCCCCCCCCCCCCCCCCGGGACGCGCTCTTCATGCCCGCTTGTGTTCGAGGGTGTCGGCTTTGACGACCCCTTCAAGAACCGACCCGGCGGCACCTAGTGCGAAGGGGGCTCCCCCCTAGCCTTTAAGAGAGGGGTGTGGGGACCCTGGTGGGGAAGGGGTGGGGCTGGAAAAATTTTTTTTATAATTGTGTATATTTTATATGTGAGAGATTTGTGGTTGTGATTTGGTCCGTATTTTAAATGCTTGATTGTGATTGTGCATGTTATGTGTGTTGGGAAAGTTTGTTGTGTGTGCATGGGGGGGTTAAATATTTTTTTTGCGATTGTTTTTGTTGTGAATAAAGGGGGGTTGTATCGTAATTTTATTGTGTGGTCTTTGCGGGGGGTGTGAGGTCAGTCACTCCCTTCACTCCCCCTAGACCGATCCTGTCAGGGAGACCTCCAGGGGGGGTCGGCAATTGTGGGGGTCGCCCCGGGGGGGAAGGCTTGACTGTCCTCTTTTCCGGGAAAGGGTCCCCTTTTTTTTCCTGTTTTTTTCATTAAATAGTTTTTCGTGTTTTTTTTGGGGTGGTTGGTGGGGACCAGGTAAGGGGGGTCGGGGGCCGAAGGAACATCCCCGGGGGTTTTACCGGGGGGGCGAGGGGAGACCCAGGGAAATCGACCGGCCAACCTCCCTTCCCCCGGGGGACCTCAGCAGGTACGGCCCCAAGCTTGCCTTTTTGTTTCCGCTCATCTTCCCCTTCCCGTTGTGTATTTAGCCTTTTGTTTTTTTTTTCCTACGGGGGTTTTTGAGTCAGGGGGTTGTATCGGGGTTAGTGTCCCCCTTTTTTTTCTCTTCCGGGTTCCGTTGCTGTTTGTTTTTTTTCCCGGGCCCGCCCCCCCCACTGTTTCTCGTGCTGGGAGCCGGGTTTCCCAAATGGGGAGCCACATAGGTTGTTTTTTTTTTTTTTTTCCGGTGAGCCCACCGCACGTTTCTCGTGTTGTGGCGCGGTGTTGCAGAGTGGGGCACCCGGGAATTTTTCCCCACACACCCCCCAAATACATACACACTATACACACACCCAAAAAAATTTGTTTTTTTAAGTGGAATTGTCTTTCCCCCGTAATTTTATAATGTAGGATATTTGTCATGGGAACGTCCTGCTGGGGTAAAGGCTACCCCCGGCGTCGAAAAAGAAGGGGTTTCTAAAAGTTCCCCACTATTAGACCCGCACTTCGACTACAGTGACTTCCACTTATTCCCGTCTGTACCCAAGTCCAGCAGTACTTTCTTTCTTCTTTTTGCTAGGGGGTTTTCCTGCTGAGACCCCCACGGCCCATTCCCCTCGGAAACGCAGAGTATAGCGAAGAACGTGGGCTTTTTTTGGTCGCAAAAAAACCAAAGCCCCCCATTCTCCCTGCTTCCCCCCTAAGGAGTATGCCCCCGGGGGCTTTCCCCCAGGGAAGGTCGAGACCCCGGGGGCAGGGCAGAGGGGCACCCCCCGTGTGGGAGGGTGAATCCTTCCCCGGCATCACCTCTGTCCTGATGTTTCTAGAGCAGCACGACGAGAGGATGCTTCCAGGCAGGGAAACCCCCCGTAGGGAAAGGGTCGGTAGGGGAAAGTTGGATAGGGTGGACTCTGCGCAGAAGGGGGGACTGACAGCAGGAGATTCTCATAGGGAAGAGGCTATGCGCGCAAGGGAAAGGCTGCCCCAAGGAGGCCCCCTTGAAGAAGAAGCTGCCCGACAGGAGGCCCTTGAAGGAAGAGGCGCCCGACAGGAGGCAGCGTGGGAAAGGCTGCTCAGGAAAAGGAAAGGGCCAGAAGGAGGGTCAGCTAGGAAGAGGGTGCTCAGGTAAGGAAGAGGCTGCCGAAGGACCCCCGTAAGGAAGAGGCTCTCAGGCAGGAGGGGGGCTGCCAAAGGGGATCGGCGTAGGGAAGGGGCCAGCAGGAAACCCCCTAGGGGAAGAACTAGACAGGAAGGAGGCTCGCGTAGGGAGGGGATGGAACAACTTTCGGGTCTCCCGCATCTGAAGTAGGGGGGTTTAACACCAGGCAGGTGATAAGTTAGAGGCCCAAAGTTAAAGCTTCCCAAATTCAGACCCGGAGGACATTGAATGTTAAAAGCATTTTGACAAGGTTGCAGTTCTACCAATTGCGAGGAACAAAGGCTTGACCTTTTTTCGGATTTTGGTGCGAAGGAGTGGTCCCACTCTAAAAGAAAGGGGGTCTATGGAATGCAGTGCTTGCGAAGCTTTCCACCCTTTCCCCCGAGCTACAGGAGGAAGTTCAGGGCCAGAAGAAAAAAAACGACGGCCTTCGTGCGTTTTTGGTGAAACTGCGCAAAACCTAGGGTACGGCCAGTTGGGTAAGTTGGGGCTGGGGATCATCCAAAAGAACAGCCACCCAAAACGTGTCCCCAGAGTTGAGGGTCCGGATGGGGGACAGCACCCCAGGATTTCGGGCTACAAAATATACCCCGGGGGTTTTTGCTAAGCCGCAGGGCTTAGGGGGACGCCGTACGGAGAGGGAAACCCCCCCACAGGTTTTTGGCAAAAGGGGGACAACTGCTAGCGGCGAATAAGGAGGCAGTCCATCGGGGGCCTCAGCACCTGATTTTGTTTTTTTGTGGTCGTCCCTGGCCACATCAGGAAAGATTGCCCCAAGGGCCCCTGGTACAGGGGGGTAGTCCCCCTTTTCCCCTTCCCCTGCCTCGCAAAAGTGGGTCCCTCCCCCTTCTGGTGATTCAGAGGCCCCGTGTTTCTTTGTTGTTGTTTTTCCCTTTGGGCGAACATCAGGGATTCGGGGGCATCAAGCTCTTTTGATAAGGATTGGGTTTCCCCCCGGCCCGGCGGGGGGCAGTTATGATGTGTGCGGGTTTGGAGGGTGTTTTACCCACCCGTCCTTCTGTACTTTTCCCATCTCCACCCCCACTCTGGGGGAAGTTGGGGTATGCGGTGGAGCGACCTCTGTACCCTTATCAAAAGGGGAAAACTACACCTTCGCAGACGGAGCAGTCAGTCCGGTCAACGGATTTTTCCCGTCAGGCGTGGTGGGAGTCCCCAGCGCCAAACTAAAAGCGGGCAGGAAAAGCGTCCCGTTCTTTAGCCGATCTCTAACGAGGTTCGGAAGGGCCGACCGCTAGCATTTTTCCGTTTCAGGCCAGGACTTGGGTGCCAACGCCCCCGACAATTGTGGACGTCCCGCTCAGTCGGCCCCCCCACACCCAAGGGGAGCTTCACCCACAAGGGGACCTCTTTAGGTTTTCACTCAGGCAATGTGTGGCCAAACAGCTTGTTTTCCCCAAGTTGAAGGTCTGTTTCTCGGCAGGCCCCCCAAATTCCCCCCCTGGGAGGTCATATGGGGTCCAAGCGGGGCCTCCGGGGAGTAAGAAAGACCTTTTTGGCCAGGGATGAACTCACAGGTTTGGAGTACGCCGCATTGCGATGTCTGCCAACGGACAAAGCCTAAGGGTCGCTTAAGCGTGTTTTCCCCCAGGGTCAGTGGCCACGGGTTGGGAGCCTTCGAAAGGTTTTGGGGGCGACCTTGGGACCCATTATCCTCCATCCCCGGTCGCGGTACCGCTCACTTCGGGGGGTAGAATCTGCGATCGATACCCCAAAGGCGTCCCGCTTGGATATCGATGCCCCTATGTTGCTGAATCTCTCAGGCAGATTTGGGCCGATGGGGCCCAAGAAGAAGTAGGCCGGAAGTTTTTACTGGAGAGCGTTATCCCCTCCAGTCCCCGGACGGATCCGGCCAGTCAGTCATTTGACTCATGAGTTAGGGAGTGGAACGCAGGTTGCTTCACTTTCCGTTAAAACAAGGGTTCCCGTAATACGGATGCTGATATTTTGCCCAGCTCCGTAGTCAGACATGGAAAAAAGGTCAGGGGACACTTTCCCCCCCCAAACCCGGGGGATTCCCCTTTTGGTTTGTATCAGGGGTACTGACAGTTTTCACTTCAGTGATGTTAAGGTAGGAATCACCAATGGGTTTGGGTTGTTACTTTTATGGTTGAAGGGTTTTCTTAGTTTTTTGATAAATGTAGTACTATTATTTCCCCGTAGATTCATCGTAGATGTTTGTATTGGGGTTTTTCGTATCTTCATCACAAGAGTTGGGGTTTGGGCCATTGTTTGAAATTTTCCATGCGTCAAGTTCAAAGGGAGCACTTTTCTCAGAAAACAGATGCTTTTAAAGGGGGGTTTTTCACGATTTGTCACGAGGCCTACACGTTTGCCCATTTGGGGGGGAATTACTATTTTTTATTTTCGTTGGTTTTCGTGTATCCGTCCCTAATGTGGCTTTTTGGTGCGGTTGACCCTTGGGGGAGTTCAGCTCAACTTCGGTATGCTTTCTTCCCCTCTCTTTTAAAAAACCACTGCCCCGGGTATTCATCCCGCAGGTTCAGGGTGGTGGTACCCTTTTTTCTCGAATTTTGTCTATCGGCCCCTTCGCCTGTCTTTTTACCTGCGCACTTGCTTTATTTCTTTTAGTTTGAAAATTTCACTTGTGGCAGCGTGGGATTTGGGCCATCGTAGGGAGGTTAGCTCTTCCTCAGGGGAAAATGTCTCTGGAGCGCCTTCCCGGGCTTTTCTTCACCCTATATCGAAGGTACAGTCGTATCTTCAATTCCTACAGTCGCCTGTAGGAGAGGGACATCACTTCTTTTTTTTTTCCCCCACTGCGCCTTTTTCCCCTCGCTGGCAGAGGGGAGAGAGAGTCGTTTGACCCCCCCTTCGGGGTACCCCGGGTAGTGGTAAGCATCAGTTTTTGTGGTTTGTTTTGTTTTGGTTTGTTGTTGTTTTGGCTTATTCTTCTCTTTTTCCAAAATTTTTTTTTGTTTTTGAAAATTTTAAGAAATATTTTGTGAGACCTTTCTCGGTTAATTCAATCTTTTCCCGGCCATTCTAAATTATTTCCAAAAATTTTTTCTCCTTTTTGCATTGGTGATGCGGTAGTCGGTGGGGATGGGGGGAGAACCGGTGATTTAGGGTTGGAATTTCTTGGTTGCTCGTCCGCCCCTGTCACATTCGCCGGACTCTTATCCTTCGGCCCGTTGTTTGTGTGTGCAAGGAAACGATTTTAGTTCGGAGCGTGCTAGCAGATTTGTCGTTCGGATGCGTGGTTGGAGATTTGTGTTTTTTTGAAATGTGGCTATAAAATGTGAAATTTTGCCATTGAATTATTTTGCAAATGGGTGGCAGTTATTTTAAACGATGGTCGCTGTGTTGGTTTATTTCCCAAAAAGGAAATGTTAAACGTGAGTGAGAAAGGGGGAAGATAATTCATATTTTTTATAGCCCCTTGATTTAAGATCTTTTACCTGCTTGGTGAGAAGACTTTTAAAGAACTTTGATTTGATTGTTTACGTGTTTTTCTCAGGTCTGTGTTAGCTGGGGTGTTGGGGATTTTGTAGCTTCCCCCCCCCCCATCATGCGATGGCTTTAAGATTTAACGCATGGGTCAAAGTCTGACCCGGGGGTTCCCGTACCCCTTTCCTTTTCCTTCCCCCCTTTCTTTTCTTCCTCCCGTCGTTTTTCCCCCCCCCCCCCGGGGTTAAACCCCGGGTCTGCTGGGTTTGGTGCCACTGCTGGTTAGGCCACGCTTGGGTGGACCGCGGACTGGGGTGGTGCCCGTGCTGGTTTTAGGCCCCGCTCGGCCGGGGCCCCGGACGGTGGTGCCACTGTGGTTGGGCCAAACCCCTGGGGGACCGCGGACTGGATGGTGCCACGGCTGGTTGAGGCCAGCCCGGTCGGGGCCCGGGGCTGGAAAAAGCCCGCCCCTTGATGGGGCCCGATCCCTGTCCAGGACCTCCAAACAACGCCAGTTCCCCCCCCCCCCCCCCCCCCCCGGACGCGCCCTTTATGCCTGTGGTGTCGAGGGGGTCGGCTTTGAGCGACCCCTTCAAGAACCGACCCGGTTCGGGGCACCTAGGCACGGGGGCTCCCGGGAGACTGAAGAGGCAGGGGTGGAGGCATCCATGGTGTGGGGAAAGGGGGGATGCGGAAATGTTTTTTAAATTGTGTATTTGTTAAGTGATAATGTTGTGGTTTTGATTTTTTACTCGTATGGTGAAATGCTTTTTTGTGATTTTGAAGTTTTTTGTGTTTGGAAAGTTGATTTTGGGTAGTCAGGGCGTGTGTTGAAAAATTTATTTTCGATTTTTGTGTTGTGAATAAAGGGGTGTTTGTTCGTAAATTTTATTGTGTTCTCTTGCGGGGGGGTGTGAGGGCAGTCACCCCTTACTCCCACCCAGACCGATCCGTCAAAGGCAGACCCCCAGGGGCGGTCTGACCATGTTATAGTTCTTGTTGAAACAAGAAAAGAAATTTCCTTTTTTTTAAATATATAGGGGTCAAACCCAAAACCCCCCCCGGGAATTTTTTATAATAATTTGAAAAAAAAAAATTTAAATGGGCTGGGTGAAGAAAGGGTCTAAATGTGGGATTTTAAATTTTTTGGTCCTCGCCCCCTGTCAAGACTATCTTAAAAAAAAAAACATTTTAATAACCCTCAAAAAAGACAGGCAATGGAAAACATGATTGAAACTTTAGTTTTGGGAAGGATGTCGGGAAAAGACATCCACCCCACCCACTTCACCTGGAAAAATCTAACCCTTTTGAAAAGTCCAATTATTTTTTAAAATCTCAGAAAACAGTTGACTCCTATTTAGGGGAAAAAGACATAGGGTTTTGACAACAGAACAATCACTTGGCTGTTTTTTTTGAACGGGAAAAAAAACAACATTTTTTAAGTAAACACGTTTTTTAAAAATTGAATGCATTTCGCCCCTTAAGAATTAAAGCTATTTAAAACAAAAATAAATACCAAAAAAAAAATTTTTTAAAGAAAATTTTAAACAATTTAATTGTAAAACCAAAAAATCGGTTTGCCCTAGCAAATTTTTTGGACTTTTCCCTAATGATCTTTTTCTTGATTTCTTGTTGATGAAACTTCAAATGCAATACCCAAGGAAAAAGGGAAAAAGTTATGGCGAAGAGAAAACAAAAAGGAAAAAAAGACTTTCTCAATTAAAAAAAAAAAAGAAAAAAAAAATTAGACCGATTTTCATGCCCAGTGACACAAAAAAAAAAAAATTTAAAAAAAAAAAAAATATGGGAAGAAAAACCTCGACCCTCGCAACTATGCCGAAAAATTCCTTGGGTTTTCCCCCATTGCGCACCTTGGGGGACACAGGCAGAAACATTAAAAGGGACTTGTCAAGAAAGTATTTTTAAAGGCGCACTACCCATCCATTAAACAATACAAAAAAGGAAATTCTCCCGGGATTTTTCAAAAAAACATAAAAAGCAAACAGTTTCTAAAAAAAGGTGAAGATCAAAGGCTTTAGAACAATGTGGTACTCCCCCCTGGCCCCCCTCTACTATCTGTGCAAAAAAGAGACGGTGAATTTGGAAAGTTTTTTTGCACATGAGGTACAGTCATTTTCCCCCCCTCTCTCCTGACTTTTGGGAACCCATTTTTCCCAAAAAACCAAAATTTTAACCTTCCCGCAATATCTTGAGCCGGGCCCCAGCAACCCCAAAAAACCTTCAAATTAGGGTTTCAAAGTCCTGGATGGTGGGCCCTCATCGTCCACTCCTTCCCACGCCAGCCTCAGCAAACCCTTTCCCGGAGTATGCAGACAAAATTTTTAGACCCTTTCCGGGGAAACAGGCTGAACCAAGTCACGAGGGGGACATTGGGGGGGAACACAGCAGACCAAAAAGTTTTAAAAGCCCACCCGGGAAAAGAGAGGCAAGGGCAGACGCAGAAAAGTGTCAGGGAAGACTAAACTGACATGCGGAGGCAGGCACCAGGATCGTAGTTCATGTGGTTCATGCACTGGAGCATGGTGAAGAGACTATTCAAGAGATAACTGTAGACACTGATAGTGTTGTCATCATTGCAGGCGTAGTCCATGATCTGACTGCAAGCCAACCCCTGGCTGACATTGGGGTGGCTTTTGGCATGGGCAAGAATTACAGATTCTACCACATCAACGCCATCTGTGCAAGCCTTGGAGAGTCATGATCACGTGCATTACCTTGGTTTTCCATTTTCAGGTTGTGATATAACCTCTGCCTTCAACAGCAGGGCGCGAAGTCTGCTTGGCACGCTTGGCAGGTCTACGAAGACATCACAGAGACTTTTCAACGTTTGGCCAGTCATCCCTTCCAGAAACTATAGATGTTGACGAGGATGTTTTCTTCAAGAAGTTGGAGAGACTGACTGTCATTCTGTATGACAAAATTAGCCCCTCAGACTCTTTCAATGAAACGTGAAAGGAATTCTTCTGTCAGAAGAATCAGGCGATGGACAAACTGCCACCCATCAAAGATGCACTACTCTAGCATGTCCGACGTGCAGTGTATCAAGCAGGAATCGGGACAACCAGCACACACAACACAGCAAGTGGCTCCTCCGCAACAACATTTGCTAGGACGAAGGAATCGGAGACATGAGAACCAGTTTGGGCGACAATTCCAGAGGTTTCCAGAGCGTGCAGAGAGCTGATAACATGTTCATGCAAAGGTGAGTGCTCGGACTGCAAATGTGCGAAAGCAAACCTGGACTGTTGCAAGTGCAACTAATTGAAAAGGTTATTGCAAACTGAATGTCTGTGAAAAAAGACATCACAGAACAGTGGCACTTGCTCCGCAAGGAAAAATGACTTCTGCTAATGGATGCGTTTAATAACATTAAGAGTATTTATTACTATTTAAAAAAAAAGAATTTCAATGTTATTTTCAACAACCCAGGTGGGCTCCTAGCCTAAAATTCATAAATAGGCCTTGCGGTACCCTCATGCCAAATTTGATGCATTTATCCACCCTGTAATGGGGTCATTCCACTAAGCCACCTGACAAATTCGATGAGACTCTTAACCGTGGTGCGCACGTGCATTGCAAAACAATGTGCACTCACATTAAATTTCATTCACTTCTGATAAAGTAATAGGCCAGCATGATCGGCACGAAAACTACAACAGCATCGATGGAACAACGGTCCAAATGTCACACATACACATAGATGATAGAATGATATCTCTGATACTATGCACATGTGGTTATACAGATGAAGACTGCAAGAGACTGTGTTCACCACTAGCTACTATTGATCTACTACTGCTGTAAATCATGTGGGGTCTTTCAAACAACCCGCAGATTTTCTTTTTGTTCCTGTTTACACGTTTCTCGAGGAAATGTTTGAATTTATGTACGAGACAGATTACATAGATCATTTGAAAGTTAGTTTCTATGAGGTTTTTGAGTGTATAAGTTTACGTATTGGCGTGTTGCAGTTGTGTGTGTGTGTGGTGTGTGTGTGTGGTGGTGTGTGTGTGTGTGTGTGTTGTGTGCGTGCGTGCGTGCGTGTGTGTGTATGTGTGTGTGTGTGTATGTGTGTGTGTGTGTGGTGTGTGTGGTGTGTGTGTGTGTGTGCGCACGCGCGCGCGCGGGGCGCACACACGCCACGCCCGTGCATGTGTGTGCGAGCGTGCGCGTGTGCGTGAGTGCGTGCGGGCTCGCGCGCGCGCGTGTGTATGTGTGGTGAATGTTGACTGTGTGTGCATGTATCGCGCGCGCGCGCGCGCGTGTGTGTGTGTGTGTGTGTGTGTGCGTGCGTGCGTGCGTGCGTGCGTGCGCGCGCGTGCGCGTGTGTGTGTGTGTGTGTGTGTAGAGAGAAGAGAGAGAGAGAGAGAGAGAGAGAGAGAGAGAGAGAGAGAGAGACTTACAAAATGCCATTTCAATAGATCAACATGTCACTTATACTGTAGTAATAAAATACTCAAACAGTATTAAGGAGCCGTCTACATAATGATGAAGTCACATCAAATTTATTTATTCTAGTTGCCGACAACATGCATGACTCCGATGTCCAATCCGATGTGAAAAACTGCAAAGGGGCATTCACCGAATGGAACATAAGATGAGTGTATCGGTCCCATGCGTCAATTCCTCGTCTGCGAATGTCTGAAATCTAAGGTTTGGATTCCGTTTGTTATAACACTTTAAGTCAAATGATAATTGCGCGAATCCCCTAAAGTCAGTGGGGCCTAATTCTCCCAAAATCTGCCCTCAGAAGTATGACAGTTGCTGACTAAATATTTCAAAATCAAGATCAGTGTTTTAAAATGTGCATGGCTGTGTGTCACTGAAACATGTGAAGATAATACAAAAGCGTAAAAAGAAAATAATCTTTTCCAGCATTAAGTTTGAGCAGAAGAATATTCAAACTGTGTTTGCATTCTAAATTTCCGAACAGACAGTGTTACCCCTCGGATACTCGTCTTCAAATGCAGTAACAACCTTTTGCATATAGATACTGCTCTTCTGAAGAAAAAAAGTCAATGTGAAGAAAGAAAAGAAAAAGAATTTGTCTTGGAATTTGGAGTTAAGAAATTAACTCAATAGCATGTGTCAGCAGCAGAATTATGCATGACCTGGGTACTGTGACCTGTGTTCCTAAGCCATTGCCAGGGCACAAGGATTTAGGAGTCAAAAGTCTAGTAGATGACAGAAAATGGAAGGGCGGGGGTGTCATATAGTTGAGCTGGCACATCTACCCGATGAACGAGTTGAATGAGTTTTGTTAGGGTTGATACTCTGGCTGACGTCAGTCGCAGCTTTGAGTGTAACGGAGAATATTTAGCATTTGGGGCCTAATCTTAACTCTGGACTGGTATTAGTCACACACTTGAAAAACTGAAAGCATGAAAATCAATGTTGAATGGGGAGCCTCCAAAGGGAAACATAACGAACACTCACGCAACGAGCCTCGACCTACTGATCTTCATTAACAAAACAGGAACAATGAAACAAACAACGGGGGTAAAGAAGCCAGTAAATAAACAGAAAAATGAGGAAAACCAAATGCGGGTGAATAAATCCTTGGTCACCGGGGAAAATGACCAAACAGGGATTTTTAAAAAGGGGATGGGGTGAAGGGGAGAAGGGAAGAGAAAAACCCTGTAAAAGACGACGTAATTGTACAAATATTAAGTCCTACACTCACAGCTATGGAACATTCAAGTTCTTTTTGAACAGAATGCATGGAAGGGTGTGGGGGGTGTTGGGGGGGAGAGATCCGCCACAAAGGTAATACAGTCAGAACTGGAGTGTGGGGCAGGGAAGGATGAGCCTTATGTGGGTTTTTTTGGCCGGATTGTTTTCAAACTCATCAAAACGGCTGTAGAGACGTTGCTTAAGAAAAAAAAGTTGACATATGCAAACCCCACAGTCAAGTCTCATCCATTTAATGGACGGGTCCTTTACAGAGTTGCTCAAATTTTCTCACCAGCGCGGCAGACGTCTGTAGATGATCTTGTTCTGATTTTTGTCGGGATATACTGTAAAGGAAGCATAGTTAACACAGTCTCTGATCGAAATGAAACTCTCTTGCACCTATTGTCATCACTGTCATCAAGACTGAGCTCCATACAAAAGCCTGAGATTCTGTGACACTACATGCCATGTTCTCGTGCTGACATCACGCGCAATGTTGTCTTCACACCTGTGCCAGCAGTGGGTTCGTGTTCAAGACATAGGTGTCCAATTATGCTAAACCAAGACTGTCAGCATTTATATGTGAAATATAGATGCAGTATAGAAAAGCGTATGATGGAATTGTGTTCAAATGATTCTTGGGTAAAAAGCGTTATCATGTTGCACAGAATAAATGACAAAATGCATTCTTTCAAGTGATACTCTGTAGCTATTTTTCCATCGTTCACATTTTACTCTCTCACAGTACCACTAATACATCTTAATATTCCAGTGGTTTAGCTTCTATGAAATAAGCTGAGTCCGGAAAAATAAGCTGATCGGCCGAAGTTTGAGATCATCAGTGACCGTGTAACAGGGGGAAACAGTCTCAGGATCAACAAAAAACACTGTAGGCTGGATGTTCGCAGCGGAACAGTCTCTCAGAGGGTGATCAACATGTGGAATGAACTCCCGGAGTCTGTGGTAAGAGCACCATCCATGAATACCTTCAAAGGCAGACTCGACGCTCATTGGAAAGATCTGGCGAGTGTTTACACACCAACCTGCCAGTCCTAAACTTGCTCAATACTATTTTAACTGTTGCCGCAAGTGTCAGTGCCACGCATGCCACTATAAATGTATGTTTTGAAATTGGAACGATGAACTGGCCCTTTTAGGGCCTCAAACATCTACAATGTCAAGGTCAAGGTCAAGGTCAGATGAAGGTCACCCAAGCCATGGAAAAAATGAATCGATGATTGGTGAGCTGGTTTTTCCTTCTTTTTTTTGTTCTTTCTAACTTACCTTTCCTCCAGCGCTCTACATGCATTTTCAGTCCTTGATTTTTGTTTTCGATTCTTAAGCGTACAATATAATCGCAGCCTCATGTAACTGGATCTCAGTAATTCGCTCAACTATGGTGGACATATCTTGCCACTAAGGTCACATCATCACCTAGTTTATATCAGAATATTTGCGTACGATTTTGACGTCATTAGCTAAATCTTTAGCTGTTTGTAAATATGCTGAATGTTTTATTGTATTCTTGATGTAGAACATGTTTCAGGTGGAAATAGAACTTCCATTGCAAGTGTGAAAAGATATTGATGTCAGTAAGCTCACTGGCTTTGTCGTTTGATTTACTCCGCGAGGCGCTTTCCGGAGGGGGTTTCTCACTTGAAACAAAAAGCAGTTCTTGCAATTAGGCCTAGTTTGAGATTCTTTATTGGTAGGTGTGTCTGCATGAGGCCTATGCTGGATCGCAACTGATAACAGTAAACACCACCAAAGTGACTCACCAACCGTGCAGTGTCTTCTTTGGTGAGCTGTGTCATAACAGCCTGATGTTAATTGTTCCCAGTACAGTGCTGGTGTTGGGGCTGGGAGAGGACGATTCTGAGTGTGGCCGGTCTACAAGGCAACCAGAACTATGAGCGGCGTAGGAGTTATACCGGGCACGGTAGATCAGAATGCAAAGCAAAAGAAAAAAGGAAAAACTAAACAGAGAGAGAGAGAGAGAGAGAGAGAGAGAGAGAGAGAGAGAGAGAGGGGGGTATACATGATCACAAAGAACCTGTAGACAGAACCAGGACAACCCAATGAAACCTGAAGATGCAACACCCATCGCAGAAGAACGTGTTTATCTGGAAAGGTGGAGAAGACACTTCTAGGAAATTCTGAACTGGCCAGATCCACCAATGTTTGCCGACATTACTGAGGTAGAAGAGGACCTGGACATCAATATGGGAAGCACGAAAGTGGTGGTCGTCAAGGAAGCCATCCCCATCCGTAGTTGAAGAATGGCATGGTACCTGAAGAGGATGGTATGTGTTCCGAGATGCTGAAGGCAGAACTACGGCTAACACAACGTTTCCTCCGCGCATCCCAGAAGACATATGGGACAATGAAACAGCATGTCATGAGAACAGGTGTAATCATTAAGCTACCAAAGAAAGGAGATCGCGAGGACTACTAGAACCTGCAAGACACCAGTCAACTGTTCCTCACCAGCAAGGTCTTCAGCAGCCAAGAACACGCTGATTTTAGAAAAGGAGATCAAGCAAGCATCGATCACTTCTTCGTGCTTCGCCGGATCCTCGAGCTGTCTTATGAATGGAACATTCCCATATATAAGGTGTTCTTGATTCTAAGATGGCTTTCGACAGTCTGCATCGAGCCTCCCTCAAGAAAATCCTCCGACTTTATAGTACGCCCCAGAAAGCGGTCAGTATCATCCAGTCTCTTTGAGAGAACTTCGATGCGTGTCGTGAGTTGACAGAACCAGTCAAGGCGGACACAGGAGTCCGACATGAATGTATCCAGTCACCGATGTTGTTCTCCTTGGTCGTTGACTGTCTGATGCGCAACATCGCCCGTGGAAAGCGACAGGATCCAATGGACCCAACTTCAGTATTAGAAGACGTGGACTATGCCATCGAGATGGGCTTATTGTCAAACACTCACCAAGACATTCAACAGACAACAGAGACCCTCAGCGCGAGACAGGCAGCACCACTGCCGTTAAGATAAATGGCAAGAAAACACAAGCTCTGTGGAAGAACGCCAGAAACAATATCTAGTTACAATGAACGGCGGGTCACTATAAACGTACAGGAGACTGTGACAATGAACGGCGGGTCACTATAAACGTACAGGAGACTGTGACAATGAACGGCGGGTCACTATAAACGTACAGGAGACTGTGACAATGAACGGCGGGTCACTATAAACGTACAGGAGACTGTGACGATGAACGGCGGGTCACTATAAACGTACAGGAGACTGTGACAATGAACGGCGGGTCACTATAAACGTACAAGAGACTGTCTACGTGCATAGTAAGGTGACAACAGACGGTGACTGTGACCAGGAGATCAAATAACAGGATCAGCAAAGCAAACCAAGCTTTCGCCATGCTCAGTCCCATTTGGAGATCTACTAGCCTCGGCGTCTACACGAAGATCGGGGTCTTCAAAAGTAACATCCTCAGCGTTCTCCAGTATGGCTCAGGATGCTAGAAGACCATGATCACTATCGAGCAAAAGTTTGAATTATATTGCCTTCTGGCCATTCTTGATAGTGTCTTCCATGTTCTGGAGCGATGGCAGTGGTCTGGATACTTTTCCCATTTCTTCGTTTCTTTGAATTCTGCTAACTGGCACACAAGCTGTATATTGTCTTCTGTTTGACCCATCCATGATTTTCCACGTCCTAGGCGAGTTTCTTTGACTGCCGCATGTAGTGGGTTTGGGGATTTTCAAGTGCTTTGAAATATGCCTTCACCTGTTGTGTCTTGCGTGCATTGAAGGAAGATCAAGCAGGTATCGCATAGTTTCAACTGGTGTGTCCTTCGTGGTTCCCAAGGTCAATCGCATTGGTCCATTTTGAAGTCTTTCTGATTTAAGAAGATTGCTATTGGACAGTGTTGTAAGCCCTAATCTATAATCAATCACACTGAGTACAACTGTGTGATACAGTCGGTATAGATGGCACTGTTCAATGCCTTTAGCTGCCATTGCTTTCATAGCAGACAGGCCCTTTTCGCATTTAAGAAGAAGATTCTCGACATGCTTTCTAAAAGTCAGCGTTCTGTCAAAGTCTATACCAAATTGCGTTGGTTGTCGGTTGATTCAGTTGGTATTGCACTGAAGGAAACTGTTGAGGGTTATTGTCCTGATGTCTTGTTGTTCAGAGTGCAAACAAGTATCTGGGCTAGCAGAAGTGGTGTGGCATATACAGACTATTTCTTCGTACGAGGTAACACTTCCATGACGAAAAAGACACAACGGTGAAGCTCCCTACATTTTTTTATGACAATCCCACTGCATCATGGGTTGGTGGCGTTTTGGGAAGGTATGTTCGAGGTGTAACTACTTTTTTTTTCAGCACGCCCCTCCCCCACCCCGCGGCATTTTATTTCCTTCGACTAAGCATTCAATGAAATCAAAACGAAATCAAACCGTCAGCAACTGTGCCTAGCAATGTGGAGGCACATTATTTTTCAAAGTATAAAAACAACAAATTACGGGGAGGAAAAACCGAAACAAAACCCAAACAAAAAGCGAAACCCCGGGTAAATAAGAAACACGATGTTACCCCTGACCAGGGACAGCTGTGCGATCCTTGGGATACTACCCGTCTTCCCAGGAAGTTTAGTCACCATTGACGGAGCACTGTTTGCGTCATCTTGCTTACAGACCGACGAACAAATTATAGAAGCAGACGGAAACAGTTTTGATGACGAGTAACAGAAGAGGCGGATCGGGAGGTGGGGATCGGGGGAGGGGGAGAAGGTAGGATGGGATGAGGGTGTAAGGGGGAAGAAAATGGAAGGAGGGCTCGATGACGCAGTGTCAGGCGAGACACCGATAGAAAACCAATCCCATCGCCTTTACTTTTACGATGGAATTAGTTTCCTTTAACGTTACGATGGTATTAGTTTCCTTTAACGTTACGATGGTATTAGTTTCCTTTAATGTTACAATAGGATTAGTTTCCTTTAACGTTACGATAGGACTAGTTTCCTTTAATGTTACGATAGGATTAGTTTCCTTTAATGTTACCATGGTATTAGTTTCCTTTAATGTTACGATAGGATTAATCTTTTTAACGTCACGTTAGGATTAGTTTTCTTTAACGTTACGATGAATTTCTGAAGGAGGTTAACAATTTTCATCTGATCTAAGATTTTGCGGAGGAAAGATTTTTTTAAAAAGGTCCAGTGTGTTTTTAGGAGGTTGTGTGAACTTGTGACTTGACTTCAACACGGTGACAGCCCTGATAAGGCCCTTTGCGGTCGGCTGGGCTATAAGTAACATTACCTTACCTTACTTTCTTGACGTTACGATCTCTCAGAAGCAAATGACAATGTCGGAACAGAACTGCATTCAACAGACGACAGAGAGATTGCTCGACTCTTCGGCTGACATGCTAAAATAACAGGAAGGCTTGCCAAACAATTTGGATAATGAATGCAGTCCCACACCAACAGAAAAGACGACAAAGGCATGAAACACGTCCATCATGAGGCCTGTTAAGTGTGTGGGGAAAATACTGGGAGTCAGATGGAATGGCTGCACTTGGAACGATGTCATCGGGAATAGGACCATACGAACTCCGGAAGATCTGCACTTTCGCCCCGCGTAAACTTCTTTATCTTAAAGAATAGTACAAACATGAATTTGTATGTTCAGTGAATCGACCTGACAACACACACACACACACACACACGCACACACACACACACACACACA
>CM031610.1:53004821-53014821 GCA_018398815.1 Conus ventricosus | reverse complement strand
CCACAGACTTGATTCGGCGTCAGTGCAGTGTCGCCTCTACTGAGTTTCCCCATGGCAGCCTGCTGTCAATGGGTTCCCGCGGACTACTGACCCGAAATGTGATGAAACAAATCCGTATATTGCTGCATATAAGACAGCCAGAATGAGCTGTTTGAGAATAAAGCAGCTGAGAGGGCACGAAAAATGATACAACGCAACTACAACAAACAGAAAAAGGTAAAAAAAAAAAAAAAAAGAAAAAAAAAGAAAGCCCAAAAAAGAAAAAAAGAAAAGGACAGTTGTGATGGGGCATCACGTCAAAGAGCCAGACTATCAATATGAGATCTTGGGTTTGAACCTTGGCAGCGCCTGGTCCAGGTGTTTTCCCATGTTGACTTAGATGTAGATCTGCTTGTGTCTGGACCTCCTTCTTCTCCATGAGTTCTGTGCACACAGAAAATCAGACACCCAGTCATCTACCGCATTCTAGAAACAGACATGCATGCTGGCACCTATCATGCATAAAGAGTGACGGATCAAATCTTAATTTTGATGCACCACGTACTCTTTTTGGCTACCCACTGCTTATAAACAATTTGCGACTGCAAAAATTCAAACTGTGTTTGAAATCATGGTATTTTAACAAGTTCCAGTTACGGGTAAAATTTAGTCGTAGTGAGAAAAGTCTAAGGAGCAGTGCCACCCTCAATGTATGCCAAGAAATGAACTGAATATATAAAGAAAAAAAAAACAGTTCAACAAATTTAGTGATTAATTTTACCAGCGAAGTCACTGGAAACGCGTTGTTGTTTTTGGACGTTAATTCATTTTTTTTCTTTCAAAAGGGTGTAATGAAAATTGGCCAATCATCACTTAGACGGTCCAGTCCTAATCCTCCTCCCATCCCATCCCAATGTCTCTCTAACACCACTTCTTCTCTGTCTTTTTGCTTTGTTTTGTATTGTTTTAGTGATAATGATTGGCCTGTAAAGAAAACAATATTACATTTACGAAAGTCTAAACCATCTACGTGGATGAACAGATTATAAATACATAAACCAACCAAACTATACCCAGTTTTTTAGGTCCCGTAATCCATTTCAGCATTGGTAGGATCATTAACACACACACACACACACACACACACACACACACACACACACACACACACACACACACATGGACGCGTGCGCGAACGCGCGCGCGCGCACACACACATACACACGCACACACGCAGGCACGCACACATGCCGCACGCACGCACAGATGCACGCACGCACCACACACACACACACACACATACACACACACACGCACGCTCACAAGCACGAGCGCTCACGCATGCACGCACGCACCCACCCATGCATGCACGAGCACATAGTAACAATCGTTTACACGTTACTTACAAGCTTTGTTTGAATTTGTCACCAACCGAATCGGATGTCATGATGACTTAAGTGGGGTTTTTAAAGTCTTATGGATGATAAGTTAATATTAAGATGATTAGGTATCGTTTGTTAGCAGCTTTATGCTTTGATCCAAGTATCATTTGTCTTCAACAGTATGGATAATATCATTAATGTTATGATGACCTGAGCACCATTTATTTTGCAAATCTTATAGGATGATCTATTTGACGTTGTGATCGCTCAAGCACAGTTTGTTTATAGTTGTATTGGAATTCATCCAACAGATTCCACTGATATTTTGTCCCTCAATCACTGTGATCCTAGAAAGGCAGTGATCATCATCACAAACATTTTCAGAGTACAGTGACATTGCATATGACGAGAGTGACTCAGGCGTTGCTGAACGGTCAGAGAACATCATCTTAAAATTTGGCGGTGTAGATACACTACAGATGACTTAAGTGGTTTCCGTAGTGTTGTTATACAGCCATCGACTGGAAAACACATCTTAAGTCTGGCAAGGAGACATAATTTGTGTATAATAAATCATTGTCCTTGTTTATTATCAACTATGATCAACAAACGCAAGCGACGGCAGGTAATCTGTTGTGTATAAACTTTGTCTGGTCCACTGAATATTATTGGGATTGCGCATGATCCATTCATTCCAAAGCTGTGCGCACCTGATAATATGCCATGTGCCATCAGTATGTCACGCTGACTTTCTTCCCGTATGATCAAAGAACGAGTAAGCAGCTGATAAGTCTACACCCGGGACCCTAAACATCTGATTGTTTTCCTTCCTGTTAAACTTTTAAGTTAAAATTCATCAACTCCTGGACATCTCTGTAACAGAATATGATTTGAGTTTGTTTACAAAGAAAAACAAATGCACAAAGTAGCAGTAACACTGTACCTCATATGAATAAACACTCTCTCACACACACACACACACACACACACACACACACACACACACACACACACACACACACACACACACACACACACACTAGTGTGTGTGTGTGTGTGTGTGTGTGTGTGTGTGTGTGTGTGTGTGTGTGTGTGTGTGCAGTTCCTTTTTTTGTTGTTAATAACATGGATAAAGAAGATACGATTCTAATACTGAATAGACAGACAATAGGATACATGGATCATGTCAGCATATCGAATCATTCTAAGCGATGACGGCAGCTGAACAGAAAAGGTGTAGATTCATGGTCATCTGGAGAACCAAACACAGCAGGATCTTGGTGAATGTCGAACTCGACTATTGCCTGGTGATACTTACCCCTTTCGTTGTATTGGTTCAAGATCTAGACCTTGCCAACGGCATTTGAGCGAAATATCCAAGAGCTCCAGAATGAAAGTAAAGACAGGAATTCTGCACCACCAAACGAAGAATAAATAAACTACAACACAAAAACAACGCATTTCGGCCTCTTTGGTATTCTTCAGGCAAGACCAATAACGTTCAAGACAACGAAAACGAAAGACAAACAGAAAGTTATTTATCTCTTCGAACTTGATAGTAGTAATGGTGGTAGTAGAAGTAGCAGTAGTAGTAGTACCACTACTAGTATTACTACTAGCAACAGCTGCGGCAGCAATTCTTGTCACTTTAACGTTTTTTTGTCTTTGTTCAGCCTCGGTTTCATTCCGTAGCGTTGTTGCACCCAGTTCAAAGAGATAGGTGACTGTCTGTCCACACTTCGTTGTCATTGACTTGGACATTACTTGTCTTCCCTGAAGGAGACCAAATCAGTCAAAACGTAGTGTGTGTGTGTGTGTGTGTGTGTGTGTGTGTGTGTGTGTGTGTGTGTGTGTGTGTGTGTGTGTGCGCGCGTGCGTGCGTGCGTGCGTGCGTGCGTGCGTGCGTGCGTGTGTGCGTGCGTGCGTGCGTGTGTGTGTGTGCTTTAATTTGTCTGTTGATGATGTACATTTGTAATAGATAAGTGATCTGTCAATCAAGGAGAAAGGTCAGGGCAATACAGACTGCTGCTGTTGATTACAATGAAATCGGGACAAACGAAGAGAAAGGAGGTGGAGGAGATTGAGCTTTGGGAAATGGACTGAGAGGAAGGAAGGGAGGGTTGGAGAGAAAGGAAAGAGGGAGGGGAAGGTTTGGGATGGGGAAGGTGGTTGAATGGCAGTGGAGAGATAACCTGTATTTAAAAAATTCTAGAAGATCAGAACTTGCAATGTCGTCTACTATTGTTCATGCTGACTGCCTTATAGGCCTTTGTTTATTGTTTGCTTTGGAACGTGTTTTCAGGCTGATCTAAGTCCACATGTAGGCAGTGGGGCAGTTGTCACTTTTTAAATCGTTTTTTTCCTTCTTTCAGGATCCATCCCCTTAAGTATGACGTGTTTCATCAGCACGTGGGTTTAGATCATCTGGCAAAAGAAGCCGTTGTTGCTGTTGAAATGATATTTACATGTCCTTCATATTGACCAGTGTCCTTGTGGTATAGGCTCCCAAACTCACACCCACATCTCACAGTCCTGCCCCTCCTTTGAAGCCTTGAGACGCCAGACGTGGCCCAGTCCGGTTGAGGTCCAGGAGAAGCTGTGGGGACCGCGGGGTCGCTGTGGCGGTCTGGTGACTTCACCTAACTCACCGGATTGAGAATCTAGCATGGCCAGTAACGCGAAAGAAAGAAAAAAAAAAAAAACCTGCATGCCCCACTTTTAACCCGGTATTTGTCTCACCCACCTTTAACCTCTCATCCCCCTCCGGCAATCTATTCATTACATGTGAGTCAAATGGGCGATTTGCAACTCCTGTCTTTACATCAGTTGCACACACAGCCATAAAAGATCAGGTAATGCAAAATTATCACAAAACAACATTCAGTGAGTTTCATCAGGGAGACGTCACCATCTGTGGACCAGTCAGTATACCCTGCAACACGTCTGTTGAGCCATGAGACTTCTCCCTCAGCGCATAACGACCATTGATGAATACAAAGTACACATGCAAATAAATGCGACAAATTTGAAAATCTGGGTCAGGACTCATGGGCAAGATGCAGAAATGAACAGCGGCAGAACTGTTGTTGTTGTTGTTGTTGTTGTTGTTGTTGTTGTTGTTGTTGTTGTTGATGATGATGATGATGATGATGATGATGATGATGATGGCAACTTCTTGAATCCAAAAATCAAGGGGAGGCGAAATGTCTTCTGACGGCCGTGCAGGCCTGTTTGATTTTCCTCAAAGGAAGTTCGCGTCTTCCAGTAGCAATCAATATAATACTAGCCCCCCCCCCCCCCCCCCCCCCCAATATTAATCAACCAATTACTGAAAAACAAACAAACAAACACAAATACATGGATAAATGAATGGAATATTTGCATAAACTTACGCTATACTCTCTGAAAACAGAGTACACATTTTTGTACAAATTTTTTCACACCCACACTCACACACTATATACAAGAGAGAGAGAGAGAGAGAGAGAGAGAGAGAGAGAGAGAGAGAGAGAGAGAGAGAGAGTAAATAAACTATTGAAATGGAAGAAAGAGGTATTAGAAGGAGGTAGGGTGGTTGGGGGGAGGGAGGGGGGTTATAGGATATGGTGGAGAAGGCTAAAGGATCACGCTCGGATCAGACACATGCATTTGTGACTCTAGGTTACAGATTTCCGGAAATCGGTAGCTGCATGCAATCGGAGTTTAGAAGGAAGGTGGCCGAACAGGATAACTAGAGGTCAAAGGCTGTAGATTAGAATATTCCCAGAGATCATCGACTGCAATTATTTCCAGAGATTAAAATGTAAATGTTCAAAGAGATTGATGGTTGTAAACATTACCGCAGATCAGTGTTTACAAACATTTCCACAGATCATCGAGGGTGACTTTCCCCGCAGGTAGCGGTTGTAAACCTTTCCAGCGATTGATAGTGGTAACGATTTTCACAAACCAACGATTGGAAATATTTCTACAGATTAGTGCCTGTATATTCGCACAGATCACTGGTTGTAGCTATTCCAAGGGATCAGTGCCTGTGCTGTTGAACAACCCCAGAGACCATGAACATGTATGACTCTGACAAGAAAGAGTCGCAGTCATGCCGTGGTTTGCGTTGCCAGATATCTGACTGGGACCTCGCAGATTCTAGTCCGTCAGAAGCTTTTCTCCAGCTTAGAGATGAGTCTACCAAGGACTCAAACGAGAAGACTGGAACCATACAGTCGAGTCTCATAGCTTAATGTATGTGTCTTTGAGAGCGTTGCTCTGTTTTCTTCATCGCTGGTGTTGGATCTCTGGTGGATTCTGCGCCACACGGGGATTTGTCAGGAAAGGAAGAGTAATGTGCAGCCCTGTCTTGTGGTCTCAGACCAAACTGGAACTCCATGGCATTATGTAAAGCATGCTCCGTCTGTGGTTTGGTCTGCATGGGAAACGTTAGTTTAGTTTGAAAGTGACGTGACTGCAGGCTGAAACGGAAACAAACTTAAAAGAAAAATTACTGCACCGCCGAACGAAAGAAATCAACAAACTACAAGAGCAAAACACGACGCGTTGACCTCTTTGGTCTTCTTCAAGCAAGACAAACAGTATTAAAGACAATGAAAACGAAGAACGAACAATTACTTATCTCCCCAAATTGGGCGCAAAATGGACATCTTGCCTGAAGAAGACCAAAGAGGTCAAAACGCGTGGGGGTTATTTCGTAGTTTGTTTGTCTCTTTCGTTCGGCGTACAGTAATTTTTCTTCATAGAGAAATTATCAAAGTCTGTGATCAGTCATGCCCTGTTCCCATCGTAACTTCAGTTTCGATTTCCACCCCTTGTCCATTGTTTTTATGAATTTGTGTCGAAGTCGTTGGCAACGGGAAGTTCATGGGACACTGTCGTTAAATGGATATAGTGACGACGCTCGCTCACGCTGGCTTCGAGACCATGGCTTTATTGTCGTCACTAGGGAGCGAAGCAGGTGATGTCTGCATATGTTCGATTGGAACAGACGCCATTGAACACCACCGCAGTGACTTATCGACACAGTGTCTCCTCTGGTGAATAGCTCATGATTACCTGACACTGACTGCTCTCTGTCAGCTATGGTGTTTGGGTTATGGTAGGGTGAGCCTAGGTGTGGCTGTCAAAAGACAGCCGGAATGAGCTGTGTCAGAGTAATGCCATTGTGTTGGCACCGATAATTACAATGCAAAAAAAATCCTTCAGACCAGTGGCTGTAAAAATTCACAGACACAGTGGTTGCAATCATTCCCGGAGATTAGAGTTTCTAATCGTTTATAGAGATAGGGCTTGCAAACATTCTAGAAATCAATGGCTGCAAACATACCAGAGTTTATAGTTCACAAACATTTCCATAAATCAGTGGCTACAAACATCTAACAACAAAAGACACTGCAAGTTGTCGTTAAACACATCGATTTTTTGGTTGTAAGTATTTCCAGAAGTTAGTGGTTGTGAACATTACCAGAAATCAATGATGTAAAGCATTGCTAAGTATCAGCGACTGCAATTGTAAACTTTCTCCCAAATCAGCAGCTACAAAAAAAAAAAAAAAAAAATTCTCAAAATCAGTGCTTGTAAAATTCCTAGAAATCAGAAGTTATAAGAGTATTTAGAAAAATACAATCATTGGCTGCAAGCACTGTCATACATACATCTTTGGTTGCAAACATTCCCAGTGATCAGTGGTTGAGAACGTTATCCAGATAGTAGCAACCGTCGAGGTGGAACGGGGGGACTTCAAAGTATGCCCACGACTTGCAAGAAAAACAACTTGGTGTTGTGGATGTTTTGGACTGTAAAAACCATGCTGATCATTGAGGTTGCTGTATCGACAACTGCACTTAAGCTAACAAATCACAGTGCATACACAACTTTACCTTATCGAACTCAAGGACATGCTGTCAACAGTTCAGAAACAATGGACGTGTTCCGAAGGTCCTCGAATCGCTACCGCTCACAAGAACCCCAAACAGACTGGAGGACTGATGCTGATGAACCTAAACAACCCAACTATACAGCTGTGACCAAGAATGTGCCCCGATTTATTTACAACCTGGGCCCTTGCATGCAAACTCAGAACATGTCTCAAACCACTATAGAAGGTACGCACGGACAAATGATTTTCCAAAACACCAGTGCAAGCCACTCAGACAAGTGTCAAGTCTTGCTTCAAGTCCCACGTGACAAAATCGCGCGTTTGCAGATAAGTGATTGCACAAAAATGAGGTTACAGCTCTTAGTCTATATCAAGGCGACGAAACAAAGAATTCCTCTTTTCGACATCAAATGCATCTCTCAGAAATCAATTTCTTCGATGTACAGCCTAACTGACGCCGTTGTGATCAGAATGTTTGTTTATTTTCCTGGACGAGCACCAACGAGCTACGGTCATTCTAACTTAACCATAAGTTTCTGTGCTGTTAACCAGTCGGAAAGACCAACTCTTCAGATTGTGCATCTGTCTGCATTTGCTGGTGAGTAGAAATTTTTATGTGATAAGATTCCATACATAATGTTCGTTTGTAACAATGCGTTTCCCATGTTGTGTGTACACAATTGTTTCTGTAGTAAGAAGGCTGTTGTATGTGAACGAATGAAGGTCTGAATGGTGTATGAAAGCGCAATGAGTAGTTTCGACTAGAACTGCGCAATACGAATACTGTTTAATATTATTGTTATCATCATAATTACTACTACTGTGAGCAAGCTCTCAGATATCATCATCATCATCATCATCATCATCATCATCATCATCATCATCATCGTCATCATCATCATCATCATCATCATCATCATCAATTCATTGTTGTCAACTTTGTCGTCTACATCGTCATCGCCAGCGTTCCGATCCTCATTTTCATCATATCGTCGTCGTCATCACCGTCATCATCATCATCATCATCCTCATCATCATCATCATCATCATCATCATCATCATTACGTCGTCATAGTCGTCGTCGTTGTCGTCATCTTTGACATCGTCTTTATTGTCGGGGTTGTCGTCGATGTCGTCAGCGTCATCTTTCTTATGTATGCCTATCAGTCTTTCTTTCTCTCTGTGTGTCTGTCTCTCTGTATCTGTCTTTGTTTCATTATATCTCTTTCTCTCTTTCCCCCAGTACACCAGAACGAAAACATGCACCTGAAGTATTAAAACAATTTTCAGAACACGCTTTCATTAGAAATTGACGAATGCATAACAGACGATATACACCATATCCAGACATGGGACATTAAAGTCCGTGACTAGGACATCTCCAAACTCTATTTTGGGATGATGGTACTTCCAGACAGCAAGCTGACACTGGGGGGTTCTCTAAACTCCGGACTGTGATAAGGGTTTTCTGTGACAAGACAGCCCTACACCAAAGTGGGATAAGGGTTCTCTGTGACTACAATGCCTCACACCGGACCAGGAGAAGGGATCTCTGAGACCAAAGAACCTCACACTGGGATGAGGGTTTCTGTGACCAGTTACCTCAGACGCCCCACTGGAATGACGATTTTTGGGAATACCGCACCTCTAGACATCAGACCAGGACAAGTGTTTTCTGTGACTCAGAACCTAGACTAGAATAAGAGTGCTCTGTGACCAGGGTACCTTCAGAAACCAGACTGGAACGAAGGTGCTCTGGAACTGGGGAACTTCCAGACTGAGATGAGAGGTTTCTATGACTGAATACCTCCAGACATCGGACTGCAGTGAGGCTTCTTTGTGATCAGGATAATTACTGACACCAGAGTGGACTGAAATCCTCATACCTCTAGACACCAGACTGGGATAAGGGTCCACTGTGACCAGGGTACCTCAGACGCCGGACTGGGATGACATTTCTCTGTGACCAAGATACCCCCAGACTCCAAACTGGAATGGAGACTCTCTGTGACCAGTTTATCCCCAGACACCAGACTGACATGGAAGTGTGTGTGTGTGTGTGTGTGTGTGTGTGTGTGTGTGTGTGTGTGTGTGTGTGTGTGTGTGTGTGTGTGTGGCCAACATTCCTCAGGCACCAGACTAGGGTAAAGCTAAGACCAGGGTATTTCAGACACCAGATTGGAATGAGGGCTCTTTGGTATGAGGGTACCTCGGACACTAGACTAGGATGAGGGTTCGCTATGAGCAAGGTATATCTGATTCGAAAGTAAGACGAAACTTTTCTGTGACAGAGTACCTTCAGATACGAGACTGGGATCAAGAATCTCTATTATCAGGATATCTCTCATACTAGACTGGAATGACGGTCCTCTATGACCTCTTGTCGCCAGGCTGGATTGAGGGTTCTCCGTGACCACGGTATCTAGAACACCAGACTGGGATCAGGTTCTCTGTGACTAGGCTACATCAGACACCTGACTGGGGTGAGGATTCTGGTTGACCGTGGTTCCTCTAGGCACCAGACTTGTTGGGGGTTCACTGAGATCCAGGTACCTCTGACACAGACTAGGAAGACGATTCTCTGCGATCAGGTACCTGTGGTCATCAGACAGGGGTTAAGACTGTTTTGAAACAGGATGATTAAGGGCATCAGACTGGGACAAGGGTTGAAACAGGATGATTAAGGGCACCAGACTGGGAGAAGGGTTGAAACAGGATGATTAAGGGCACCAGACTGGGACAAGGGTTCTCC